>JARHVA010000437.1:3752500-4097500 GCA_037957365.1 Torreya grandis | reverse complement strand
CACATACTATTCAAATATAGTGGTTCAGATTATATGGATTCATAATGATTTTAGTATAGATATAGATTTAGATACCATATTTGAGGGCATGTAGATGTTACATGTCTCACACATATAACTTAATATAACATGACATAATTAAAACATTAGATAGCAGACTATAGACATAGTGTAGAGTGTTATATTGATGCATCACTCACATATCAGATTTGGGGGCATAGCATAGATATTCATGTTATTTATCATTTAGGATTATATATATGGAATGGTAAGATATGTCATTCTCTTCTTGCACATTGTCCAGATTTTTAAATGACACCCAACTATACCCAAGTTGTCACCAGGTTGGACTACATGGTCATCTACAGTGGTTGGTCCATTATATTACTCAAAGACAAACTACATGAGTTTGTGTAGGATAGAGGATAGACATTAGTTTTAGGCCTCTAAGAACTTCTCATTTCTAGTTCATACATTCAAATTAGGGACATGATAGATTTTATTATTCACATCATACATATTTTATACATACATCCAAATTACATGAGTTTATGTGGGATAGAGGACAAACATAGGTTTTGGGCCTCTGATCATGCTTCATCTTCAATCAGATTCAACATTGGGTGCAATCATTGCCCTCCTTCTCCATGATACATGGATTTCACATTTAGATTCACTACAATGGGCATCCATTCCATGGATTCCTTATCTCTCCATGCATAATTCATCTGTCCATCCACTTCCCTAGCTAGGAAGTGAGTTGGACACTTGCAACACATTCACCTCCACATAGGTAGGCTCAGGTACACATTTTATTCTTTCTTTTACTCTAGAATTTATTTTCATTGCATCATCAAAAAAAATGGGGGGAAATTGTATACACCCTAAATTGGACAAGTAACCACACATATCATGTCTTTTCACAGTCCTCTTCATAGGATACTTTGATTGGAAAATATGATCCTTATTCACACTAGCCATGTCTTTGTTTTTATTATCTTGGTCTTATTTCTCACTTTTGTCACCTTTCTATTATCTCAATCAATTGATCTAAACTTCTAGAGATGCTTAGACTTACCCTGTGTTAGTCCCAACTTATTTTTTTGAGTCTTAGACAATAGAATTCTAGTGGACTACAATGCCTGATGCTCTTGTCCTACCTGATGCTATTATTTAACAACCATTTTTCCTTTCTTAATGGGTCCCAAACCTTTCTTATCCCCTTCCTTAACCTTTGCTTATATTTTCAATGTCGATTAGTGTGAAGAGAGCTCTAAAATTCAAAATAAAGAGTCTCTTATATAAAGGACTTCACAAGGCATTTTATATCATGTACTTACTACTTTGGCACACTAAGTAATTAAAATTAGTCAATAGTATAGCTCAAAATTCTACACTATAAATAGATTTGCATGATTGATCACGGAAGGGCCTAGGCAAAAGTTCATTCTTGCATCTACCATGTACATTGATTATGAAATTTCTCTAAGGGATAACTACATTTGATTTGAGACCTTAGCTTGAGGGTTAATGTAGGCAGCAATCATAATAGTATGGGTTCTAGATCATGTGATCATACTTCTCCTGACCCAATTTTTTTTCCTTTTACTTTTGATATGTTCATTGTTTCATGTGTGTAAATAGACATAGGGTTTGAGAAGTAAATAGGTTATACGGTGGCACTTATAAGTGATAATAGAGAAATAAAGACACCTATAGGACTCAAAAACTAGACCACACTAGAATTGAGGATCAAAAAATGATTTGGATAATAGCACTGAAATTGGACTATAGTATCAGGCACCAAATTTTCCACTTTTTGACACTGCTATCCTTTCATAGAATAAAAGCCAAATTTGGGTTTTTGATACCTTCTTAATCCTGCATAACATTTTTCATCCTCTGTATTAGCAGTCTCAGCCTATTTTCCATCTAAGTCATATTTCTCCTTGTTTATTACTATTTTTAGAAAGATAATAAGTTGCACAAATTAGTACAATATTTATTATCACCTCTTGAACTGATTTATTTATCTAGACCCTTAGCTAAATTAGGAATAAAACTCCATTATTCCTAGAAAATTTAAATCACCTAAACCATTATCCACCAAAACACACTTGATACCCTTTCCATGTACCTTACCTTGAATATTTATAATGGAATATATTGATTTATAATGTATTTATAATTAGGTCTTCATTATTGAATGTGATGACCTTAATGGTATCCTTAATTATATTAATGGTAGAAGCAAATGATGTTGGATATGTATATGTAAGGAGAATTATATGATGCAAACATCATAGAATATATCTTTGTAAATTATTGACCTTTTTAATAGCTCTAAAATACAAATTTTAGTAGGGATATTCATGGTTTGTTTAATAATATTATATCCCTTATATTGATTTTCTTACCTCATTGGAGGTCGAGGGGATTATTGAGGAAAATGTTGACCACCTTTGTTTTGTGTCAGAAGATGAGGTATCCATCCTTGTCTAGTGTTGATGGTACAAACATTAGAATCTAATATGAGCCTTGAAATAATAATATGAATATGATGGTGATTAATATAACCTTAGGAATTAGGAGAAGGAGGGATGAATTGAGTCATGAATGCCCTTTGATGCTTGGTTATGACATGTAATATCCCAAATTAGATTTTGTAACAATATGAATTTAGAAAGTCTTGATATTTTACATTATGTGTTTTGGAATTTTTATGATTTTTTAGATTTGATTAATGAATATAGATAATGAATAAAAAATTGAAAATCAAGACAACATATAATACTGAACATTGAGGAATGTAAGAAAAATGCACTCATTATCACTAATATCTAAAACTTTTGAAATTTTGAAACAAGAAGAAAGGGTGAAATTAGTCAAGGGTGTGTTTACTTTATTTGCTCTCATATACCATACTATTCCTAATCATAAGTAGTGAGCATGGCCTTGAAGGTGTTAACTATGAAGGATTCCACCATTCACATAGCCACATTATCTCATCTTTAGGATACATTGCGAGTACCTCCTTGAGACTAACCACTTATGCACTACGAGAATAATTGAGTAAAATATTCTTACAGTTAAAAATAAAACCCTAAGTGTTTCTAATGTACCTTGAGTCACATGGAAAATAAAATCTATGAATAGTGTTATGCTGTGGCTTGAGTATTAGGGTAGTACACCTCACACCACAAGATAGGTAAAACTAAAGATTGATTTTCCTAGAATGATAGTTCCCATGAGTTTTAAAATTATCTAAACACAATTTTTAGGAAAACAAAGAAAAAATAAAAATAAAATTGAAAATCCACATCAAATTAATTAAGGATTGATTACAATAGTTTGGGTGAAAATATATGTTTTACCCTTTTTTATTTAAATAATATAAATTTTAATGTGTTTTAATATGTGGACAATTGGAAATATTAGAATTATAAAGATGTACAATATTTAACTATTCTTATTTTGACAATTTGCTAAATATGGAAATTGTTTTTTTTTTGGAAAATGCTAAAAAGAGATATACTTAGCTTGTACACATGTTTTTAAAAAATTATTATGATTGTTCAAAAGTCTAAATAAGAAATAGAGGTGACTGTGTAAGCTCAAGATCAGTCACAAGACTAGAAATAGAGTCTACATAGTTCTACCATAAGTGGACTACAGTGCAATGAGTTCTACTCTATTGACTGTGAACTTATCCCAATTTATTGTGATGGGTGACAGACACAAAGAGACAAAGAAATAATAATTATAAAAATGATAGATCAAATGATGTGTGTGTGTGTGTGTGTGTGTGTGTGTGTGTGTGTGTGGGTTTGTGTGTGTGTGTGTGTGTATGTGTGTGTGTGAACACAACCATTTTAACTGGATAACAACACAATGTGTTTGAGTCTATTGACTTCAGACTTATCTTGGTTTTATGTACTTAAAATTGATCATTGTACCTATTGTTTATTTCTCTATTGATCTATTTGAGATATCTAACTTTGAATAATAGAACACAAAAATTGATGTGTTGTTCCTCTTAACTTAAAACCTTAAGGGTATTTTGATAAGTTGATAAGTTGACCTCAATCACTCCCTTGATGATTAACCACTACCTATGTATCCAATACTTCAAGGAGGGAAATAAGTCCCACATAGTTCTCCCACCTATATTGAGTATGCAAGTTTTCTCCTTTGACATTATGTATGAATATATAAGATATCTTTGATATTTGATAAAAATATCTCTTGACTTGCTTTAGAGGAATATTGAGTTGTCTTATGGATGCTTTTTATGAATGATTGTTACTTTTGAGAGAATACATAATATTTTATAAAGGTGTAATAGAGTGAATGCTTGAGAGATGTCAATACCAATTAGCTTAAATGAATGACCTTAGATGTGTATTTAAAGGAAAACCTTTTGATAATTTCCTCTAGATGACCATGCAAAATGAGCAAGAAAACACAAAAGAATGTTTTTTTATTTAAAAAAGTAGACATTATTTGATGCGAGATGTAGTCTTTATAAGTGGACAACAATGCATTGTCCCTTATCTACCTAGTACAGACATGTCCAAAAGGATCATAGACATTTGTATTTTATTTGGGATGGTATGAAGCTATTGTTATATAGTTTGAGAATTTGATATTGGAAGTTATTTATAGTAGTGAAAAAAAATAAAAGGTCAATCCCACATATGGATAAATGTTTTAGAGGAATGGTGACTAATAATCATGTATTCATGCACAAGTCATGTGGTTTAAGATGTGTCGGTAATTACCATTTTCATGTACATATGACTAGATTTATGTGTTTACACTAGTATGCATTTTTTTATATTCTTTCACATTTATTTTAAATGTATTTTACCAGGAAAAAAATATTTTTCTAAATTTAAGAGGTGCAAAAAAAATTTCAGTATAGTAGTGATAAACCTTATAAAATTTTCAGCCATCTCAATTGTTCAAAGCACTTACTATGAAATAAATAACATTTAATGACAATGGATCCTCATTGATCTTTGGGTAGATGATTTCTTACATAGTCTTTAGAGAAATATTTTATTTACATTTGCTAACATTATTGTATCCTTGTGCATGTATCTCTCATGTACCTAGATAAAGTTTTTATATAGAATTGTTAGAGGCACTTAGTCATTGTAGTGGATTAGATTCCCACTCTCCCACCCAAGACTGAAAATTGATAATTTGTAGTATTTTTTTAAAATCATATATTATAAGGTAAATTAAATAAGTCTCGTAGACATTTACAATAAATAAAATTTACAAATTATAAATTTTACATTTAAATTCAAATAAACTATAAATATTTATAAAATATATATTAATACTAAAATGTAAAATGTGTGAGTGTGACACCATATTAACTTAGATTGTAATTTGTGAATATCCAAAATCTTGGTTGGATTTTTAAACTCAAATTGTAAACTTTAATGAAAACCTTTTATAACCATGTGAAAGATTGCTTCAAAGTAAATCTTATAACCTTCATACAATTTTATGAATTCAAATCTAATAATGCTCAAATAATTCATTCATGGATAAATAGGTTGTATTATAATATACTTTGTACTATTTCAATTTTTTTTCCTTAATACATGAAACATTTACTTATTTGAGAAGAAAGTTTTGAGTTTCTATACATTATGTTGAATTATTTTTGTTAAATATATTATTCTTTGTTTAATGATATGAGTATAATTTTCAAAAACTTTAATGTTTCATAATTAAATATAAAATTTCATTGTAAATTGAAAAACTAAAATATATTATTTTTTATAGTATAAAAATTATTTAAAATATATGATTGTGATTTTATTACATGAAATATATATGGCAAATATTATTTGATAAAATTTTATTAAAATTTGTATGTTCATATTTTTATTTTGAAAAGTTGAATAGTTAATTTGTGACTTGCACATTATTAAATAAATAGTACATTTCATTAATGTAAATTTGGAAACACCTTTTTAACCAAAAATAGTCTCTCTATTAAGCTTTATTGACTTATAGGCTCAGTCACATGATTAGGATTTAAAGAAGTAGTTTTAAGATTTTTATGGTTATTTTAAGATCTGTAGAGGTCAAAAAGAGGATTTAAATGAAAACCATGATCTCATAACTATAGTATTGAGACACTTAGGTGATCGCGATGTTAAATTATAAATTGGGGTAGTAAATTTACACATCATTAAAGTTATAGGGATCTAAGTTTTGAAAATCGATTTTTATATGTGCATAATATTGCACAGCATTAATTCATGGTAAACAAAATAATAATTTGAGAATATAAAATGGAAGATCGCGATGTTAAAGTATAAATTGGGGTAGTAAATTTACACATCATTAAATTTATAGGGATCTAGGTTTTGAAAAGAGATTTTTATATGTGCATAATATTGCACAGCATTAATTCATGGTAAACAAAATAATAATTTGAGAATATAAAATGGAAATAATAATTCAATGGATTTTTAAAGTTAATTGAGCCCACATTGATAAAACAAAGAGACCCCAAGACAATAAGATATTTCCATGTGTATCACTCTGTGTGGGCACCATGAAAGTAAAATAAAAGGAGGTTTGAATGCTAATGAACCATATTTTATATTATTTTATCACATGGAGGCAAGAGATGAAACAATGAAAAATAACCTCATTAGAATTAAATATAAATAAAAATTAAGAACTCAATGGATCCTTGGAGGCCATAACAAGGATATGAATGCAAAAGTAAGACTTCATGACCCTATTAATTCAAAACTATGAGATTGAGGCCCTTGGATGATTAGCATATTTAGGTATAAATTGTAGCCACAAATTTACACATAACTAAATCTATAGTGAGACATTTTTTTGAGGAGTGATTGTTATACATGTATATCATGACTCACAATAAATTCATGGTAAAAAATATTGAGAGAGGAACTAAATGTGACACATAGAGTATGTGCAAATTTTAATAAGATATATGGTGATTAATCACTATCAATATATTTCATTAATGAACCCTTTTTCATTAATTCTTGTTAATATAGGTTTATTAATTTTTTTTACGAAGTTCAAATATCTGATAAAAATGTAGAAACAAAGAGTAGAGGATAATGCTATTGAAAAATAATAATAAACAAGTTATGTGTGGATTTTTGTACCACTTGACACAATCACACCCGCTCCGCTCTCTCCGCCCCCCTCTCCCCCGCCGCCTAAAGTAACGTAAGGAATACGTTTAAGCGGATATTTATGGACCACTTTGAAAATTACATATTTATAACAAGGGCATTCCACCGCACGGATCCGTGAGATCATGATTATGTGATCCAAGATGGCACCCAAGTTAACTAAGACCGATCAATACTAACTGTGATTCCCTGATTATGTGATACAAGATCGTACCTGAGTTAACTTCGTGGACCATATGACTCCGTTAACCGCCTACTACGAGAAAATTTTATCCCGCGACATTTCTGACCATTAACACGACTGATGCGTTATATTGGGAACCAACTGCAATCTGCACAATACAATGATGAACATGGCGGAGCTATCTCAGCCCCTCTGCCCGCTCTGCTCTTCTTTTACTATGTTGCTTCTTCTCTCTTATATTTAGTAGATGCGGGAAGCCTTAGCTTTGCGTTCCTTCGTCAGACAGATACTAAACGTGAAAACGCTGCATACTTTGGATACTTCGGAAACATGAGCATATAGCTCACCCCAAATCAAGTGTCAGGGAAACTCACCAATAGCTTCGGCTGGGCGGCCTATAATAACCTATTCCGCTATGGCACAGCTCTTCTCGGGCTCTGGCAAATTTCTCCATGCATTTCCAATTCACCATCGGGAAGGGCAACGATATTGAAAAAGGTTTTGGAGACGGAATTGTTTTTTTCTTGGCGCCTTTCGACTTGGAGCAACTCTTGCAGGTTCTAGGCGGATGGTTAGGCCTGTTTAACGCCACAACATATAACGGATCATTCTATCAGATGGTTGCCGTAGAGTTTGACACTTACAAGAATACTTCGGATCCAGATTAACCATACCATGTGGAGATTGACGTCAACAGCGTGTTTTCAATAGTGATTTTTTCTTTAAGCGGCACCATACACTACCGCCCTCCTGAGCTCAATCTCTAGTATTGGGGATATTGGGACGCATGGGTGGATTACGATGGCGGAGTGATGCAGCTTCAGGTATTTCTTTTGTATAACCCATCTAATAATGTCAATAATAATTCTAAACCACAGATCCCAATCTTGTCGTACGATATAGATCTGCGTGAGTATCTTCCCGAGAACATCAAGGTTGGCCTCTCGGCTGCAACCAGAGACTCAACAGAGCCCACACAGTCTCCACTTGAAATTTTTATTGTGAATATTCGTGGGAAATCTCTACTGCTGCCCCTCCAACCTGTGAATTCTGAAACAGCTCTTATCTAATCATGACAGAGAAAAGAAATATCAACAAGAACATAGCCAAATCATTTGCATCATTTACCAAATATTAATAGACACAAATCATATATTGAATGAATGTTTTAATGTAGAATCTGAAAAAACTAAACAAAATTTCTATGCCCACAGAAAATTTTGTTTAGTTTTTTCAGATTCTACATTTGGTATCACAGCTTTACAAAAACACTTATTAATAATGAGGACTACTTAACTAAGGGCAGTTTAATACGCTGTTTGAACAGCAGTCTAAACAAAAAAATCTATATCTTCAAACATGCATTTCATCATGCATTATGCGCTGTGCTAAAAAAATAAACTGCAGTTTGTTGAAATAAATGTTTAACAACTAAATTATAAATGATAAACTATAAATAAAAAAAAACTCTCATGCGTTGATGAGCACTGCAGTTGAAAGAAGAGGAAAGCATGCGGTGAGGGAAGCATGCATGCATCAGTTATCAACACAACCAACGCTTTCGATGGAGAGAATGCTGCCCCTCCAAACAATGCTTCCGATGGAGAGAATGCTGCCCCTCCAAACAACGGTTCCGATGAAGAGAGTCCTTCCATTGTAGGTCCCGGAAAAACTAGAAGGAACAACAATTCTGTCATGGTCATTTTGTTCTGGGTCATCGGCGCTATCATTCTGGCCGTCTGCGGTTTTGTACTCCTTGGATGGTGGTGGTATTTCCGAAAAAGCAAGCGCGGCGGTGAGGCAAGTGAGGAGAGCGATGCGGAGCTGGACAAATAGTTTGCGCAGGGCCCTCGCAAGTTCTCCTATGCTGAGCTCAGCGCCGCTACCACAAACTTCAGCGAAGACCAAAAGCTTGGCCAAGGAGGCTTCTGAGGTGTCTACAGAGGCATCCTGCCTCTCACGAACGAAGTTGTGGCTGTGAAAAGAATATCTGAGGGGTCGAATCGAAGAAGAAAGGAGTAATATGTTTCAGAAGTTACCATAATAAGTAAGCTAAGACACCGTAACCTTGTGCAGCTATTGGGATGGTGCCACAAAAAGGGCAAATTGCTTCGTGTCTACGAACTCCTGCCAAACGGAAGTTTGGACAAGTATCTTTTCGGGGAGTGCAAAGCCATCTGGATTGGAACCGCAGGTACAGCATCGCCTGTGGCATAGCATCGGCTCTACTTTATCTTCACGAGGAATACCACCAGTGCGTTGTGCATAGAGACGTTAAGGCCAGCAATGTTATGTTAGATTCAAATTGCAATGCGAAGCTGGTGGATTTTGGTCTGGCCAGATTGTTGGAGGGCGAAAATGCAGCCTCCCATACGACCGTGGTGGCGAGGACATTGGGGTATTTAGCGCCCGATTATGTAATAACGGGAAAGGCGAGTCCAGAAACAGACGTGTTCAGATTTGGAGTGGTGACTTTGGAAATTGCCTGCGGAAGGCCGCCCGTAGACCGCACCTTAAATGAACATAATTGCAGACTGGTGGAATGAGTGTGGGAGTTGTATGGACATGGGAAGCTTCTAGATGCGGCGGACGAAAAACTCTGGGGGAATTTTGCTGGGAAGGAAATGGAGCGACTGATGTTGGTGGGCTCGTTGGGCTCTCATCCAGACCCCAAGACAAGACCCAGAATGAAAGAGGTGATAATGATTTTGAAATTAGAAGCTGAATTGCCTTATGTTCCACTGGATTTGCCGGTTCCTGTGTACAGCCAGCTTCGTCGTTCTGATCTCACGTTGTCATCGACGTCGATGACATTGAACTCCTCTGCCATCGGCAGTGAATGAGTCAATGTACTCGTCTTCTACGGCTTCGAGTAGCTCGGGAAAAATGTCAAGGCCAATTTTATTTTCTACAGGGCCTCCTTAGCAGAAGGGGACCACCAGCAGGGATGGTATCAATGGTTAGTAATCTAACTGAATGCCTTGCACTACTTAAAAAGATGATTTTAAAGTTTTCAAGAGTTTGTAAAAATATTGTTTAGTATATATATTTAATGTTGTATTTATTTGAAATAAAATAAGAGATGCGATGTAGTTTTAGTTCTTATTAAGAGAAATATTTAGAATGAAATTTTATTTAGAATTGTATAAAAAAGAATGCATTAATCTTGTAGCAATTTTGACATATATTTAGAATTTAAAAGTTTTAAAATTTGTTTAAAGTTGTTTTAAAAAAAGATGTATTAATATTGTCGTAAGCTCGACATATAAGATTATGACACTTGTCAAAAATCTCAAAACAAATAAAATAAGGAAAAATATGTCTCAAAATTGTTAGAACAAACAAACCAGATATAATGCCAATTACATAAATATCAAATGATAAAAATTGAAAACATTTGCAGCGCTGGAATCAGTCACTTAAAATAATACAGAAATATGGAAAGAAAGATTGCCAAACCAGCAACAAATGGATTCAAATGCAGAATAGATATATTGGCATTAATCTTTGATAGAATGTATTACAAACTTTTACAATCCACTCCTTTTAACAAAGTTGTGCTGCTCTACAATAGTTACCTATTGTTTACATAGAAAGAAGTAGAGCTTCACCGCGGTTTTTCTCATACATGCTAAAACAAAGCATTTTAAAAAATGACGGATAAAAACAGAGTTGCTTTCCTTGGAAGTCTATCGAAGTAGCTGGATAGCACTACAAAGTTCAAGACAAAAATTGATAGGATTTTCATCAATGATAATAAAGAAATCATATCAATTAATTGCTAAGCAAAAGAGATATTTGGAATAGATTTATCTACCATCATTAATAGCGAGAATTCAATGAACATTGGTTGCGGCGTAGATGTGGAGTGAGATGACGTGGCAAGGGAGATGATCTTCTATTGAGCTAGGGCCCACGTCTACCAACACTCCTCCTAAATCTTCACTGCCATGTAAATCATTTATGCCCATATTTTCTCTAAGATGCTCAAGCACATTCTTTGCAAATGGATTTGTGAAAATCTCTGCAAGTTGCTCTTCAGACCTGCAAAACTCAAGATATATATTGCCATTGTTCACCAATTCACAAATGAAGTGATATCGAGTGTCTATATGCTTGCTACATTTATGAAACACATGGTTTTTTGATAATGCAATGGCTGAATTATTATCACAAAATATCTTTGTAGCTTCTTCTTGAGTATGCCTCAAATCTAAAAGTACTTTTCTCATACAAACTGCTCGACAAGTTGTTGATGTGGATGCAACATATTCCACTTCAATTGATTAAAGTGTTACAATTGGTTGTTTATTTGATGCCCAAGAGATAGCACCTGATCCAGGATGAAAAACATCCCTGATGTGTTTTTTCTGTCATCCATGCTACCTCTCCAATTGTTATCCATATAACCAATCAACTTGAAATCATCTGAAGATATATATGCGATCCCAAAACTCTTTGTTCCAGCTATATATCTTAGAATTCTTTTTCCGCTTTCCAATGAGACTCTTCTGGATTGTCCATGAATCTTGAGATAAGACTAACTCCATACATGATGTATGATCTTATGGCAGTTAAATGCATAAGGCTACCGACTAATCTCTTGAATAAAGTTGCATCAACACTAGAACTTTTATCCTCCATGCTAAGTTTTAAACCCAATTTGACCGGTGTAGGATTTGGATTAACATTCAACATCTTAAACCTTTTCAACAAATTATTAGCATATTTTGATCGATAAATAAAAATTCCTTGCTTGAATTCATTTACTTCTATGCCAAGAAAATATCTTATGAGTCCCAAATCAGTCATCTTAAATTCAGTTTTCATGGCTACCTTAAATGATTTAATTGACAAGTTTTCGGTAAAAATTAAGTCATCCACATACAAACATATTATTAAGATTTTTCCTTCATCATTAACTTTGACATACAAAGTTGGTTCATTTCTATATTTTTTAAATTCATTGTTCACAAAATAAGAATCTATTCTGCTATACCAAGCTCTAGGAGCTTGCTTCAATCCATATAATGACTTTTTCAGCGTCTAGACCATGTGATCTTCTCCTTGAATTTCATAATCAGGTGGTTGTTTTATTTAAACTTTCTCTTCCAATATGTCATTCAAGAATGTTGATTTGATGTCTATTTAAAAAACTTTCCAACTATTTTGAGCTGTAATAGATAAGACCATTTTTATAGTGTCAAGTCTTGCTACCAATGTAAATGTTTCATTTTAATCTATGTCTGGCTGTTGTGTGAATCCTTTAACTAATAGCTTAGCTTTATTTTTTTCAATTTTCCCATTTGCACTAAACTTTGTTTTATAAACCCATTTTACTCCAATTATGTCATTTCCTTTAGGAAGCTCTATAAGATCCTAAGTTTGATTCTTTTCAATTGACTGAATTCTTCATCTATGGTTGCAATCCAATTATTATCTTTAGTTGCATCCTCAAAGTAAATTAGATCAGCGTGTGTTAAGAATGCAAAATCAGAACATAAATCCATATTTTCAGCTTCTTGTGACTCGTCATAAATTTATTTTAGACTACATATTTTCTTTGAAGTGTTTATTGACCGTGATCTCAATGATGCAAGTGTTGGATTAGATGATCTAATACTATTATTACTAGTTGGAGTAGATGGATTTGGAGTGCTAGGTGCCTTAGAAGGCATTGTAAGAACATTTGCTTATGGAGTTTGAAGAATAATTGCTAATGTATCATCTTCTACCATCTCATTTTCATGTGGTATGCCTACTAAAATTGTATTTATTTTATCAATGCTTCTTCTTCAACAAATTCTACATCATGACTGATTACTATTTTCTTTGTAACTAGATTGTATAATTTGCATGCCTTGGATTGTTCACTATATCCCATAAAAATACACTTTTTACCTCTATCATCCAACCTCTTTCTCAACTCTTATGGTATCAAAAAATATGCTACACATCCAAAGACTCTCAAATGTGAAACATTATGTTTCTTCTTACTCCAAACTTCTTGTGGTATCTTATTTATCATTGCTTTTGTTAGACACCTATTTAAAATGTATACTACATATGCAACCACTTCAATGCAATATTCATTTGGTAGATGCTTAGATTTTATCATGCTTCACGTCATTTCCATAATTGTCCTATTCTTTCTTTATGTTATTCCATTTTGTTGAGGTGTATATCTTGTTGTGTATTATTTTCTTATTCCATTTGCATTACAAAAATTTAGAAAATCATTTGACATGTATTCACCACCTTGATCAGTTCTCAATGTTTTGATATAATATCCACTTTTTTATCACCTTTTCCCTTGAACTCTTTGAAAATATCAAATACATCTAATTTGTATTTTAAGAAATAGACCCAAGTGTTGTAGCTAAACTCATCAATGAATGTCAAGAAATATAGATTTTCACTTATGGATGGTGTTTGCATCAGTCCACAAAGGTCTGAATGGACTATTTCAGGTGGATATCTTTCCCTATAGGATTTTCCAACTATAATTTTTTGTCTATATTATTTTGTAAGTATGTAACTCTCACATTTTGTCTTAAATGGCTTTATTGGTGGCAAACCATATACCATTATCTTTCTATACAAAAATGCAAACCTCTAAAGTTTAAATAACCAGATCTCAAGTGCCATAACTAGGATTGATCCTTAAATTTAATTTTAAATATTGCTTCAGCAATTGTTTGGAATCTTTGAGGTTCTAAACCTATTTCACTTTGGATCTTGAGAGGAAACATTCTATTCCTCATCATTTCAACTTTTGCAATTATCCTATTGTTTGATTTCTTGTCCAAAATAACACATTCAACATTTTTAAAATATATCCTATATCCTTTTTGCACCAATTTTCCAATGCTTATTTAATTATGTTGCAAACTAGGGATATAGTATACATCAGAGATATGTTTTTTTTCACCTTATTTTTTTCTTATGCTAATTGATCCTTTCCTCTTGACTGATACTTTGTGATCATTTACCAATTTCACTTTTGATTTTACTGAATCATATCTTGTTGCAAAAAACTCTTTGCTTCCACTCATATGATTACTACACCTCCTATATAAGAACCATACTTCCTTTGAACTCTCTTGTGCAACATTACATGTTATCAACATTGTGTTTTGTTCACTAGTGCTGGGCTGATTTTTATTTTTAAAATTTGCATTTTGTTTATTTATATCATATTACCTTTTTGTACATTCAAATGCAAGATTTTCATATCTTTTACAATAATGACATTGGATGTTGGATTTATCATACCTTTCTCCTTGTTTATGGTTATGAAAATAGTTGTTACATTTTTCTTTTGATGATGTGAAGGATGTATGCGGGCTTGATGTTGGTCTGATTTCAAATTGATGAGACTCTTTTCCTCTTCTTGATAAAAAATAACCTCTACCTTTGCTATAATTTGATCTTCCTTTTGTTTTGTTGACTAAAATTTGAGTTTAGAATGCATTTTCCAATGAAGATGAGCCTAAATGGTTTAGTCTTTTCTCATGTGACAACAATGATCCCATTAACTCATCAATTGATAACTGAGATAGATCCTTGGATTTTTCAATGGCCACTACAACTGAATCAAATTTTACAAGAAAGTTTCTAAGTATCTTTTATACAACCTTTTGGTCTTCTATACTCTCACCACAAGTCCTAATTTGATTCACAATGCCCATTACATGTGTAAAAATTGAATCTATATTTTTTGATTCCTTCATATGAAGATTCTCAAAATCTCTCTTAAGTATTTGTAATTTAGCAATTTTGACTTTGCTTGTACCTTAGTATATTGTTTGAAGGCTTTTCCATGTTTGCTTGGACCTTATAGTAGCTACAACTCTTGGAAATATTGACCCCTCTATGGCTTGCTAGATGAAAAAAAATGATTTGGCATACTTTTTCTTATTTTCTTTCAATAAATATTTTTTCGCTTGTGATAATGTCTGATATGTTTTTTATTTGCTGGCTCAAAGAACCCATTTTCAGCCAAATCCCACACATCTTGTGAGTGTAATAGGGCTTTCATTTTTATGCTCCAAAAATCATATTTTTTTCCATTAAAAATTGGTATCTGGGGTTGAGAAATACTTTGACTAATTCCTGCCATGGTTTTTCTAAAATAAAATAGATCTCCTTATATTTTCTTTCTCTATTAAAGTTTCTCCTTCCCCACTTTAATGCTCTATTTCAACTCTATTTTTCTATGAGAAGCTTCTGTTATTTGATACAGGAAGCTACAAGTCTTTTATTTTTATTTTACTAATGGTTGACACTTCTACGTTGAAGGTAATTTTTAATTCATATACAAGCTGATTTAAAATAGAACCATTACTTGGCTAAGTCACTCCCCATTTTGACTTAATCTCTTCACTTCAACACTTATTCTTTGGCCCAAAACCCATGAACTTTTTTTTTGTTTGAAACAATTCCTTGTCTTTGAGTGGCTCTTGCATTGACCAGGATATTTCAACTGCTCTAATACTAGATTGTTAGAACATATAGACCAGATACAATGGAAACCACACAAATATCAAATGATAAAATGTGAAAACATTTACAGACTTGAAACCAGTCACTTAAAATAACACAAAAATATAGAAAGCAAGATTGCCAAATTAGACACAAATGGACTCAAATGCAGAATAGATATAATGGCATTAATCTTTGATAGAATGTATTACAAAATTTTACAATCCACTCCTTTTAATAGAGTTGTGCTACTCTCACATAATTATTTGTTGTTTGCATAAAAAGAAATAGAGCTTTACTGTGGTTTTTCTCATACATGTTAAAATGGAGCATTTCAAAAAATGATAGATAAAAATAGAGTTGTTTTCCTTGGAAGTCTCTCGAATCAACTAAATAGTGCTACAAAGTTCAAGACAAAAATTGATAGGATTTACATAAATGATATTAAATAAAACATATCAATTGATTTTTAAATAAAATAGATATTTGGAATACATTTATCTACCATCATTAATAGCAAGCATTCAATGAACATTGGTGGTGGTGTAGCTATGGACTGAGATGACGTGGCAAGGGAGATTATCTTCTGTTGAGTTGGAGCCCACGTCTGCTTAAAAAAATGAAATATATGACTTCCAAAGAACTTTAAAAATAAATTTGTTTTTTCTATAATTAGTAAAAAACAATACGAGATGCTAAAAATTTTATTTAAAACATATCTACATAAAACAAGAATAACTATAATTGTACATCTATATGTATACTAAATTGTAAACAACATATCTACAACAAATACCAATTTTTTTCCAATAATTAAATAAATAATACCTTGTAGTGGCCATCAATATCCCAAACAATATAACTAATATTCTTGTATTCCACCATCTCTACATTAAATCTTGCTCATTAAAAACACAGACAATGTCATTTTGGTATTCATTTAAAACAAACATGAATTAATTATTCCATTTTTTAATGTCCATGAATAATTAGTTATTTGACAATGATATTAGATGATCTAATGCAATATGTTAAGGAATAATATAATAGACAAATGACAAAAATTAAAACATAAATCTAAATTTCTAATGCCAATAGGTAGTTTTTTAATATATGTAAGTCATTTTGGTATTAATTTAAAATAAACATACATTAATTATTATATTTTCCAATGTCCTTAAATAATCAGTTATTTGGAAGTGGTTTAAAAAATCTAATAGGATATGCCAAAAAATAATATAGTGGACAAATGACAATAATCAAAACATAAATCTCAATTTATAAGGCCAATAAGCAATTTTTTTAATATAAGTTTCAACGATTAAGAATAATTAAATCATAAACAATATTTATAATTCATAAAATAAAATAAAAAATAATGTAGGTCCTAGTCTCTTGTTAATCTAGAAAGTGACCTATTGATCATTTACACTTATGAATAGAAATTGGTTCCTGATGAAAAAAAAATTCTTCGTGGTGATGTATTTCATGAGATCAAATTTCACCACACATGTTGTTTTAAAGTTAGCAAAATTAACCTAGAAAGCATGATTATATTCCTCTTATAGACCTCCAATGATTGCTTACAATAATTGTATTTCACTCTATACATGTAGCTTTGTCGATCTCAAATGCAATTTAATAGACTTTACATTAGAAAGGAGAAAGAAACAAAGGGCTAACCATGAAGAAATGTTCCAAACAACCACAAAAATAATTAGTATATTCAATAAGGGAGAGATACAAGATAACAATGCAAACAAAAAACTATTTACTGACTTAAAAAATTTAGATTGTGTGTGACCAATTCTTACAGGATCACCTCTGAGGTTCAAAGTTAAAAAATTTGTAGATGAATAATAAATAAATATTATAGATCCTTCAATTTATTAGTTGGGTGAATAAAAATAAATAAATCCAAATGTTAAGATGACAATTGTGTTTGCATTAATATGGAATGAAAAGAGAAACAAAGAAAGAAAACTGAGAAGCTCTACAAGAAAAATATCCAGAGAGAAACAAATAAGATGTGACGTATAGGAATTTCTTATTGTGATTTAAATAGACTCTAGTTGTGTCTCTAAAACTAGCTCTAGCTCTTCATCTGTCATCTCACTTGAACCTTATACCTAAAATTTTCTCTTATATTTCTATGATTAATGCTTTTATTTGAAATCTAAAATCTAGGGTTTTCAACATGCATTTTAACCTCTACTACTTGAGATGAAGTGGGCATAATAGGTTTTCATCCCAAATAAATTATTAATCATTTTTATTGAATTCGGTCTTCAAAATTATCCTTTCCCATAGAAAAAAATAGTGAAGGAAATAAATTAATTGAATAAATTTATTCTGTAACCATATGTAATTGAATTTTTTTGAGTTTAAAGGTTAAGAACCATGTTGGATCTAAATGTGGTTCTAGAGAGAGCTAATATTGAAAGAAACAATGACTAGGAAAAACACAGCAACGATGATGATAATAATAACAAAGATATATAATCTTTTCATCAAAATATTTTTAACGAGAGCATAAAACAATAAGAAAACAATTGTACAACCATCAAATTTAGCCCATTGTTTCATAAAATTAACATTAGCTAAAATCTAAAGATGAAAAACATATATTTTTAGGTTTCATAAATATTGAATTTCTCTAGAAATTTAGTCACATTGTTTGAGTTCAGTGAATAGAAAGAAAATAAATTACATTTAATTTTTTAAAACATATATGTTACAAAACTAATATTAAAATTTAAGAATATTTACTTTGATTGGTTGCACATTTTCCAATTCAAATTAATTGTTAAAAGGGATTCTAATATTACTAATAAAATATGTAATAAGAAAGAGGGAGCACCCCTAAATACATATATATGTCTTAGATTTGAATTCCCTCACAATAACGACTTGAATACTTTATCAATATTAAAACGTTACTTTTTAATATTTGTGTGAAAATATGTACAATTTATAATTACCATCATTTATTTTAATGTGAAGAGATGTAGAACTTATGGTTACCATCATTTACTTTTTTGATAGATAATCACTATTGACTAGAGCTAAAGCTTGATTCCTAGGGGCCCGTTCCCCAGAACACATCAAACAATGAAACCTAGGCATAGTCAATCCATAAACCAAAATAAAAACATAACAAAATCCATGTAAAGGACATAAGACAAAAAGTAAAACCAAAGAAAAGAACCACACTCAACATGAATGACACTTAATGCCAACTAATTGGGACTAAAAACTATACTCAATGCCAACCAATGTCATAGTGGCTGTTGTAAAATAACTACCATGAAAACCTACAAAAAATAAAGATCACCCACCTAAAAATGGATATGATCTAGTTTCAATAGCTCTTAGTGTTGAGCCGCAAGAGTTATCCTTCCCTTTCTATAGAGCAGGTCTTATGATGTCCACTAGGTGCCACCATCAATGGAGCTTAGAACATCTAGTTGTAGTCTTTCTAATTCCATCTTTCTACCATGTTTACCTTTATTATTATATTTTGGTTTTCACAGCAAAAAATTATGCAAAGTAAGATTCAAAATTTATCTAGATTCAATTTATGCTTCACCGTCTTTCTGAAAAGAGGCATCCACCTCTACTTGACCACCTATTTGTAAAGAGACTTCGCCTTTTAAAATATGCTATTGTTAAAGATTTTTTGACCCTATTTTACATTCTAAATATTTACTATTCAAAGAAACATCCCTGACTCTAACCAACCAAGACCCCTTCTTATTAGAAGGATTAATATTATCAAACACATGAATACCATGTTGTGCTTCGTAGACCAAAATATCCTAAGAGGAGTCCAAAATGGCCAAATCTTCCACCATAGAATTCTTCAACCCATCTATTGGAAGGAAAGGGGTCTCCTTCTCAAGAATTGGAGGATAAGATCCATGATTAACTGAATGAATCTTGACCAAGTTAGAAGACCCAATCAATGGATCATTACCCTTACTTGAGGAGTGGCTAGAAAAAGTAAAAAAAAATTGAAAGTTGTTCACAAGATCAAGTTTAGGACAACCAATATTTCTCACCCATTTTTTCAAAAAGGAAGAGCCAAATCTTGCACTAATTTCCTTGGGCACACTGCCACTTTGTGCCCAACCTAGTTGCACTTGAAGAATCTGAAGGGTTGCCCTTTATAATTGAGGAATTGCATCCAAAAACTATGGGATGACATAATCTTGACAGAATGATGGAAGAGTTTAGAGAAATCAGCCATAACACAAACCCTTGTAAACCTCTACTAAACTACCACATCCAGGTCTAGTTTGATGAAGACCTCAATGTTATTAACTAGATGTTGAAGCATTCATGGGTCTCTCATGGGTAAGGGAAGATTATGTAATCTAACCTAGTTTAGATCCATTGAAATCACTAAGTCAGTAGGGTCAAAAAAGCAGGACTCAAGGACACATAAACACGCCATGATTTTTCACAAAATAGGGTCCATTATTCCACATAAAATCTTGATCCTCCACTAGTTGAAAAGTAGACAAGAAAAAACTATTCAAAATCAAAGAGAGAAAAACCTCTGCAAAATTAGGCTAGATTAGTTTATACCATTGAAAGATGTCTTCCCATGAGTGGTGTTTCCCCACACATCTCCAAATAAGGGTTTTGCATCTAGCTGCTTTGTAAATGGCTGAAATATCCTCAACAGTGATTTCTAGGATAGGAGGATCCTCGTAAAAATTAAAGGAACATCCCTCAAAAATGTTGGCTCAAAATCACAATGAATTCTTTCTTTAGATTCAAACCTTTCCTCAATACAAGCAACCACCATATCCTTTTCTACTCCTCTCCAATTGACCTTAGAAAAGGAAAGGAAAACCCTATTAACAAGTTGAGGTGAGATATTAGGGAAGGAACAAATAATAATTGATTTACATAAATCCCCTTAAAAATGAAAAGGGTTTGCTACATTCTTCCATTCAAGAAATACCAAGTTCTTGTTCTCCATCCCAAAATTTGTTGATCCTCCTCCTAGTTTTGGGCCACCACCAACCCATGAAACACCCCTAAAACTACCATCCTTTAATGTTCCCTTGGAGCTGGCAACCTTGATGGCACCTTACATAACCATGACATTCATCACCATCCTTTTATCATTGAGCTGACGACCTACTACTACTCATAATCACTTTCGAAGCTCTCAGAGACCCACCACCGCCAAAGTTGCATTTGTCATCATTATAGAAACTTGCTCCCAAGCCATCACCATCACCGTTGTCCATTCAAAAGGGTCACATGAGTTTGAAACTACTGCTACATAATATTATACCATCATTTAATTTAATATACTTTTAATATTAAAATATATAAAACTTTTAGACCAATCAGTAGACCCTCTACAAATTTTTTTGCATATGCCATAAAATTGTTCTTGTCTTCCTAACAACTTTTTTTAAGATATCAAACACAGAGGAAATTTTATAGATTACCAAAACCACCTCATGAGTTATAAAATTTAGTTGAATGTAACCTCATTACTCTACCACCACCATTTGAAATTTGTATGAGCAAACCTCAAGGAAACATTTTTGATAATAATGCATATTATGATTACCATATATGCAATGGTCATTCTACTAATACATGTTTCAAGATCAAGCACCTTATTTAAGATATTATTGATAATAATGTTATCGAGCAAGGCACTCCTACCTAAGAAGTTAACCTTGAATAGAATGACAATGCTAAACTAAATATTTTCAGTATAATATATCTAACATACATATATAATTTCTCAAAAAACCTTATAATACTACAAAAAACCTTATGATATATAAACATTTCTCAAAAACCTTATAATACAATGAATGTAAAAATATACATAAAAAATATGTAATTATAAAAAAGATATTAATAAAAGACTGTTTAATTGTTAAAAAAATAAACATGAAAAATCAAACTTGAGAAAATAATATTACACCATTATAATACATAATTGTGTTATATATACAATAATTTTACCATACATATTATTATTTTACCGAATTAAAAAAATCTTTAAAACCTTAATTACTTAATATTATGATTATTTTTTTAAATATATAATCAAAGAACTAAACATGAGAAAATAAGATCACACCATTATAATACATAATTGTGTTTTTATTAATGGTAAAAGTGAAATTTTTGGAAATAAGGACTCTTCCTTTTATGATATAAACTGCAAACATGGTCTTCAAAAATATAACAAAAATGTTTGCAGAGAAGCAACCAATAAAAACCAACACTACAAGAACCACATAAAAGCAGCAACTTCCACATAAGATGCACAAAACAAAGATGTATAAGGGCCCTTCAAAACTTTTTTTCTTTTGCGATCTAAGGGTCATATTAAGAGATGTTAAATCCTTCTTCTTTCTCTCATTCTTTTTGTTACCCACCATAATCCACTTACCCTCATCGTTAGGTAGAATAGGAATGGAAATTTCTAAAGAAGGTTTTGATTGATCCAATGGATTACTCCTTAAATCCTCACATAAATTTGTTTGAACTTTGTTTTCTTTCCACAAGGAGGAAGAAATTTTTTTCACTGTTACTACTTCTTTTTTAGCCAAACCATCTCTTCATTTGATTTTTTTGAATCACTCCCTGAATATTCATTCATGCTTTTTTTTCCACTATTTGATGCTTAGGGAGAGCTTTCTTCCACCATGAGATCTTCATTGTACGCTTATAAATATTGTAAGAAAAAGCAAGATGACCTCTTTGAAAACAATTTCTACAATGAAAGGACAAGAATTCAAAGTCGAGAGATTGCTTCCAAGGTCTATCTTGAACTTGTAAATCAATGAACTCAGGAAGCTCTTTGGACACATCTAGAATCACTAATATTCGAGAAACCGTAGTGTGGTGAATGGACTTGGAATCCATGAATACAAATTTACCTAATGAATCCCCTATTGCTTTGAAATAAAAAGGAATCCAAAATTGTAAAGGTAAAAATGACATCCTTATCTAAATCGGTCTAACATAAAAGGCCTCATTGTGAAGATCAAATGATGGGAACCATGGTTTAAAGCCCAGGGCATTATTATTCCAAGACTGAAAATGCCTTTGAAAAATAAAATTCAAATCGTCCACTAAATCAAAGAGAATTAAAAAAAATCCTTTTGCGCAGGGAAAATTTTATTTATAGATTACCTTCCATTAGAGGTAGCCAGTTCTCTTTAATCCATATATTCAGATCTGTGAGAGTTTGCCTTAATTTGGAAGACCTACAAATCATCCCCAAATCTGATAATGTTTGTTCTCTTTCCAAAATAATCTGAAGTGACTCTCCTTCGAAGGAGAAAAAGGGGTTCAATCTAGAAGGTATCAATGACTTGGAATCAACCTGCTTCACCTTTGCCACAGTGGCAGAATAAAACAGATGTCTGTCCTTAGATTTCAGGATCAAAACCCCATAAGGGATTTACAGAGTCGATCTATCTGTTGTAGTTTTGTCCCCTGGAGCCCTTTTGACTGCCTCCTCCTACGCCTTGTTACTCTGGTCAGCCTGTTTTAGTAGGTCCTTATCAACCCCAGACCCTTCAGCAGTAAAATGTTGCATCACACCTGTCGCTGCCGCATCCCTGTTTGCAGAATTCTCATTAAGTCACAGATCTGCAACATATGCTGCCGCATCCCCTGTTTCTACAAAAAGTGCCCCTGCAGCTAACTCATGGTCATCCTCTAGAGACTTTGCATCAGATCCGCTCACCTCTAGAAAGACAAAGAACAAAGATGCCTCTAGATCTGCATCCTTTGCCACCTCCCTGTTTGTCTTCGGAAGTCACCTCAAAATGATTATGGTTAGATGCAAAGCGAGTAGGGATTTTTGAGCTTTTCCTCGCGGATCTTTTCATCACGGAGCTTTTTTAAATAATTGTGTCATACATGTAAAAATTTCTTTAAAAATCTTAATTATTTAATAATATGATTAATTTTTAAATATATAAATATTTATTTATTATAATTTTTTATAGTATATTATTATTTAATCGAATATAAAAAAATTTCTTAAAATTTTAATTATTTAATAATATGTTTAATTTTTAAATATATAAATACTATTCATTATATAATTTTTTTTTCATACATATCATTATTTCATTTCATATATATTATTTGTATACATTTTATTTTTATTTTTAATATGTCAATTTTTAAGAAACACTTTAAACCATCTATTAAAATGTATCTCTATTTAAGATAATGTTTATTATGTGAATAAATTGTTATTAAATCAAGAAACAATAATATAAGTAAATGTTAAGCGCAAGCTATCTCAGGGAAAGGGATGTATGTTAAAGAAAAATCTTAAACTTTAACGTGTGGAGCCAAATTCAGATTAGATGTTTGTGGAGTTACATAGGCCACGAAGGGATTATTGTTGGCCTGTTAGCATCGATAGTGAAACACTTTAAGAATTTACCTATACCTATATAGTTTTTTGCTCCAAATTTTGAATTATTCAATGATGAAGGATATTATATTAAATCATTATATTCTTCTTATCTAGTTTTTTCACATAATGAGAAACATTTTTCTAATATATTTCCTATACACTTTAAGAATTATGATCTTGATTGATTCTAATCATTACCATGTAGATATATGCATTCTTTCACTACTTTAGGTGAACATGTTTTAGCTGAATTTCTTATAGACACTGGCATGATAGCTGCATTTGCACAAATTCTCAACTGAAATAATAAGCTAATGAGAATAGTAGTAATTATGTGATTAGATTCAAGACAATATTTGTAGAAAAATGACTCACCAATCACACTATAGTGAACTACGAATAATATTTGATTGAAGTTTGCTTTTACTTATTAAATATAATTAGGTGGTCTTCAACACTTACCTATCATTTCATGATTTTTATCTTGTGGTTAGAAACTATGAAATCAATATTTTAGAAGACACCATACTTAAATATGGGACCAATGCCACTACATATATTGAATCCAAATTTCAATGTAAAACAAACTTCAACACTAAGGGAAACTATAATTTTTTTCACCTTAAGAATGAGGCAAAAAATATATGGAATGTGGTGATCAACCAACTAAGAGGCTAATATTATTGCAACAAATAAAATGAAGATAAATCAAAAGATTAAGTGAAAGTCCTTGAAATATGTTTACATAATTATTTGAATGCAAAATGTTTGCTTTACATCCTATTAGAGAGTTAGATCTCCTCTATGTCTTTGCCTAAGATATATGATGCTAAAGCATTTTACGCTTATCATAGACTTACATGGCATTATTCAAACATATACATTAATTTGAAACATAAGCTCCAAGTAGTCATTAATAACTACCAAATTCAAGTAAAAGGTACCAATAATACTTTAAAATCAATGGTTTAACCAAATCAACATTTGAAAATCTTTACAAATCATGCCACTCTATATAATTATCAAGTCAATATTTATATGGTAAATATAAGAGAACCATCACAACCTTATAAATCTCAACCAATTGATGGATTTATAGGCACAATTAATGCAATTAAGAAAGAGCCTTTGAAAATCCTATTTTATGATCATGAATACCAAAAAACAATAATAACATTGGACCATTAATCATGCAAGATTTCATATGTGCACATTCATAGGAAACTAATGAAATTATGTTTGATTATGGTTCAAGTATAGATGTGTGCACTTATTTTTTCCACTAATATTGAATGTATTTAAAGACATAATTTAACATGTACTACTATGATTATTATGAGATATGATGGGATTAAAAATAAAGCCACTTGGACGTATTACCTTACCTGTCAATGAAACTTAGGACCATTTTTATTTGATTTTATGTACAACAAAATAATGAAACATATGATGTTTTGTTTAGAGGGCCATGCATTAAACAAATGAGATAAATATCATTCCCATTACATAAATACTTAAAATTTGTTTATAATAATTAACTAACTACTATTCAAATCAATATTTATGATCATTCAATACAAATTTAAAATAAAATTATATCCAAGTAGTTATAAAGAAAAAAATGTCATAAAACTTTAAATATACCTAAAACTCAAGTATCCACTATTCTACCTACCAAGGTGTGTTTATCACACCCTCTTATGCTTGTCCACTGTGAAATACTACACATTACTTGTTAGGTGCAATATACTCTCCATTGTATTGTGGTGAAAAAATGAGAATAGGCAAAAAGATTTTGTTTAAATAAATAATTGAAAAAGATACCAAATCGAATGAATTGTTTAAGAGAAAATTTATTAGAATATTGGATTCCACTAAATCTTCATTTTGGTATATATCAGCAAACCATTGAATAAAATAGACAGACAACCCCAAATGCTTCTAAATACAATCCTAGCATCATTCTAGGGAGTTTAAACACATCATAAGTATGAAATCATAATGATAGATCTACATTTTGACTAGATTTGAGAGGAAGTAGTTGGAATTTATTGAGGTAAAAGGCCTCATTATTGAAGTCTCTGCATATGATGCCACCAAAAAAACACACAATGAAAAAGATGTAAAACATTGGATTGAGTTGTTTATGGACTCGACCCCATCCTTTTCCCACTCATATATTTTTTTTAACATGTATTTAAAAACAAATTATCAATTTTGTTTTTCTTTTTAATTTTTGTAATGAATTTTTTAATTTATTTTAAAAAATAATGTCTTGAGTTAACTTTTACACCACTTCAAATTTAATAGGATAAAATCGTGTGTTATTTTATTCAAATCTAAAATTAATATAGTGTATCACAACAAAGAAGGAAAAAAGGTGGAGTTAAGCTAGCTCAAAGGATTAGAATATCGTTATTTAAGAAGAAATAAAACATAAAATGAATTGGCATGTTTTACACTCTCCCTATAAAGCCATGTAGATTAACATGCAATATTAAATTTTGATTGGCCAATAATATTAATTAATTAATGGATATAAAATTACAATTAGGCCCTTTATTATTTTAAATTAGCCCCAATGATTTTTCCAAACTCACACTTTTAAAATCACAAATAGTGGGTTACAGACATGAAAATTCTGATAAGATTTGGATCATGATCATTATTACCAAGATGAAACACACATTTTGGATATTTTTAACCACTTTTTATTCACCACTACTAATTTTGAAGACAGATTTTAAATTCCAACTTTTAAATACTTTTTGGAACATCTTACAAAAGAGTAATATCAACTCCCCCTCACTAGATTTATCTCATCTAAAAACTCAATGAATCAACCATTGGTGGTCAATCATCTAAAAAGGATAAATAATATCAAGCCACCACCACTAAGATAAAATGGGCTCAAATATGAAAAATCAAGACATGAGTCCTCTTCATCATCACCTTTATGAAATAAGACCTGTACAAAGCATTTGCACATTATGTGATAAAAATGGTCATCTTAAATCTCAATGTTGGATGAATATGTCCCTTCTAGAAGAATACATGAAGGAAGGAAAAATTAAAATTAACTAGCCATCTTATTCCTCATATTAAAAATAGAATAAAATTAAAGGAAATAGCCAATCACTTTTTGCAAATGCTTATGCCTTCACTTTGACTCATTCCTTTTAGGATGCTTGTATCTTAAACTTAGGAGCTTCACATACTATGGAAAATTAAAAAGATAGATTCTCTCCTCTTATTGAGATTGACACTTAAAAAAATTTATTGTGTGACTCTACTCCTTTAGCAATCTTAGGATCTGATATAATTGATTTGCATGATGGAGAAGTAAATGATGTCCTATATGTACTTGGTATCTTAGTGAATGTTTTCTAAATTTATTAGATTTTTCATTCCATGGAGGCTAAATAATGGATTTTTATCCACATAATGTTATTGTCAGATATTATTAAAATCCTGCATTAGTTATTATTTCCTAAAAATCTAATGATATGGCTCACCTATATCAACTTGATTCCTTTCAGTGCTCCTAATCTTCTCTTGAAATTATTTCTCATGATAATTTTTTGAGAAAATTGTAGTATGAGAGATTTGGAAATATCAATTTTTGTTAATTATATTAATTGAGAACAAAATGGTCAAATTAATTCTCAAATTATCATGAAAGTATGGTGTTTTCCTAAATTGTGTTCTTAGAAAAAATCACAAAGAATAGTTTTCTAAAGGAAAGCCTTGGAGAGCCAAAACTCCCTTTCAGTTAGTTCATAGTGACCTAGTGTCTCTCACTAATACATCCTTTTATAGATCCAAGTATGTGGTATATATCATTGATTAATTTTCTCACTGAGCTTGGGTGTACCTTTTGAATTAAAAAAATTATCACTTTATTGAGTTCAAAGTATTTGTTGAAAAGCAGTCAAGATTATTGATTCAACAACCATAGATAGAAAATGGAGGTAAATATGTCAACCATTCATTCAATTTTTTTTATGATACTCATGAAATCTAAATCAATCATACAGTTCCTTACACACCTAAATAAAATGGTATTACTAAGCAAAAATTCACACATTGAAATAACTATAAAATTTCATGATTTGATCCAAGAATCTATCCCCGTAGCTTTGAGACAAATCCATCAATTATACCAACTCTAGTTAGAACTGCATTCCTCATCAATTTGGGCAAAACTTGACACTATAAGAGGCTTGGACTAAATAAAATCCAGACGTTTCTACTTCTATTTGGTGTTTAGTCAATATTGGGAATTCATTCCTAATGAAAAATGTAAGGACATGGATAAGAGGAGCCAATCATGCATTTTTATTATCTATTATGAATATGTAAAATACTATCTTTTTTTTACCTTATAACTCATGAAGTGATTTATAGGTGACATGTTCGAGTAGAGGAACCCTCCTTGACCTACATGTCAACATATGCACCTTCTTCTTCTCCCATTCTATTTACTTCACACTATTCTTATTCCAACACATATGAATATCTAAATGATCTAATAGATGAATAACTTTGAGGTTTTCACGACTCTTCCTCCACCTCCTATTATCTAAACATTTCCATGATGGGTTATAAAGATAAGAGAATCACCTAGAGCATTGAAAGGTGATCCCACTGACACTCATCACACTAGATCTAAGAAGGTTATTGTAGGTCTTATTGATGATCTAAATTCTAAATATTTTTGGACCTTTAATGATGCAATTAGTAAACCTAAATGGGATGAAACAATGGTAGATTATTATCATTTATTTTAGAGTAATGATACTTAGGACTTAGTTCCTCTTTTAAAAGTGATAAAATTGGTTCAGACATTTGGGTTTATCAAACCATTCATGTAGCATATGGTTCAATTGAAAATTACAAGGCACACCTAGTAGCAAAGGGTTGTCCCAATTTGAATGACTTGACTATTCATATACCTTTGCCACCAATTGTAAATATGAATTCCATTTATCATGTTTTCTCACTCGTTACATCACACATTCAAAAAGTACATCAAATGGATGCGAATAGTGCTTTCTTGCATGGATATTTATAGGAATAAATATACATGGAAAAACAACCCAAGTATATTCAATATTATTAACTAGTATGAATAATTTAGAGATATTTATATGTTATCAAACAAACCCCTTGAGTTTGGTATAAGTGGATGAACTTATTTTATTGAATAAAATTTATGCATATGTTATTTATATCCCACTATGTACACAATGAGGATTGATGGTTAAATCCTTATGTTTTATGTAGATTAATTTATCATCACTGGGAGTTCTTCCTCTTTGATTAAGGGTGAAAATTCAAGCCTTTGGGATTAGTTTGATATGTAAGAATTTGAGCGTCTTTACTATTTCCTTTGTATTTAGGTATCAAAAAATTTAGACAAGGATCAACATTTTGAATCCTAAATATGTTTTAAATAAACTTGGATACTTAATTATTCTTGAATACGAGCTAACCCTAACTCCCTTTCAATATGGAGTCACTTTG
The DNA here is from genome assembly GCA_037957365.1 of Torreya grandis. Lineage (NCBI taxonomy): Eukaryota > Viridiplantae > Streptophyta > Pinopsida > Cupressales > Taxaceae > Torreya > Torreya grandis. Next base: position 4,067,673 of record JARHVA010000437.1, on the reverse strand, counting down.
TCTACCATTTATTCTACACCGTTTGTTGATGCTACATCGTATAGCCAATTGGTAGGAAACCTTATTTATTTAAATCATAGTATGTAGAACATCTCCTTTGTTTTTTGAGTTGTAATTAACTTCATGTAGCATCCACATGATATTCATTGGAAATAATTAAAGCACATGCTTAGATAACTTCATGGTATGATATACTTTGGAATTGAGTACACATCAAGGGGCTTAACAAAATTAGTGGAATATATAAATTTTGATTTGTAAGGCAATGTTGATGATCTCAATCCCACTTCAGGATATATATTTCAACTTGACTCTTATTCCATCACTTAGTCAAGTAATAATAAACATGATATTTCTTGATCTTATACTAATGTAGAGAGTAAATTCTTTCAAAACACCATATTTTGACTAAGTTTAGCTTTACCTTAAACCAACCCACTACTATTTGGTATGACAACTAGAGTGTTATTCACATTGCCTAAAATTGAATAGAACACTAGTGAACAAAAATTATTTAGATTTATATCCACTTATGTTAGAATAATTTTGTCATTGATGTCAATCTAATGTCATGAATGTCAAAAAGTGTTATCATTATTGTCTAGATGCATTTGGTAAAGATGCATGGTGAGTGGTCTTTGAGGTATGTATGAGTGAAGGTTGATGTCCATGTAAGCAAGGATAGTTGAGGCATCAACATGAGGTTATCAAAGATGATCAATGGTCAAGGTTTTTTTCTCAATGTTGCCTTTATTTTTATAAGGTTTGTGTTAATATTGGTGTTGCCCTAGTGAAGGATAATAAAGGTAAGTTGTCAAGTCTTGGAACCTTGTGGTGTATTGATAAGGTATGAGCATATGATCCCTAGTCTTGTGCATAAAGAGGCATGGTGGCATAGTGAGTTAGATGATCTTATACCTATAAAGGATATAGAATTTTGATATCAATTATATTTTAGGACAAGTGCTTAAGAAGCAAATCCTTGTTTAAAGTATCAATAACTTAAGGAGTCTTATCATGGCCTAGTCATCGCATGAGGAGAGAGATGAGCGGTCTTAGGCATATGAGAAGATATATGGAATGGGTTTATCATGGTAATAAGTTTTATGGAATGAGATTGAGATGTTAATTATGATATGGAGGTGTTGAGAACATGAAAATAGGCATGAAGATCAAGTACTTGAGTGACCTAAGACTAGTCATAGCATGAAGAGACATAATGAGAATGCTTGAGCATGGTGGCTTGGTGAGATAGATTCATAGAGGAATAAGAGGATGTATAAGGTTATTTGAGCATGAATATTAGGAATTATAACACTTAGGTGAGCCTTATGGTGAGCTTATATGGGTAAGACCTACAAACCTAGTATGCAACTAGACCACCTCTAGACCCTGCTTGGCATAATGAGGCATCATGATCTATTGACAAGGCATATGAAGAATGTTTGATAGTGGATATTTTATTGAATTTACATGAGGTGATAATATCTTTCATATTGGTTAAAATTTCAATTTTAAGGAATGATGTGACTTGCAGGTCAAGGTTTAAGCAAGCAAAGAGAGAGCACATGGCCAAATGAGATATAAGGATCAATTTACAAGGCATGGGTGAATAGGAAAGTATTGAAAAAGGTGATTAAAGTTATTTTAATCATGTGAATGAATTATTAGGTAAAAAATTAAAGGTTGAAACAAGAAAAAGTGACTTAAGGTCTCTCGAGTGCACAAGATTAAGAATTGTCTACCTAAGAAGCTTATTTAAGTGTTTGTTGGCATGTGCAGTGTCTTCATGAGGACCTAAGTTGTTTACAGTACATAGGTAAGTGTCCTAGATTAATGTTACAAGTATTTTTTATGGAATGATGGGATAACCTTTATGAATGATCGTTAAGACTAGAAGATGGTTTAAACCCTAAAAAAACTTAACAATAACCCAATGTTGAAGATATTGATAAAAAGTTCCTAACATGATCTAAAATGGCTAGATAAGTGATTTGAGGTTGTATTAAACTCTCCAAATATTATCTATGTATGATTGGTTTGATAGGTGAGTGAGTAGACCCTACAAGAAAGGCCTTATTTCTCATAAATTTAGTGTAACAAATAAAGTTAACCAAGTCAAAGTAATAAAAACATTGGAGGAAAAAGTTTGATACTTTTATTTTGTGTCCATGGTGGTTTTTGAGTAGATTATATCCTTCACATATGCTAATCATACATACTAGTTCACCTATCACTAACAAATATAACGATCCAGATAGTGAGAAAACCGGGCAGAAGTGAGAAGTTGATTAGGGATGTATTATCATGGATTAGGGATGAATCCAATTGCATGGAGATATTTTTCAAGCCCTGTAATAAATTTTCATATTATATAGAAGATTTTAATATCATTGTGTACAAAAAAATGTTCTTTATAAGATGACTTAACTTGTTTTGATGTGACTATAAGGAGAGAGGTCCAGAGATTGGTTAATATGTATAAAATTTATCATTAGACCTTAGTGTTTTTTGTTTGGATATTTTATAAATATATCTAGGAATCATATTCATGAATTATTATTATTTGAATTTATTTATGTAGGTGTTGGAAATCAAAGTCACCATGACTGGTCTTTGGAGAAAACTGGCAGTTCTAAGTGAACAAGGCACAGTGATGAGTTTGAATCCTTATCTTATTAATTGAAGTGTCTAATTAATATGGTGATGTTTTTGAGACATAAATGAAATATCCATTTTTTTTATAATGTTTTAGAGTCATTTTAAGAGGTTGAAACATTTAATACAAAATGACTTGTCTGGCTTAGTAAGAACTATGAGAGAGAAGGTCAACAAATTAGTCTGCAAGACTAATAGTTGCCACTAGAATTTTTGATCTATCTATTGGAGAATATTATGAGGATTTTTTAAGATATTAAAAATGAATTTTAAGTCCTTGAATGTGTCTATTTAATTTTCAAAATTTCAAGTTTCCATAACTATGTTCTGAAGCTAGTTGGCAATTCAGAGGAAGCTACTTGCAGAGAAAGGTTTGAGCCTATATACCCTGAGTTAAAGCATCTAATGAAATTTATGATGACACTAAATTAATTAAGTTTTATTATATGTGATTTTTTTTCATTTTATTTTTGAAAAATGGTGTTTATGCTTCAGTTATTCAAGATAAATTTTTTGTGTATGCACAAGCCTATTAAGAACAGTGTTTTGAGAAGAGGTTCAAGTAGTGGTTGAACCTAAAAGGTGTTTTAGACCTAAATTAAAGTTGGATGAGGTTAATTTGAATAATATATAAATTTATATTGATTTTTATGAATTTTTTAATCATTCAAATAAATATTAAGTGTAACATGCTCTAATGAAGGCCCAAGGGCATTAGGTTTCCTTAAGACCTAAAAGAGGTTTTTTGGTCCTATATGCTATGATATACCCATTGTATTATTTTATTCATGTTTGAAACATGTTATAAGACATATTTTAAAGGTAATCCAAGTGTGCATGGATGACTAAAGTGTGTGAGATCAAGTGACTTGTATAAGAGCAAAACTAATTATGCCTAATTAAAGTGTTAAGAAGTGTGTGTGTGGAATCAAATAAAAGATCACATTGAGGAGAAAAAGGAGGTCATTTAGACCATAATATTGGTATATAATTATTCATGGATATATAATAGGAGGTTTGAATATGAATATCAAGGTCATATGACCTAATCAGTCTTGAACAGACCTAGTAAAGCAAAGAATTGTAAAGGAAGTTTTAAGAAGGATAGAAGAGAGAGAAGAGATGACTAAGGACCATCATCTATTAAATATTTAAAAAAAGAAAATATGGAAGCATAAATTTACTTCGTTGATGGGGTGTTTGGTCAAGAGGTGGCTTAGTTGGTGTTGAGTCACTAAGGGAGTTGGTTCTTCCTTGCAAGTAGGTGGTTGTTAAAGGACTCTGTCAAGTTGGTGTTTGATAAACTGGGGTTGGTGCTCCAATTTGATTTTGTGATCAACTAAATTTGATTTATTATACCTCTAATTATATTTTGATCATTGATGGTAACCATGTGTACACGCATCATCTCATTTGGATGTGATGTATTCCATGGGTTAATCTCTTACTTTCACTCTCTTTTTGAGAGTCCATCCTTCTCTTTCCTTCTAGTATGTTCTTTTGAGGGGGCATCATAGGTCATTTAAAATTTATTATTGACAAATATGTTCTTTTAAAAGATATTGTTTCACCTGAATGTCTTGCTACTCCTTCTCAAATATGGAGAAAATGTAAACATCCACTTCCTAAGACCATTCGTGTTGAAATTGTCAATCTTACTCGAATTACACTCAAATGCCCAATTTAGGTCAAAATAACTAAAAATACATCAAATGGTTCAAACTTGTCATTTAAATGTACTAATTTAGGCCAAAATATCCCTAAATGGGATAATACATTTTATATGATTGCTAACTTTGATCAATTCATTTTTATTCAAAATGATGATTTCACCTTTTTGTTCTCTAGATCACTCTTTTATTTTAATTCATTAGTACACATCACATACCTTTGTTATTTTGTGTCGATAACATCCTAAATGGGAAAATGGTTCCAATTCATCTAACATCACCTTCCAATTCTTCTTGAGTCAAATTATGATCTAGTAATATGACTTTTTGACCATTTTGATTAATTGAGGACCAATTTTCAAAGAATTGCACAAATATTAATTAATCTTATTTAAGGCTAATTAATTCAAATCAAGATTTTAAGTGTATTTTCCATGGATAAAATTTAATATTTCTTTATTTAAAATTGATTCCCAATATTTGCATTACCTAGTGACATGATCAATGGGGTGGTATCCATAAGCCATAAATACATAAAATATTTGAATTATAAGCACCCATGCCTAATTAATGCCCCTTCCCCACCCAAAATAATTATGATGTAATTTACTGGTTTTAGCCTCTAAAATTGAATGGATTCTTACCCACCCATATTCATCTTGAGATGGACATTTTAGGTTAATTCTAATCAATTGAAAAAATCGATAAATAGGAGGCCTTTCACACCATTTCAAAAAAAGCTTAAATAGTATAGACTTATAATGCTAAAATATCTCCACAAGTCATTTTTGTTTTGATTATTGTGTTATTTGAATTTGGCTAAGATTAATTTGATAGAATAATTTGGATATTTTTTCTATTGAGTCTAGGTTATGCATAGAGTTATTGATGCAATGGAAGAACAAAAAAACCATTGTTGATGAAGACTAGAGCTCTAGATCAAGGGGAGAACACACCTGGAACCACTCTTGGGTGGTAGAATCAATTTGGGAAGGTAACTAGTCTTGATTTCTTTCATTTTGTTCTTCATTATCATTAGCAAACCTTGCATGAATAGGTTGGCTTTGTTTGTTTAGTTCTTTATGAATTCTAATGGATTTATTAACAAATTCTTGACTAAAAACCTTTGTATTCCATCCTACATTTCAGCATGCCTAGTGGGATTCATGGAGTCCATTTCAGCAAGGAAAACATTATGACATTTTTAAATTTCCATTTTGGTCCTCAAAAAGTCCTTTAACAAATTTTTATGCTTATTTTCTTATGTTTTTATGCACTCATAGGTTACAGAATGACTACCAAAGGTTCTTAGTGACCATCGACAATTAGGGATAACCACCCATGGTTGGGTTGCAGGGGAAATACATTTTAAAATATTTATTTTGAGCGTTTATTCAAGTTGTTGCTAACAAATTTGATTTTTTAAGTCTCTGTTATGAACCAAAACATGATCCTGAAGGTGCCATTTGGAGTTTTTATTCTATCTTAGGTTAAGAAAAAAAATTATGGAAAATTCTTTCTTGCCTAAATTTTTTTTGAGAAAATTAAAGTTTATATTGATTAAAATTGAATTTTAAGTCTCTGGTCTTGTCTTATTTCATGATCTAGAAGGTTTCCTTTTAGAGATTTTTATTCTAATATTTAACAAGTGTCTTTTGAAAAGAATGTTGATGCCTTTGGGTCGATAGGTAACTGACAGCAGTCAAGTTTTTCCTGACCATGGTTTGTAAAAAATTGATCAATGATGGTCAAAAATTAATCATTCACGATTAGAGGTGATTGTCAATGGTCACTGTGTCTTCAAAACATAAACCCAAGAGCACTTAAACCAAAGTTATTTCAGTCTAGACCATTTGAGTCTAGACCAATTTCCAAATTTTCTTAAGTCCTTCATTTATAATTTAAATTCAAAATTGTACTTTTCTAAGTTCATAAGGTTGATTTTTTAAATTAGATTCACCATTTGCACTTGACTTGAGGTAACTTGGGTTCAATTTCTAATTTGGATTGGGGGCTATTTATAGACTCATTATCTCATTTGTCATCATTGGTGGAATCAATTCATCTTGCATATCACTCATGCTTTGAGTCCTAAAACATATTTTATACTACCATTCCTATTACCATGTGGTAGTGTTATGTTGCCCATTTGGTTATAGAACCATACTTATGATTTTTTGCATGTTTCCACATCATGATTTTATTGGTTTGTTTTGTCTCCTTCTTGGATTTCTTTGAATTTTATAATTGTAACTTGTCAAAGTTGAAATAGATTTTATTGTATTGATGTATCACAAAAATATATACTTTGGTCTACTAATTTTTACCTTGGATTTTTCATTTGTCATACCCTCTTCCAATTCATATGTTTTCAAATTACCCAAAGGTTGAGTAATTTTGTGAACACATTCTTCTAATTGTGTGTGGTTCCAAGCCATCCTCCTTTTATAGTCTCTTTGGTGCTTTAGTCATTTGTTTGGAAGAAATATCACAATCCATACCTTGTGTAAATGTTTACAAAACATTGTCTAAATCTTGTCAAACGTGTAGAATAAACTTTATAAACATAACACTAAGGTAATCTTATAATGGGGTCTCTTATGGCCTTAGTTTTGAGGTAGACCATTGTTATGGTAGACATGAATATTCCATCTTGTTTTAGGATGTATCCCTCTTTGAGCCTATTTGATAAAAAACATTCCAATCCATATCAATTGTTGTGCATCATCCCTATCCTTCCCCTTAGATTTACATACCATGCTTTAAGGTTATTATTTTGGTATATCCTCCTTTGATTTATGCACCACACTCAAATTTTACCATTGCAAGTTATCCCCCTTCAACTTGTGTGAGCGATCCAACTCTATAACATGTAAAGTTTATCATTTTAGGCTATTCTCCATTAGCTTATGTGAGTAATCTAGTTCTACAACATGTAAAGGCTACCATTTTAGGACCTCCTCCTTTGGTTTGCACAAGTAACCAAACTAAGCAACATCCCAATGTTATCATTCTAGGCCCATCACCTATATTTATTAAGCCTATTATTGAAGAGTGCCCATTTGATGAACTATATTATGATGATCACTTTTTCAATAGTCTAATTTTTGGAGATCCCATTATTGAACCACAAACCATTTTTCCTACTAAACTAATTTTTACCCACTTTATAAATTTCAATCCAAAATAAGAACCATTACCCCTTCAAAATCCATCTTTCAATGACCAAAATGTGTTCAAAGTTGATATTTTGAAACCAGTTATGAACCAAGGTCATGATGTTATTTTTGAAATACTCATTTGTGATGATTCAACCTGTGATAAATCACCTATTCATATTTTACCTACTTTTATAGATCCTCATCTCCTTGACAAGCTAGTCTCTATAGAGTTGTCTCTTGATCTTTTTCCACACATTAAGGAGTCTCCTTTTAATAGACAAGATTTTGTCGAGACATCCCTTGAATGGTTCCATATCTTTGATGGGATTCTCTTAGATGAGTCAGTCTATGTTGAATCCTTATTAGATGAATCACTTTTTATTGAACCCATTATGACATCATAGGCCATTAATTATCTAAAATTTAGCATTCAATAGAACATTAAATAAATAACCATATCAGATGAAGAAACAACATTAAAGGTAGGTTCTATTTTTGAACCAACATCAGATTTATCATCAAAACCAAAATCAACAACTGTTTTGACATCAAATTCACATTTTTTTATATCAAAATTAGATTCAAAAACAAAATACAATATTGGTTGTTACAAAATTGGTTATAAGTGCCTTATAAATCAATTTGAATATATTTGTGATCTTTCTATAGTTTTGTAGGATGATTACTTTAGCATCAACATAAGTAATCCATGTATCTTCTATGAGGATTGTGTTTCCTTTTATTATCTAATTATAATCCCACAAAAAAGCTATTATAATGACATTCCACCTCCCACAAATGTTGATTGGGACTGATAGAGTCACACTTTGTTGAACTGCATCCATAACAACATACCATTCGCAAAATATCATGGGTCAAGACCAAATTCATGTATAAGAAGAACAATCTCCTAGTGAAATTTTTTTAGAGGTGTTAGGGGATGATCAAAGAATGAACTCAACATATTTTAGTGAAACCTTTTTGAAGGTACTAGAATACAATCAAATTCAAATTTTGACATCTCTTCATGAAACTTTCTCAGTGGCACTATGGGATAATTAGAACAAATTCATTGGTGAAAACCTCTTCGAGGTACCAATAGTTTATAATAAAAGTTCTTCACTCCCTATTGAAGACATTATTTAAGATCAAATCAATATAGCTTCCAATATATGATATAATCAGATGGTAGTTACTCTTAGGATCAAATAACAGAACAATTTGGTGGTCATATCAAGAGCATCTTCAAAAATATTTAGCCCCACCACAACCAAAATTATGTTGAATCTATCATCAACAACATTACATCTAACTAAAATTACTGATATTTATTTGTTACCCATTTATTATACATTTCATTCTCATCCACATATTCATTACCTGCTTATATCATTTATCCTAACATTATTTACCATCACTGGAATCATTTTCCTTTACAAAGGCTACAAAGATATCTTGTCTTGATGTTTGAAGGAAACTGAATCAATGACTAACAAAGATCATGAACACATTATTGTGATCCAGATCTATATCAAGTTATTAATAAAGAATCTTTTTGAAAGGGTGGTGGATAGCAACTTTATAATTGATCATTTTTATTATCTCACATATTGACTCAAATGTGCATCTCCCTATTATCAAGAGTAGCAGAACTATTTTTTACTTTTCCAATTACCATTTGCCATTACTATGCCTCATCTCTTGGGGGTAACCCTATAGACCAGTTTTAGGCATAATATACCACTATGGTCTATTTACCATTTTGTTTAAACTACATTGAAATGAGGTATTTTTGGACTATGTAGATAGTGCTCAATTTCTATTGAGGTGAGCTCAATCACCCCTTTTCCATGCTCTCACCATTTTGCAAATAACCTAAGCCATGCTCTTGCTATTTTGTGAGAACACTAAGCTAATCATTACTTGGGGGAAACTTTGTTGTCACTATATCTAATTATCTTCTAATCATCTTCCTTGTACCATTTTTACTATACCATTCCTTTACTATTGACCAAGGATTATTTTTAGCCAACCTACTTATACTAATTTGATCTTGATTCCTTTGGTTCATCCTACATGTTTTGTGAGGGGATTCCAATCCATTTTCAATAGTTTTAGAATGTCATTTTGAATGGCAATCTATGGAAGTAGTGTGACCTTTGATTTATCAAGTCATCTTATTTTGTATCATTGATTATAATTGCCTGTGGAAAAATCAGTAGTATCCCTAATTATAACTAATTTGGGTTAATTAGTATTATGATATTATTTCCTAATTATAATTGCATGTGGTCAAATAAGGTACAATGCTTATTTATCATGCATTTTCACATCATCTGGTCATTATTCTCATTTTCTTTATCATTTTCCTTTATTCTTAAACTTGTTATGACCTAGTCAATTTTTTATCTCCCATTGTGTTGGTAGAATCACTGTGACTTGATGTCCTAATGGGATTAATTAGATTGTGTTCAATTCATGTTGAGGTCAACTTAATCCCCCTTTTCATTATGCTCTCACCATACTGTGAACTTTTTAAGTTGGTGTGCTCTCACTATTTCATGAGCTGGACCATTTGATGTCTTTTAATTCTCAATTTGAGCTAAGATATGTAGAAAAATCTAAAAATACATTCATAAAACATTAAAAACCCAAAGATATTTTGGATTTAATCATTACCATTCCCCCCATCTTTGGGGACCATTATAGCTCTAATTATATTTTGATCATTGATGGTAACCATATGTGCAAGCATTAACTCATCTGGATGTGATCTATTCTATGGTTTAATCTCTCACTTTCCCTCTCTTTTTGAGAGTTTATACTTCTCTTTCCTCTTATTATGTCCTCTCAAGGGGGAATTATGGGTCATTTCCAATTTCTTCTTGACAACACTTTTCTTTGAAAAGATGTTTCTTCACCTGAATGTCTCACTACATCTTCTCAAAATAAGGGGAAAATGTAGACATCTAATTCCTAACACCATTTATGTTGAAATGATCAATCTTACTCAAATGTCCAATTTAGGACAAAATCACTAAAAACATGCTAAATGGCTCGAACTTGTCATTTACAAGTGTTGATTGAAGCTAAAATATCCCTAAATGGGACAATACATTTAATGTGATTCCTAACTTTGATCAATTCATTTTGAGTCAAAATGATGATTTCACCTTTTTGTGTTGTAGATCACTCTTTTCTGCTAACTCATTAGTACACATCATGTACCTTTGTTATTTTATGTTGTAAACATCCTAAATGATAAAATGGTTCTAATGTATCTAACATTGCCTTCTAATTCTTCTTGAGTCACATAATGATCCATTAATATGACTTTCTGACCATTTTGATTAATTAAGGGCCAATTTATAAAAACTTATACAAATATTGATTAATCTTGTTTAAGGATAATTAATTCAAATCAATAGATTTAGTGGATTTTCCATGGAGAAAATTGAATATTTATTTATTGGAAATTTATTCCCAATATCTGCATCACCTAGTGACATGATCAAAGGGGTGGCATCCATAAGCCATAAATGCATAAAATAGATAAATTATGGGCACCCATGCCTAATTAATTTCCCTTCCTCCTAAATCATTATGAGGGAATGTATTGATTTTAGGATCAAAAATTTAATGGATTATTACCCATGCATCTTCATCTTGAGATGGATGGTTCAAGTTCTTTCTAACCAATTGAAAAAATATATAAATAGGAGGCCCTTCACACCATTTCTAAAAAATCTTAAATTGTGTAGACTTATAATGCTAAAATCTCTCCACAAGTCGTTTGTGTTTTGATTATTGTGTTATTTGCATTTGGGTAATCTTCATTTGATAGACCAATTTGTATATTTATTCTATTGAGTCTAGGCTATGCATATAGTTCTTGAGGAAATGGAGGAGAAAAGAAACCATTATTGACAAATATTATAATTCTAGATCAAGGGGAGAACATGCTTTAAGACACTCTTGGGTGGTGGAATCAATTTGGGAAGGTAACTAATCTTGATTTCTTTCATTTTGTTCTTCATTATCATTATCAAACATGGCATGAATAGGTTGGATTTTATTGTTTAGTTTTTTATACATTTTCATGGATTTATTGACTAATTATTAACTAAAAACCTTTGTATTCCATCGTAAAGTTACTAGACTAATTGATATTTATCACATGATGATGTTTCTTTATGATTGACTATAAGATATATTAAAGTGTAAGTAAAAGTTAATAAATACACTGATTCACCTGCCACCCCCCCTCAGTCATCTTCATTCCAACAATTGGCATCAAATCTTGGTGCTTTGAGATAGGACTAACAGCCTAAAGGTAATCCTAAAAAACGCAAGCTTGGATTGTGATTATGATAGTGTTTATCATGATAGTAATGATGGTACTATTAGAGTTGACTTAGAATAAGAAGTATGACAATGTGAGTCATTATTAACTCATAAACTAGGGTGGGTTGTTTGTTAATGTAAAACATAACCCAGATTTGAAAGAATGTCAAGGGTATTCTTTCCCATCTCAAAACAATTATGAATAATCTAAGTCAAAGGTCAAGCCTAAGATGACATTCAATACTATAATGATGTTGAAGAATATTCAATCTTGGGAGAGTATGAAGATCTGGAAATCTCCTAAATTTATATTTTTCTAATGCCCAATAGAAGGGATGACTCCATTAGGCTTCATGGAGACACTCATCAATAAGTGGAATCATAGTGGATGTTTGTTGAGCTTTGAAAGGTGTTATATGTCAATAAGGTATGAAGACTTATCGATATGTAAGTCTTGGTACAAAGATGATTGATTTGTGTTGAAGATGGTCTTTGTGTATAATTGATTCATATTGTGAGAAAGTTGTGAAGACAAAGGGAAGCATGGTTGTATGATCCTTATTTGTTGAGTTGATACATTGACTAATATATGCTTGGTCAAAGGCAGAGCTTGGTAGCTTTGAGTTCTTTGTCAAGAGAGTGGTTTTCTTTGTTATATAGATAGAGGTAAAACATGGAGTTAGGGGGAACATGATTTTTTAAATGCTTCCTGATTCTATTTGTTGAGCTAGCTATGAGAGAGAGTTAAGTTTTGTATTTAAATCAAGATGATCTTAAGGTCATAAAGGAACAAGGCGCATATTGTATTATATCTATTTGAATATCATGAAGAAAACAAGTTATGACAAAGGTCTATCATAGTGAATCATGTAAGTGCAAACATAGTTAATAGAATGGTGAAAAGAAGATATCATATCGAGGTTTGTGTCATGGTGGATTGAGAAACATGAAGGAAATAGATTTATACAAAAAGAACATCTAAGATACCATATGGACATAACATGAGTGATCTTTGCTCTAGCATGGAGGACTAGGTTATTCTCTTGTAACAATATATTTTATTACAGATAGACCTAATAGGCATGGTGGACAAGTATTGATTTCAAAGATGTTTTATTCTCATAGGCATTGAGTGTGATTTCTATAGGATCTTGAAGATGAACTTTGGGTCATGTATCAAAGGTCTATATGTTTGGTATGCCCTGATTGTGATATGTGATGGTGATCAAGCAGGATATAAATCTGGAAGACTATAAACTAGATGTTATACAATCCTAATGAGAAATTAAGTGACACAATAAGGGTTATCATGATGTATATGTATGAGATATGGCCTATAGAGCTCAGAGAAGATTATTTTCATAGTGTGTGAAAGGATTATGATTGTTTGAGTGATATCTTCAAGTTTATATTATTGAGCATTATCTTCTTTGATTAGTGATCAAGATTGGTATCAAGGAGCATATTGTAAAGATGCATCTTTCATAAGGTAGATATCAAAAATGAATAGGGATAATTGTTAGAGTATAGTTGGTAGTGGCTAGGTGAGTAATAGAGTTGTCATGAGTGGGTTCATTCATAAAATAAAGTGTTTCCATGGTTGGTTGATATAGTTTTTGAAGATTATGTACCATCTAGCATCTTTTAGAGGTAGTACCTGCTCAGGGTGAGAAAGTGATTTTTCAAAAGTTGTATACAATAATTAATGATCCTACAGTGAGTATTTGATCAACATTTTAGTGGGTGGCTTCTTGAAGTTCAGGTCTAAGGATCAAATAACCACTTGGGTAATTACACGGAGTTGGGGGATAATTTCATGGACATTTTACATAACATAATCATGTTATTTAAATTAGGCTTGGAAATTACCTAGCCATAATATAATCACACTAATCTATAACATAATCACATTAATAGATAACATGATTCCATAATTCTAAAAATAATAACACGACCACATTACTATTATTTTGCACATTAAATTAATGAACATATAGATGGAGAAAATGTTGGATAACAGGTAATATGATCATGTTATTAATAACAAGATCATGTCATTGATAATGTGATCATGTTTTTGTTATATTGCGCATAAAAGAATGTGGGAGTTACACATGAAGACAAATTTGGCTAGAAGCTTATATTTACTACTCTAAATGTCAAGTACAAGGAATTATACATTTATTCCTTATACTTTAAATTTATTTTAGTAAATATAATAAATTAGGGTCATTATACATCTGATAGAGTTGTTCACACAGTTGCATGCCTTATGGTGTGGAAAATATTTTTTCAAAGTCCAATTTAGTTAGTACTTAGGCATTTTGAGGGTTAAATTATTAAACCTAAGGATTTCAAGACATAATGTTTGAAAATGGTCTATTTTTGGTAAACATATAGTCATTTTTAGGTTTTTGTGCTTTATGGATTGATTCTTAACATTTCTAGGAGTTTTAGGTTTGTAAAAATTAAAGTTTTCAAACCACTCACTTTTAAATTGATGCAAATTGGTGTGATTTGGGTAGCATGGGTCACATTGATGACCTACACACATCAAAAAACAACTTTGTGTTAATTTCACCTAGTCATCATCCCTTCCTCATCCTTGATCACTTTATACTCATGCCTCATCATTCTTAATCACTCTCTCATCATTCTTCAATGTCCTTAATCACCCCTCATTAACTTGCACTATCCTTAGTCACCTCTAATCACTACCTCATCATCCTTGATTACTCCCTTATTGACCCTTAATACCCATCATCATCCCTAATCACTAACTCCTCATCCCTCATCAACCCTCATCACTCCCTCATTGACCCTCACCATCCCTCATCATCTTTAATCACTCCCTCATCATTTTTAATCACTCCCTCATTAGCTCTCACCATCCCTTATCATCCCTAATCATTCCATCCTCATCCCTCATCATCCTTAATCACTCCTTTATTGACCCTTACCATTCCTCATCATTTATAATCATTCCATCATCATCCCTCATTGACCCTCATCATCCCTATTCACTACTTCATCATACCTCATCATCTCTAATCACTCATTCCTTATCCCTCATTTACCCTAATCACTCCCTCATTAATCTCACCATCCCTCATCATCCCTAATCACTCCCTCATTAACCCTCACCATCCCTCATCATCCCTATTGACTCACTCATCATCTCTACTCAATTACTCCTCATCCTTCATCATCCTTAATCACTCCATCCAATACCTTGATGGTGGTATTTGTTTGGGGTTTAACAATGCTAGGAGTTATAAGTGGAGAGTTTAGTACCAATATAAAATATAAGACACAGTGATCAAAATTATGTGGAGGCAAATTTGAAACATAAATATTTAACACCTATGAAAAAATATGGGCCTATTAGAAATGATGTAATTCATAATTGAAAATCCACCAAAAAAGAGAAAAAATTAAACCACCATAGCACCAAAAATGGGTAGGAAACACATGAGGATCACCAAGCTATGTGATTTCCTGAAACCAATCAATTACTTTGCATATGAGGACATTTTATGATCTGAATAATTACATTAAAGGCCTTATATTTGTATGTCTATTGATTGAGTCATCATATAAGAGAGTGGAAAATAATTTTCAAATGATTATAACAAGTAGTCCAAGATTGGAAAGTGGTGCTTAATTCATAAATTTTAATATTTAATCCAATGAAGAGTGCCACACTATGAGCTCTCTACTTGTATATCTCTAGAAGTGGGTACAAGTTATCTATCATTATACAAAGGTAAGTAGATATTATATTATAAACCCAATGAGATGGTTGGTATTCAAAATATATCTACTTCCCCCAACAATAAATTATATGAATTAAAAATATTGTTTCATTAATAAAGTAGATCAATGGTGAGCCAATACACTTCATAATTTCCAATGAAAGTTATAATAATTTAATTTAACCTGAAATATATTTTCAAAAAATGAACTTGAAATTTATACATCATCCATAACCATACACTAGTGTATGGTCCAATGTAGGCCTTGCGAAATGGATCACCTAGTAGTGTCACTTGGTGTACAAAATCAAACTTTTTAAGTATGCAATTCTTTGTGACATATCACTATTAGAGGTGTGTGATGTTATACATGTGTCAACCATATATTTACCATTGACATGTAGTCTATGAATTATATCCTTGAAATTTTATGATATATTGTCATGTTCTAAAATACCATATATCATAGTTAGTTCATAAGCTTTCAGTCATTAGTGCCAAGATGTGCAAGAAAATTGTCATTTCTAGTAAGAAGTATACTCTTGATGGTAAGAAGTAAATGTAATAACATCCTTATGTCACCATATCATATTGTGGTTTATCCAAAAATAACAAAGATAAAATAATTGAACCATAAAATATATGAATACAAGGATATCTTTCAGTCACCAAAATTAGTTCCTACATACTGTCCATTAAACAATACTATTAATCTGATCCCTTAACTACCTCTACCTAAAACCTCTTTATACAACATATCATTTCTATAGAATTAATAGATCAAGTAGTACATCCATGAAATCATGGATAATGGACACAACATGTCCAAATCATTACCTTGCAGAAGACCAATTATATTTGTGCCAAAGTTGTGAATCAATTAAAAAAATCTTAAAAAGATTAAGGTGAATAACTATTATCCTCATCTAAATATTAAGGCATTTTTATGCCATGTCCATAGTGTAGAAGTCTTTTACAAAATCGATCCTAAGTTTGGTTATCATCATAGTCATGTTAAACCTCTAAACTTTTGGAATATAGTCTTGTAAACAAAGGAAGGATTGGTTGACTAGCTGGTTATGACTTTTAGGTTCATTTCAAGTTGTTGAATGACATCCTTGAGCCCTTTACCTATGCCATTTTTTAAATCTATATTGATGCCATATTAATCTTTGGAAAACATGGGATGCACATCTACACCATGCTAAACTAGTGTTTCACATTTTAGAGAAACATATTTTTATGATAGCATGAATAAATGTTAATTTTTCATGCAAGAGATAAAATATTTGAGACACATTACACACACGAGGAGTGCATATGTGAACTTGACCAAGATTCAAGTCATACAGGAATGGGAAACACTAAATAACTTTGCATCTGATTCAAATCTTCTAAGAATTAGAAAATTATACAAGAGATTTATGTTTAATTTTTATCTTTTGAATTAAACTACCATAGGTGGAACCGAATAAAGTTTCATCTAGTCAGCAAAAAAATAGAGATAATTTGATGAAATAAAATTCAGAGTCTACTTTATGTTAGTACTTATGTTACTTGACTATAAATTTTGAATATCATCCAATTCATTCAACAATAAAATTGATTATCACAAATGAGTATTGATAACACAACAAGTCATAGAAAAAAGTTAATTTCTATTATAATGGATTAAACAATGTATGATTAAAATCAAATATATCTTTAGAGAATATACTTATGTCAGATGATAAGGGAGTGATTAGGGATGGTGAGGATCAATGATGGAGTGATAAGGGATGGTGAGGGTCAATGAGGGAGTGATTAGTGATGATAAGGGATGAAGAAAGATTGATTGGGGATTATGAGGGAAGAGGAAGGAGTTATTAAGGATGATGAGGTATGGTGATAGTCAATGAATGAGTGATTAGGGATGATAATCCCAAGTGATTAGAGATGATGAGAGATAATGAAGGTTAATGAGGGAGTGATTATGGATGAGGAGAGAGTGAATAGGGATGAAGAAAGAGTGATTAGGATGATGAGGGATAGTGAGGTTCAATGTAGGAGTGATTATGGATGATAAGGGAGTGATTAGAGATGACTAGGGATAGTGAGGGTTAATGAGCAAGTGATTAGGGACAATGAGGAATGATGAGAGAGTGATTAGGGGTAATTATGGATGAGTAAGAAGTGATCAAGGATGAGGGAGGGATGATGGATAAGTGAAACTAACACAAAGTGGTCATTTGATGTGTGTAGGTTATCAATATGACTTACACTACCCCAATCACACCACTTTGGATTAAGTTCAAAGTAAGTAGTTTCCAAACCATAATTTTGAAAAATCTAGGACTCCTATAAATGCAAGGAATCAATTTGGAAGGTACAAAAACCTAAAAAATGATTACATGTTTACCAAAAATGGATATCAATTGCAAAAATTCTATACTAGAATCCATAGGATTAATACCTATACCCTGAAAATGCCTAAGTACTGACTAGATTGGATTTTGAAAAACTATTTTCCACATCATAAAGCATGAATTTATGAGACCAACTCTATTAGATGTGGAATGACCTTAATTTATTATATTTAATAAAATAAATTTAAAGTATAAGAAAATAAATGTAACAATATAAATGTAAACTTATACTTTACATGCTTTTATGAGCAAAATACCAAGGACATGATCACATTATCAATAATGTGATCACATTTTTTTAATACAATCGCTTTAGCTATTATCTAACATTCGCTCCATCTATATGTTTGTTGATTTAATGTGCAAAACAATAGAAACGTGATTGTGTTATATTTTTTACAATAACGTGATTGAATTATAAATTAATTTGATCACGTTATTTGAATTTGAATTCAATTCTCATGACTTTTAGCTCAAAATTGACTCAGATTCCTGAGCCAAAGGCTTGGACTGTTAATGTACAGCTGATTTTTGAGAGGTATGATAAAAAACAATAAAATTCAACTTTGATTGCCAAATACACTAAGAATTTCAAAAATATGATTTTTATAATTTTTGGATTAATTTAAGGTTTCAAACTATGTTTATTTCTAACTATACCTTTTTTAGGCCACTACATGCCACAAACATACATGCCTATACATGTTCATGTAATTTGTCTTTCGTTGATCCAAGTGAAAAACAAATTATATGGTCACAAACTAAGCCTAATTCTACACACATTAAAAATATATATTTTCATTTTTTTTGAGGCAGTTAGGTGCATTACACGGACAACTATAGATTTTTTTGTCAGTTTTCAAGATCTTCTTACTTTTACAATTCATAAAAAGTATTCATTGAAAAAATATAAAAAAATATTGGTCACAAACCAAAAGATCTTATCTAAATTTTCTCCAAAGGGTTTCAAAGAATATTAAATTCTACTCAAAAACTGGTGCACCGCACGACTTATTAGTTCCCAAAATTACATTGAAGTGATTGTGCCCTTGTTGAGTAGAAATGCCCAATTTGTCTATCCCACTTCCTATTTGTGAACATTTGCTCAAGCTCAAGATGTCCTATTTTCACTTCAGATTTTAAAAAATCTAATTTTGCATTCATTAAAAATCCCCTATTCCTACCCTTGCTTCGTGTAAACCCTATGAGGTCTTTGTTTAAATAACATTTAATATTTTTATGCTCTAAACAGATCTATAGAGGTGTATAACCCAAAGGAAAATAGATGATTTAGTTACATTAGATTTTAAGCAATATTATAATAGACCTGAAGTTGAACCAATTCCACCCAATTCATTTGATTATGCTAAATATTCTGGGAAAGATGATATTAATAGTTCACCTAATGAGGAGGATAGAAATACACCCAAGGCTATTAATACTCTCTCTAAACTATGGCTAAGGTAAAACATTACTAGTAATTAGGTATGGTCTTTGGGCTTACTGGGAAAAATTTGCAGCTCCTTGTAATAAAGGAATAAGGAATAAGAATAAAGTTTAAAATTTTGATATGGGTCCCATCCAGAAGGAGCTTGGTGGAATTTTGGATGCCGAAATGTAATTTGCATTTGAGGCATAAGAACCCTGCAGGAAATGTCACCTTTGACTGCAAAGTTGACAATTGAAAAAGGTGTTTGGCATTTCCAAAGAGATTTGGACATCAGAGTGTAATTTCAAAATAGTACAAAGAAGTCCATGAGAATGGCACTAAGGGAGAGACAAGCAACATATTTTCAAATACAACAAGGTTTTTAGTCTATGTTATGATCAACCTGCACATGTAGAGGTAGAGGTTAATGAAAACAAAGCAACGTATTAAACACTCAGCCCCATATAAGAGAAACTATGCCCACACAAAAAGTATAAAAGAAAACAAAACTGTATAAGGAATGGCTACAGGGAAATACATGGTAGAGAGTTTACATTTGATTTCAATGTTGATTGAATTGCCAACATCACCTTGAAGTTCTACCATCAGGTCAAGGGTCAAAATGCAATTACAAAATCGTACAGAAATAACCATAGGAATGTGTCATAGAGAAGGCATCTAGAAAAAACAAATATCAAAAAGATAATGTAGCAATTGTAAAACAGGTCTAACAATTCTATCAAAAGTTTGGGTGTTGAAATGCAAATTGTGTTTGAGGGTAGAGAAGTCTGTGGAAAGCACACTTGTGAAAAATAAATGAGTAAAAGATACTTTCCAAATTTTTTACACACCTTGGATCCCATGAAAGACAAGAAGGCAAGGTAAGGTGGCAGAAAAGGGAGACTGTAGTGCAATTTGAAATAATTAACAAATTACCAATTGTTGTGGAGGCTTCAGATCCTGCAAGAGTAGAAAGGAAATGAGCCATAAATTGAAATGGATAATGGGTACAAGAATCCATTTGTTAGGATGGGGATGTGTGCCAAAAATTTATTAGATGGTGATGCCATTGAATAAAATGTGTGGATTTAAGGATGCATTATTCACTTTTTTAGTATGATAACTGAGCATCTCTTTAGAGATGTTGATGATCTTTTTCTTGGAGTTCCATAGGGCCCTATTTTGGCAAATATTTTTGAAGTTATGGGTTTCCTGAGATATGAAATGTACTCATTCAAAACATAGCATTAATTCCTTCTTTGCCTCTCCCGATTCTTCATGTGTTTGGAGAAGATGTCTCAATAGTTTTATATTAAGGGGAAGTCTGAGATATCCAAATGGGTCTTATAAATGTTGGTTTTGTGGTGGAGGAAAATATTTTACTTTTTAGAAACCAACAACATTGAATGGAAGGTGACCTATATCTACAAAAAATTGTTGAGGGTATCTTGTCTGAAATATGGCTTGTATCTACAGATCAAGTTGGGAATATTAAATTGATCAATAGTGGAAATGTTGAATGAATAGTCTTTGACTTACTAGATGACATTACAAAAGGACTTCTTATGAGGTAGAAACAACTAGGGTATACAATATCAAAAATTATTAAGTTACTTTTACTGAAAGATGATGAGCCTCCAAGTGAATAATACGACCAAAGTTATAGCTATTGTTTTAATGTGTGTCTATCATGAGGTTTTTCATATGTCATTTATGGATGAATCTATACAAGCCTTGAAAACTTTTTTATAGTGATCTAGATGCAAGAAAGAAGGGTGGATCTCAAAATTCTAGTCGAATAGAAGATTCACCTAGTTATAAAATTGAGCTCAAGGGTTTGGGCACAGAAAGACCACTCTTAGCATTTGACTTGCTCCCTTGTTCTAGATACTTTATCAAGGAGTCATCAGGGTATTTTAGGATGCATAGCTTCTCTAGTCACTTTAGAATGACTACAAGTAAACCTTCTTGGTATAGGATCCATGTCTTAGCAGGAGGCAACATGAGTGAGCATGGCCTCATAAGGCACTTTGGAAATAGTTTAGATATAAATGTTAATACATTGTGGCCCTTATTGTTTTGACAATAATGTCTTTGGCTGGGATATGTACATGATCTTTTACACCAGTAAATGATAAGAATAAGAAGCATAACACATAGAATGATGGCTACAAAAACCTTTTTACAAAATGAAAATTTGGATACTTTGTTGGACCAGGTTATAGTAATGGAGTTAGGATATATATATATATATATATATATATATATATATATATATATATATATATATATATATATATATATATATATAATGTTTTAAAAAATTGTAGATGAGGCCCCAAAACTCCCTAGGAAATTTGTGTGGGAGAAGCAATTTGTAAAGTACAATTACAAATTGTGATCAACTCTGCCAATCCCATGAGTTAAAGTAGGTGAAATAAAATGCAACTCAAAGAGAACTTCTAGGAGAATTGAAGGAGAAATACAATTTTGTAATTTTTTACTTGTAAACATTACAAATTGCACTTGGGTCTCCCATACCCCCAGTCAATGTTGGTCAATAGGTGACCTTAATGCAAGGGGGAACTTCCACAATCAATTGTAATTTTGAAAAAATGTAATTTGTAGTTGGAGTTCTAGATTCCCTAAAAGGAACTTTTGAGGGAAATGAGAACCCAACTGCAATTTGTAATTTTTCAAAATTAAAAATTACAGTTGGAGTTAAGGATTCCCTAAGGAATTTTTGAGAAAATCCATAACTCCAACTACAATTTGTAATTTTGTAAATTTGTAACTTGAAAATTATAGTTGGGTTTCCCATTTCCATAAGGGAACTCCAATTGTGAGTTGTAATTATATAATTTTCAATTTTCAAAATGCAAAACTGTTGTTGGGACCTAGGTTTCTCCAAAACAAAGGAAAATTATAAATTTTCAAAATTGACAAGAATTTTCACACAAAGTCAAAAATTGAAAATAAATGCATTTATGCATTATAAAATATGGAGAAAATTCTAAAAAGAAAAATTGAAGAAAACAAAGGTGCAAAATGTGAAAAAGCAAGTTGGAGCCAAAAATTAAAAAGGTAAAATAACTTAAGTACTGCATTTGCTCATGTTTTGTTTGTTCAAGATCTTCCATGGTAGAGAAATTATAGGTTTACAAGGCCAAGGTGGGCCATTAGAGGAAGATAACTCAAAGGGCCATGGATCTATAATATTCCCATGAAATCATTTCAAGAGTAGGGTTGTTTTATAGCATGCATATGAGGAAGAGTAGGTATCGAAGAAGGCTCTAGTTGTGTAAGCAAGTGATCAAGTGGCATCTCCAAGTAGTTCCACAAGAGGACAAAGTTTGTTTGGCCTCTACCAAGAATATTTTATTTTCATCTCAAGCAAAAGGTATTTCCAACCAAGGAGAGCAAAGGGTTGTTCCAAATATTCATCATTACTTGTAGAGGTAGTTAGAGGAATCATTCTTCTTGTAAATACTTGAAGATTTTAGGTGTGGCAAAGGAGTTTTTCCATCTATAAGTATCTTGGTAGGACTTTTGGGTGTTGACTTCAATTTTTCAAATCTAAAAAATGTAACCACCATTCCCAAATTACAAGTGGGTGTAAAAATGTATAAATAAAAGGCTTGTCTTCTATTTTAGGTTGTTGGTCTTTATTTTTCCTAAGTATAGGTTCTTCCATATTTAAGGATCACTTCTATGTGCATTTTATCTCTCCTGATAAGGTGGTTACAATTGTATAGCCATTATCAAGCTTTGATATCATGTCTATATGTCTCCCTTTCCCAACATAGAGAAAATTCACCATGCTTGTCCCCATGGCAACATTTTGAAACATTGATGTATGTAAGATCTCTTTTCAAGATAATGAAAAATACTTGTGGTTCTTATAATTTCCTATTGATGAAATGCAATAATATGTTTTACAAGTTCTGTTGGTTAGATATTTGGTTTTGTGTTCATTATTGGTTGTCATTTTGAGCATAGATCTAGGTTATAAATATATATCTACATATATATTTAGAAATACATTGTTAAATACCTTTTAAGGGCACCCTAGGTTATGGATTCAATAATAAAAATCATTTGACATTTTATTTCCATTGTATGTTTTAATGATTCAGGGAACATTTGGGTGTTTGCATTGTATTGGTACAAATGGATGCAAACCACTCTTGGTAGTTCCTATTAGATTGTAAGTCACTTTTCTTACATCTTTGTAATAAGTGATGTCATGAATGTTGAAAGAATTTCTATTGTTTGAAAACCACAAGCACACCACCCCCTTTTTATTACTATCTAATTATCCTACCCTATCCTACCCTACACATAACACACCCTTTGCATACTATAAGTGGTATTTGCCTATAGATGCATAAAAACTGCATATTTAACATGTGTCTACATTTTATTCTTTAAAAACCCAACACTACAATTTTCCATTCATCCCATGTTGTTGAAAATTCTTCAGAATGAAGATTTCATTCACTTTCCCATCTGTCTTTAGTAGCTTGCATGTGACCTAGAACATTTTTACATCTCATGTGACAACACATCTCGAGTGGAGTGAACAAGTTTGGTTGTGCCCTGGTCACATTTTTGTTCCCTTGTGCCAAAAATACCCATGGAGGTTATATTGTAGAAACTATGCATGTGAACAAGCTACCCCTTAGGTCCTCTGACCTTGGTTTAGGTAGATCCAAAGGTAACAGGTTGTTTACCATGCCCTTTGTCAATGCCTCTCAGTCATTTAATTTGTTTAGTTAATTCTTGATGCTAAACCCTCCCCTACATATAATGATATATCAATAGATTTTTCATTTTTTTTCCACTTTATTCCAATATGCAAGGTCAAGTAAAAGAGGTATACAACTAGGAACCAACACTTCATTGGCACTATTGTTGAGGACAAGATTGAAGTCCTAATCATTTGTGTTGTTGGGGACTCTTGTAGTGACCTATAAATAATTCATGTTGTGTAGATCTCTACTTATTATTTGCTACATTTTGACTATTTTTGGTTCATCAACTCCATCACTCAACTAGCACCATTGCCAGCGATTAAATTGAAATCCTAGTCACTTGTGTTTCTTGGGACTCTTGCAGAGAGATATATAAGTTCAAGTTTTAAAATTTCACTAGATATTATTTGTTGATTTGTTATCTTAGCCATTAATGCCACAACACTCTACTAGGGACATAACAAGAATTTAGAGATTTGACAAAATTGACATATATTGAATTTGTTTCAAAAAACTATAAATGTGTCATGTTTTTAGGAGGTTTCCCAGTTTTGAATATGAATCTAAAATGTTCAGTATCTTTGCTTTCATACATCGTCACTAATTTTAGCATGATATTGTTTTATTATATATCACTACAAGTTTGTAAATGGTTATATTCTACAATTTATCTTTTAGTGGCAACTCCAAAACATCATCTAGTTTCAAAGAAAGATCAGTGCCCACTTCAAATATCTTCAGCTTTGAGAAAATTTTATGTGAAAATCTAGAAGGATTGAGGTCATCCTTCAAAGGTGACTCATCTAAGAAACTTTTATCATCCTTAAGTGTACATCAGATAAAAGGAGATAAGTTTGGATGCCCATTAAAGCAAAAAGAGTAACTACAAAGGACTGTTTACACTGTAAATATTCTAGTAATCTTGGACTTTTTGTTGAAATTACTATTATTCAAGATTATCATATCTATCCTAGTGAATCAAAATCATACAGTCCAATTTATTATCCATCTCCTTCTCAACTAGTTGAATCCCCTCCTAAGTTTGATCCACCAATCCCACTTTGTTCACCCCCTCACAACCCTTTGCCATTTATTTGTGAACCCACTGTTGAACCAATAATGAGGCATAGGGATCAAGATGAGAATGATCATCCTACATTTTTTATTCCTAGATTCAGGCCTATCAATTTTGATGACAGAGAAGGTTATCTTAATGAAGTCTTGAATGAAGTAAAGAACCACCTTTCAAAGTTTCAAGGGAACAATGCAGTGAGTGGTGATCAACACTTAAGCGATATTCATAATATCATTGAAGATTATGAGACTTAGAATTAGGGTGTGTGAATTAATTTTTTTGTGCACACACTAGAAGAATATGCTCGTGAATGGTTCAATTCCCTTGTGGATGCATTGATTCATTAGAAGAAATGAATAATTTGTTCAAAAATTAGTATTGTGGTAGAATTGATCCATGGTTTCTTTTAGCTTAATTTGAAAATATCAAAAATAACCCCAATGAGTGTGTATAGGACTTCAATACAAGGTTAAACAAAACCATTTAGTTGCAATAGATTCTGAGCAATCTTATCATGGCCCTGAGGTTGAAGCAATTACACCCAGTTCATTTGATTATTGTAAATCTTCTGGGAGGGATTGTATTGGAAGTTCAACTAGAGATGAGGATAGAAATACACCTAAGGCTATTAATACTCTCTCTGAACTATGGCTAAGGTAAAATGTTCTTAGTAATTAGGTATGGTCTTTGGTCTTACCAGAACAAATTTGTAGCTCCTTGTAATAAAAGAATAAGGCCACATAGATGCAATTACACACATCCATGCTATGTAGGACTACACACATGGCAAAAAAATAAAAACACACACATAATAATAATAATAATAATAATAATAATAATAATAATAATAATAATAATAATAATAATAATAATAATAATAATAATAATAATAATAATAATAATAATAATAATAATAATAATAATAATAATAATCCATGCCCAAGTAGCCTACCCATATGGGAGGTAAAGGAATAACAATAAATTATTAAATTTTAATGAAGCATAGGCCCCAGTCGGAAGGAGCTTGGTGAAAGTTTGGATGATGAAATGTAATTTGCATTTGAGGCATAAGAACCCCACGATAAATGTCACCATTGACTGCAAAGCTAATAATTGCAAAAGTTTTGTGCATTTATATAGAGATTTGGACATCAAAGTGCAATTGCAAAATAGTACGTAGAAGGCCATGAGAATGGAAATAAGGGAGAGACATGCAACATATTTTCAAATACAATAGGGTTTCTAGTCTATGTTGTGAGTAGTCTGCCCATGTGGAGATAGAGGTTAATGAAAACACAACAATGTCTTAAACACTCAGCCCTATACAAGAGAAACTATGTCCACATGGAAAGTACAAATAAAACAAAAATTTATAAAGAATGGTATGTAGATGTTCAAAAGGCTGGAGGGAAATACATGGTAGAGAATTTAATTTGAATATAATGTTAACTGAATTGCCCAATGGCACCTTGAATTTATGACAAAAAGTCAGGGGTCAAAATGCAATTGTAAAAGGGTACGAAAATCCCCACAGGAAGGTGACATAGAGAAGGCATCTCCAAAAAACAAATATCAAAAAGACAACATAACAATTTCAAAATAGTTCTAACATTTCTGTCAAAATTTTGGGTGTTAAAATGGAAATTGTGTTTGGGGGTATAGATATCCATGGAAAGCACACTTGAAAAAAAAAATGAGTAAAAGATACTTTAAAATTTATTTACACACATCCAGATCCTGTGAAAGACATGAAGGCAAGATACGGTGGTTGAAAAGGGATATTGTAGTGCAATTTGTAATAATTAACAAATTATAAATTATCGTGGAGGCTTTTGATCCCACAGGAGTAGAAAGGAAATGAGTGGGAAATTGAAATGGATAACAAGTATGACCATTCAACTAGTAGGATGGGTATGTGTGCCAACATTTGATTATATGGTGATGCCATTAAAGCAAGTCTATGTATTGAAGGATGTATTGTTCACTGATTTGGCATGATAACTAAGCTTCTCTTTAGAGATGTTGATGATATTTTGCTTGGATATGCATAGGGCCCTATTTTGGCAAATCTTTATGAAGTTCTAGGTTTCCAAAGATCTGAAATGTACCCTTTCAAAACATAGCATTAGTTCCTTCCTTGCCTCTCCTAATTCCTCATGTGTTTGGAGGAGATGTCTCAATAGTTTTATATTAAGGGGAAATCTGAGATATCTAGGTGGGTCTTGCAAACGTTGATTTTATTCCCATGGTGGAGGCAAATATTTTACTTTATGGAAACCAACAACATTAAATGATATGTGGCCTTTATCTATGAAAAACTGTTAAGGATGTCTTGTTTGAAATATGGTTTGTATCTATAGATTAGGTTGGGAAGACTAAATTGATCAACAGTGGAAATGTTGAAGGAACAATATTTGACTTGCTCGATGACATTGCAAAAAGACTTATTCTGAGGTAGACACAACCAAGGTAAACAAGATAAAAATTTATTAAGATGCTTTTACTGAAAGATGATGAGAAGTGAATAATATGGCTAGAGTTGTAGCTATTATTTCAATATGTGTCTATCTTGAGGTTTTGCATAGGCCATTTATGGGTGAAGCTATACAAGCTTGAAAACCTATTTATAGTGATCTAGATGCAAGCAAGAAGGGCAGATCTCAAAACTCTAGTCAAATAGAAGATTCACATAGTTCTAAAATTGATCTTAAGGGTTTGGGCATAGAAGACCACTCTTAGCATTTGGCTTGCTCCCTTATTTTAGATACTTTATCAGTGAGTCATTAGGGTCTTTTAGGAAGCATAGCTACTTTGTTCACTTGAGAATGAATAGAAGTAAACCTTCTTGGTATAAGATATGTGGCCTAGTAGGAGGCAACATGAGTGAAAATGGCCTCACAAGGTACTTTGGAATTGGTTTAGATATAAATGTTCATAAGATATGGCCCTCATTGTTTTGACAGTAATGTATTTAGCCTAGATATGTACATGAACTTTTACACCAGTAAATGAATAGCAGAAGAAGCACAAGACACGAAATGATGTAAACATTCACCTTTTTTCAAAATGAAAATTTGAATGCTTTGCTGGACCAGGTTGTAGTAATGGAGTTAGGGTACAAAAAAATTTCAAGTTTTAAAAAATTATAGATGAGGCCCCAAAACTCCCTAGGAAATTTGTGTGGGAGAAGCAATTTACAAAGTGCAATTGAAAATTGTGATCAACTCTTCCAATCCCATGTGGCAAATCAGGTAAGAGAAAAGCCAACTCAAATACAACTCTAGGGAGAATTGGTGGAGAAATGCAATTTTGTACTTGTGTAAATTGGAAATTATACTTGGGTCTCCCACACCCCCAGTCAACGCTGATCAATAGGTGGCTTTAATGAAAGGGGGAACTTCCAAAACCAATTGTAATTTTGTAATTTTGAAAAATTATAATTTATAGTTGGAGTTCTGGATTCCCTAAAAAGAACTTTTGAGGGAAAAGGGAACCCAACTATAATTTTTAATTTTGAAAAATTACAAATTGTGATTGGAGTTCCAGATTTCCTAAAAGGAATTTTTGAGGGAATCCATAACTCCAACTATAATTTGTAATTTTGCAAATTTGCAAATTGTAAATTGTAGCTGGAGTTCCCATTTCCCTAAAGGAACTTCTTAGGGGAACTCTAATTATGAGTTGAAATTCTTCAATTTGTAATTTGAAATTTGCAAAAATGTTGTTGGGACCTGAGATTCCCCAAAATAAAGGAAAATTACAAATTTGCAAAAGTGACCAATTTTTTTGCAAAAGGTCAAAAAGTGATAAATATGCATTATAAAATATGGAGATAACCCAAAAAATCAAAATTGAAAATATCAAAGGTACAAAATGTAAAATTTTAAAAAGTAAGTTGGGGCCAAAAAGCAAAAAGGTAAAATAACGTAAGTATTGCATTTTCTCATGTTTTGCTTGTTCAAGCTCCTCCATGAGAGACAAATTATAGGTTTGCAAGGCCAAGGTGAGACATTGGAGGAAGATCATTCAAAGGGTCATGGATCTATAATATTCCCATGAAATCATTACAAGAATATGGTTGTTTTATTGTGTGCATATGAGGAAGAGTATCAATCCAAAAAGGTTCTAGTTGTTCAAGCAAGTGATCAAGGGGAATCTCTAGGAAGTTTCACAATTTGGCCTTCACCATGAATATTATCTTTCTATCTCAAGCAAAAGGTATTTTTAGTGAAGGATAGCAAAGGGTTGTTGAAAATCTTCATCTTTACTTGTAGAGGTAGTTAGAGGAATCATTTTTATTGTAAATACATGAAGATTACAGGCATGGTAAAGGAGTTTTTCCAATTGAAAGCATCTTAGTAGGAATTTGGGGTGCTGACTGTAATTTTTAAAATTTACAAAATGCAACCCCCATTCCTGAATTGTAAGTGGATGTAAAAAATGTATAAATAGAAATCTTGCCTTCTATTCTAGGTTGTTTTTGGTCTTTGTTTTTCCTAAGTATAGGAGCTTCCAAATTTTAGGATCATTGCTATGTGCATTTTATCTCTCTTTCTAAGGTGGTTGATGTATGTAAGATGTATTTTCAAGATAATGAAAAATACTTTTGGTTCTTATAATTTCTTATTGATGAAATGCAATATTATGTTTTACAAGTTTTAAGGAATGGATATTTAGGTTTGTGTTCATTATTAGTTGTTATTTTGAGCATGGATATACATTATAAATCTCTTTTTGTAGTTATATGTGGAAATATGTTGTTGAATACCTTTTAAGGGCACCTTGGGTTATGGATTCAATAGGGAAAAGTATTTGAAATTTTAGTTGCAGTGTATGCTCTAAGGTTTCAAGGATAATTTGGGTGTTTACATTGTATTGGCACCAATGGATGCAAACCACTCTTGGTAGTTCCTATTAGATTGTAAGTCACTTTTACTACATTTTTATAATAAGTGATGTCATGAATGTTGAAATAGTCCCTATTTTTTGAAAACCACTAGCACACCACCCCTTTTTTATTAGGATCTAATTGTCCTGCCCTATCCTACCCTACAGATAACACACCCTCTACATACTATAAGTGGTATTTACTTATAGATGCATAAATATTTCATATTTAACATGTGTCTCCATTTTGTGATTTAATTACCTAGCACTATAGTTTTCCATTCAGCCTATTTTGTTCAAAATTCTTTAGAATGAATATTGCAGTCACTTTCCCATCTACTTCAGTACCTTGTATGTAACCTAAAACATTTTTTCATCTCATGTGATAACCCTTCCCATGTGGAGTAAACAATTTTGGCTATGTCGTGGTCATATTTGTGTTTCCTTGTGCCAAATATCCCCATAGAGGTTGAATTGTAGAATCTCTTCATGTGAGCAAGCTACCCCTTAGGTCCTTTTCAACTTGGTTTGGACAGAGCCAAAAGTAACAGGGAGTTTACCATTCCCTTTGTCAATGATTCTCAATCATTTTCTCCATTCATTTCATTCTTGATATTAAACCCTCCCCTAGATATAATGACATATTAGAGAGTTTTCATCTTTACTTTCCATTTTATTCAAGTGTGGAAGGTCGAGCGAAAGAGGTATACAACTGGGAACCAACACTTCATTGGCACCATTTACAGGGACTAAATTAAATTCCTAGTCACTTGTATTCCTAGGGACTCTTACAGAGAGATGGAAGCAATTCATGTTGTCAAGTTCTCTACTTATTATCTACTACATTTTGACTATCTTTGGTTCATCAACTCTGCCACTCAACTGACACCATTACCAGAGATTAAATTGAAATCCTAGTCATTTATGTTTTTAGAGACTCCTACAGAGAGCTTTATAAGTTTAGGTTTGAAAAATTCTCTGCATGGTATTTGTTGATTTGTTATCTTGGCCATCAATGCCATAGCACTCCATTGGGGACATGTCAAGAATTGAGAGATTTGACTAAATTGACATATAATGAATTTGTTGCAAAGAACTATAATTTTTTCATGTTTTTAGAAGGTTTCCCCTTTTTAAGTCTAAATCTAAAATGTACAGTATCTTTGCTTTCATACATCATCACTAATTTTATGAAGATATGGTTTCAGTATGTATCACTACAATTTTGTAAATGGTTATATTCTAGAAGTTTGCTTCTAGTGGTGACTCTAAAACATTATCCAATTTAAAATAAAGATCAGTACCCACTTCAAATATCTTCATATTTAAGATTTCTTTTTCATGCAAAGATGGAAGTTTCAAGGGAACAATGCAGTGAGTGGTGATCAACACTTCAGAGATTTTCACAATATCATTGAAAATTATGAGATTGAGCATGAAGATGTGCACATTAAGTTGTTTATGGAAACACTAGAAGAAGATGCTCGTGAATGGTTCAATTTCCTTCCTCATTGATGCATTGATTCATGGGAAGAAATGAAGAATGTGTTCTAAATTTGGTATGGCGATAGAATTGATCACAGGTTTCTTTTGGTTGAATTTGAAAGTATCAACAAGAACCCCAATGAGTGTGTGCAAGACTTCAATACATTTTTCAATAAAACCATGATGCAATTGCCCAAAAAAATTTAGCTTAGTGATATAGCATGCTTGATTAAATACTGTGATGCCTTTGACAAGAATTTATGTACTAATTATGGGACAAGGCTCCCAAAAACCTAAGGTTGGCATTCAATATGGCCATCCAAATTGAGAATAACATAAAGGTTGTGGGAAGGCCTTTGAACACATACGCTGATGTAAATTTGGTTGATCCAAAAAAGACATAGTCTACTAAGGATGCCAACCTTGAAGAGACCATTAAGACTTTGGCCTACATTGTCAAAGAAATGTCCTGCAAGTTAGTCAAGGATGAAAAGGGGCTACTTTATGGTTCTACATGTCAAGAAAAAGCTCTAAATTTGAATCAAGGACAATGAAGGTTTGCTTTCGGCATTAAATAAAATGATAGAGGGAAGAGGCATGCACATGATGACAGAAATCAAAATGAGGGAATTTGGAAAGAAGTGATTGATCTATTAAATGCCAACATGAGTGTGGTAAATTGTGATTTTGACATTGATTGGTGTGACAAGTTATTCCTTCCACATCCCCCATGTGACACTGTTGAACCAAATGATGAAGATGCAGGTGATCCTAATGCTACGTCTAATAATGATGATGAGATTGTGATGGTTGATTGTCAAGTCTCCCATATTAATTTTTTTACCTCTACAAAAATGATGAGTGCTACTACTATTGATCAATTTTGGTGTGTGATAAAGAAGTTATGTATCCCAACATATGAATTTTCTTGTGATGCTAATATGACATAAGTATATGAATTACCTAATCATGATATAACTGAAGATCCAAAGTGTGCCCCAAATGAAGTGTTGAACATGGATGTGGAATTGGGTAACTTCATTGGGAATGTGGATGTTGTTGAACAACCAATTGTTCTTGATGTTAGATTTGATAAGAAAGGTGTTATTTGGAGAATGACATTCAATGAAGATGGGATTATATTTTATGCCCCTAAGGATGAATATTTTAAATTCTCTTTCGATCAATCATTTGAGTGCACGAATGACATTGTTGATCCTGAGGCACTCCTGCTTAGTACTTACCTGATTGCAGCTGAGAAACAAACTTATTTATAGTTTTTTAAGAAGTACCAAGATCTTTTGGCTTGGTCTTATCTAGATTTGAGATCATATAGGAAGGATTTGTTTCGAAGTCTCATCCCATTATAGCCTGGAAGTAATACCTTTATGGCATGTGCAAAGATTGATTTACTTTATCTTGGCCACCAAGCTACTGAAAAAGTTCAAGAAATTAAGGAATGGCAAGATTTTGGAACCGCTAGTTAATGGCGAACATCTAAAACATTTTCTCAACTAAGCCCATGACTATGTACATATGGCATAGTGTATAGTTTTGTCACTTTATCATTTCGTTGTTTTGTTTCCCCTCTACTTTATGCCTTGTTTGTACAGTTCCTTTCATCATTTTTCATCGTGTGTTCATTTTCAAATCCTCCTAATCTATTTTTATTAGTATACCATATTTTATTGAGCCTTCATGGGTCTTTGCTATTAAATTACTATGTGTTGACTTTATGGCCCAATGGATTGGCACCTAGCCTTGTGTTCTGGGGTTTTTTTCACACCCACAAGGGGTGTACATCCTCGGTAAAGAGTCAGTGTTAGTGCACAAAAATACATTAAAGTAATTGTGCCCTTGTTGAGGATAAATACCTGATTTGTCTAAATCAGTTCCTATTTGTGAGCATTCACTCGAGGTCAATATGTCCTATTTTTGCCTCAAATCAAAAAATTTCCACATTCAATAAAAATCCATTATACCTGTCCTTACCTTGTGTAAACCCTATGAGATCTTTTCTTAAATAACATTTAATATTTTTTTATTCTAAATAGATGTAGAGAGGTGTATACCCTAAAGGGAAATAAATGATTTAGTTGCATTAGATTTTAAGCAATCCTATCATGGACATGAAGTTGAACCAATTACACCCCGTTCATTTGATTATGCCAAATCTTCTAGAAAGGATGGTATTCGAAGTTCAACTAGCGAAGAAGATAAAAATACACCCAAGGTTGTTAGGCTAAGGTAAAACATTCTTATTAATTGGGTATGGTCATTGAGACTCGGAGGTAAGGGAATAAGAATGAAGTTTAAAATTTTAATGAATCGTGGGCCCCAGTGAGAAGGAGCTTGGTGGAAGTTTGGATGTCAAAATGCAATTTGCATTTGAGGCATTGGCAGTTTGGTTGACAAATGCAAAAGGTGTTTGGCATTTCCGTGGAGATTTGGACATTAGAGTGCAATTTAAAAATAGTACGAAGAAGTCCGCGGGAATGGCACTAAGGCAAAAACACGCAATATATTTTCAAAAATAGCAGGCTTTTTAGTCTACGTTGCGAGTAGCCTGCTCACGTAGAAATTAAAAATAAAAAAACATTATAAGGAATGGTACGTAGTTATTCAAAAGGCTGCAAGGAAATAAATGGCAGAGAATTTACATTTGACTGCAGTGTTACTGAATTGCCAATGGCACCTTGAAGTTCCACCCGAAAGTCAGGGGTCAAAATGCACTTGCAAAAGGGTACGGAAATCCCCGTGGGAAGGTGTCACGGAGAAGGGCAAAAAACAAATATCAAAAATACAATGTAGCAATTGCAAAATAGGTCTGACATTTCTGCCAGAAGTTTGGGTGTTGAAACACAAATTGCGTTTTGGGGTAGATAAGTCCGCAGAAAGCATAATTGCACCCAAAAAAAAAAAAAGAAAGAGAGAGAGAGAGAAAAAGACGCTTTGAAAATTCTTTACACACCTCTGGATCCCGTGATTGACAAGAAGGCAAGGTAAGGTGGCAGAAAAGGGAGACTGCAGTGCAATTTATAACAATTAACAAATTACAAATTGTCATGGAGGCTTCGGATCTCGTAGGAGTAGAAAAGAAACGAGTGGGAAATTGAAATGGATAACGGGTATGATCGACCAGCTGGTAGGATGGGGATGTGTGCCAACATTTGATTAGATGGTGATGCCATTGAAGCAATCATGTGGATTGAAAGATACATTGTTCGATGTTTTGGCATGATAAGTGAGTATTTCTTTAGAGATGTTGATGATCTTTTGCTTGGAGTTGCACAGGGCCCTATTTTGGTAAATCTTTTCGAAGTTATAGGTTTTCAAAGATATGAAATATACCCATTCAAAACATAGCATTAGTTCCTTCATTGCCTCTCCCGATTCTTCATGTGTTTGGACGAGATGTCTCGATAGTTTTATATTAAGGGAAAATCCGAGATATCCAGATGAGTCTTGCAAATGCTAGTTTTGTCCCATGGTGGAGGCAAATATTTTACTTTCTAAAAAATAACAACATTGAATGGTGGGTGACCTATATCTAAAAAAAAAACTATTAATGGCATCTTCTCTGAAATATGCCCTGTATCTGCAGATCAGATTGGGAAGATTAAATTGTTCAACAGTGGAAATATTGAAGGAACAGTGTTTGACTTGCCAGACGACATTGTAAAAGAACTTATTTTGAGGTAGATGCAACCAGGGTATACAATATCAAAAATTATTAAGTTGTTTTTACTGAAAGACGATGAGCCTCCAAGTGAATAATATGACAAGAGTTGCAGCGATATTTTCAATGTGTGTCTAGCCTGAGGTTTTGCACAGGGCATTTATGGGCGAAGTTGTACAAGCCTTGAAAACTTGTTTATAATGATCTAGATGCAAACAAGAAGGGTAGATATCAAAACTACAGTCAAATAGAAGATTCACCTAGTTCTAATATCGAGCTTAAGGGTTTGGGCGTAGAAAGACCAGTCTCAACATTTGCCTTACTCCCTTCTTTTGGAGACTTTATCAGGGAGTCATTAGGGTCTTTCAGGTGGCATAGCTGCTTTGGTTACTTGAGAACGAAGAGAAGTAAACCTTCTTGGTATAGGATCCGTTTCCTAGCAGGGGGCAGCATGAGTGAGCATGGCCTCACAAGGCACTTTGGAATTGGTTTACAGATAAATGTTCATAAGCTATGGCCCTCATTAGTTTTATGGTAATGTCTTTGGCCTGGATATGTACATGAAATTTTACACCAGGAAATGATTAGTAGAAGAAGGACAAGACATAGAACAATGGCAACACTCACCTTTTTCAAAATGAAAATTTGGATGCTTTGCTAGACCAGGTTGCAGTAATGGAGTTAGGATAAGAATTTTAAAAAAAATTGAAGTTTTAAAAAATTGCAGATGAGGACCCAAAACTCCTTGAGAAATTTGTGTGGGAGAAGCAATTGCAAATTGCGGTCAACTCTTCCAATCCCGCTAGTCAAAGCGAGAGAAATGTCAACTCAAAGAGAACTTCAGGGAGAATTGGAGCAAAAATGTAATTTTTTATTTGTGCAAATTGCAAATTGTACCTAGGTCTCCCAAACCCCCCAGTCAACGTTGGTTAATAGGTGGCCTTAATGTAAGCGGGAACTTCCATAGACAATTATAATTTTGAAATTTTTCAAAATTTCAATTTGCAGTTGGAGTTCCAAATTCCATAAAAGAAACTTTTGAGAGAAATGGGAACCCCAACTGCAATTTGTAATTTTATAAAATTATAAATTATAGTTGGAGTTCTAGATTCCCTAAAAATATTTTTATGGGAATCCGTAACTCTAACTACAATTTGTAATTTTGCAAATTTAAAAATTACAAATTGTAGCTAGAGTTCCCATTTCTCTAAGGTAACTTCTCAGGGGAACTTCAATTACGATTTACAATTATATAATTTGCAAATTCAAATTGTAAAACTTCTATTGGGACCCAAGTTTCCCCAAAACAAAGGAAAATTGTAAATTTGCAAAAGTGACTAGAGTTTTCCCAAAAAGTCAAAAAAATAAAAATTAATGCATTTATGCATTATAAAATATGGAGACAACCCTAAAAAGAAAAATTGAAAAAATCAATGGTGCAAAATGTAAACTGTGAAAAAGCAAGTTGGAGCCAAAAAGCAAAAAGGTAAAATAGCTTAAGTATTGGATTTTATCATGTTCTGTTTGTTCAAGCTCCTCCATGGGAGAAAAATTACAAGTTTGCAAGACCAAGGTGGGCCATTGGAGGAAGATCATTCAAAGGGCCATGGATCTATAATATTCCCATGAAATCATTGCAAGAGCAGGGTTGTTCTATGGCATGCATATGAGGAAGAATAGTTGTCTAAGAAGGTTCTAGATGTGCAAGCAAGTGGTCAAGGGGAATATCCAAGCAGTTGCACAAGAGGACAAAGTTTGTTTGGCCTCCAACCCAAATATTCTCTTTCCATCTGAAGCAAAAGGAATTTCCAGCCAAGGAGAGAAAATGGTTGTTGCAAATATTCATCATTACTTGTAAGGTATTTAGAGGAATCATTTTTCTTGTAAATACATGAAGATTTTAGGTGTGGCAAAAGATTTTCTCTAGCTGGAAGCATCTTGGTAGGACTTTGGGGTGTTGTCTGCAATTTTGAAAATTTTCAAAATGCAACCCCCATTCACAGATTGAAAGTGGGTGTAAAATATGTATAAATAGAAGGCTTATCTTCTATTCTAGGTTGTTGTTGGTCTTTGTTTTTCTTAAGTATAGGCTCTTCCAAATTTTAGTATCATTGTTGTGTATATTTTTTCTCTCTTACTAAGGTGGTTGTAGTTATACAACAATTATCAAGTTCCGAGAACATGTCTATATGTCTTCCCTTCCCAACATGGAGCAAATCCACCATGTTTATCCCCATGATAGAATTTTGAAATATTGATGTATGTAAGGTTTCTTTCAAGATAATGGAAAATACTTGTGGCTCTTATAATTTCTTATTGATGAAATGCAATAATATATTTTACAAGGTCTATTGATTAGATATTTAGATTTGTGTTCATTATTGGTTATCATTTTTAGTATGGATCTAGGTTATAAATCTCTTTCTGCAGTTATATTTAGAAATATGTTGTTGAATACCTTTTAAGGGAACCCTAGGATATGGATCCAATAGGTAAAAGTATTTGAAATTTTAGTTGTAGTTTATGCTCTAAGATTTCAAGGATCATTTGGGTGTTTCCATTATATTGCAACTAATGGATGGAAACCACTCCTGGTAGTTCTCATTAGATTATAAGTCATTTTTCCTATATCTTTGAATTAAGTGATGTCATGAATGTTGAAATAATCCATGTTGTTTGAAACCTACTAGCACACCACCCACCTTTTTTATTACTATCTAATTCTCCTATCATATCCTACCCTGCACATAACACACCCTTTGCATACTATAAGTGTTATTTACCTATAGATGCATAAATATTGCATATTTAACATGTGTCTACATTTTATGATTTAAAAAACTAGCACTATAGTTTTCCTTTCAGCCCATGTTATTGAAAATTCTTTTAATTTAAGATTGTAGTCACTTTCCCATCTATCTTTAGTAGCTTGTATGTGACCTAAAACATTTATTCATCTCATGTGACAACCCTTCCGAGGTGGAGTGAACAAGTTTTGTTGTGCCCTGGTCACATTTGTGTTCCCTTTTGCCAATAATCTCTGTGGAGGTTGAATTGTAGCATGTCTCCATGTAAGCAAGCTACCCCTTAAGTCCTCTCACCTTAATTTAGGTAGAGCCAGAAGTAGCAGGAAACTTACCAAACCCTTTATCGGTACCTCTTAGTCATTTTCTCCATTCATTTAATTTTTTATGCTAAATTCTCCCCTATATATAATGACATATCAGTGAGTTTTTCATCTATGTTTGCCATTTTCTTTAAGTGTGTAAGGCCGAGCAAAAGAGGTGTAGAACTAGGAACCAACACAACCATCTGTCTACTCTATTTTTAAAAAAAATAGGAGTTAATCTTAAAATTTTATATGTTTTAATTAATTATATGTAATCATTTTTTTAAAAATATATATTACTTTGAAAACTGGACTCAAAATGTTACATTTCATGTTCTTACACCATCTTCAAATTTAGAGTGTAGATATCTCAAATTATCTAAATAAGTTAAAAATTTTAAAATTTCATGAAAATAATGTCCACAGGTAGGCCACATTTTTCCCCTAACTTTGTGCACTTACCCACTTAAGGAAGACCCTTTGTCATTAATATCACAGGGGAAGAAAAACTAGTTTGAGGGAGAAGAGATTGATCAAAATTTAATATATTTTGCCCTCAATGACAAAGGGGGAGTTTATTGGAATAATTTATCATTGATGTCAATCTAATGTCTTTAATTTCAAAATGTGTTGTCATTGTTTTTTAGAAGCATCTAGTAAAAATGTCTGGTGAGTGGTTTTTGAGGTATGAATGAGTGAAGGTTGATGTCCAGGAAAGGAAATGTATTTAAGGCATCATCATAAGGTTGTTAAAGCTAATCAATGGTCAAGGTTGTTTCCCAATGTTGTCTTTGTTGTTGAAAGGCTTGTGTCAAGATTGGTTTTGCACTAGTGAATGATAATCAAGGTAAGTTGTTAAGTGTTAGAGCCTTGTGATGTATTGAGAAGGTATGATCATAGGATGCCTAGTCTTGTGCATAAAGAGGCATGGTTGAATAGTGAGTTGGATGTTTTTAGGCATATAAAGGTTATATAAGTTTGATATAAAGTGTCTTTAAGAATAAGTGCTTGAGAATCAAATCCTTGTTTCAAGTATCAAGAACTTAAGGAGTCTTGTCACAGCCTAGTCATGGCATGAGGAGAGATATGAGTGGTTTCAAACATGTGAGAATATGTATTGCATTGGTTGATCATGGTAATATGTTTATGGAATGAGTGTGAGAATTTAATCATGATAGTGACGTGTTGAGAACATGAAAGGGGCATAAAGGTCAAGTACTTGAGTGATCTACGACTAGTCATAGCATGAAGATACATAGTGAGAAGGTATGAGCATGGTGGCTTGGTGAGATGGATGCATATAGGCATAAAAGTATGTATAAGGTTGTTTTATCATGTATATGATTCATTGGAACACTTTGGTGAGTCTCACAGTGATCTTACATGTGTAAGACCTACAAACCTAATATGCAACTAGACCACCTCTAAACCCTACTTGGCCTAATGAGGCATCATGACCTGTTGACAAGACATATGAATAATTTTTGATAGTGGAGTTTGTATGGAATTTAGATGAGGTGATAATATCTTTGACAATAGTTAGAAGGTCAATTTCAATTCTTAATGTGACATGCAGGTCAAGGTCTAAGTAAGCAAAGAGAGAACACATGGCTTAATGAGATATCATGATAAATTTATAAGGAATGGTTGAGTAAGTGAGTATTGATAAAGGTAATTCAAGTTGTTTTAATCATGTGCATGAAGTTTTAGGTAAAAAATTAAAGGTTAAAACAAGAAAAAGTGTCTTAAGGTCTCTCGAGTGTACAAGATGAATAGTTATCTACCTAAGAAGGTTTTTCAAGTGTTCATTGGCATGTGCAGCATTTTCATTAGGACCTAAGATTTTCATGGTATATGGGTAAGGGCCTAGCTAAAAATTTTAAGCATTGGTTTCTTGAATGATGGGCTAAACTTTATGAATGATTGTTAAGACTAGAAGATGGTTTAAACCCTCAAGAACCCTAATAATGACCTGATGTTGAAGATATTGATAAAAATTACCTAGAATGGTCTCAAATTTATATATAATTAATTAGAGGTTGTATTCAACTCTCCCAATTTTCTTTAGGTATGATTGGTTTTATAGGTGAGTAAGTGGATCCTACAGGAAAGGTCTTATTTCTCATAGATTTAGTTTTGACGAGGTCAAAGTATGAAAGTCATTGGAGAAAAATATTTGATACTTTTATTTTGTTTCCATGGTGGTTTTTGAGTGTTTTGTATCCTTAAGGTATTCTAAACCAATCATACAAGTTGACCTATCACTAACAGGCCTAATGATGCAGACAGTGAGAAAACCAGTGATAAGTTGATTAGGGATGTATTTTCATGGATTAGGGATGAATCCAATTACATGGAGGTATTTTTCAAGACATTTAATACATTTTCATATTAGATATAATATTTTAATATCATTTTATATCACAAAATGTTGCTCAGAAGTTGACTTAACTAGTTCTAATGTGCCTATGAGGAGAGAGATCCATAGATTGGTCTATATCTATAACATTTGTCATTAGACCATAGTGTTCTTATGTTTGGAGATGTTATGAAGATATATAATAATTATATTCATGAATAAATATTCTTTCAATGTCTCTATAGGTGTTGGAATTCAAAGTCACCATGATTGGTCTTTGAAGAAAATTGACAGTTCTAAGTGAACAAGATATAGTTATGAGTTTGAAGCCATGTATTATGATATAAACTTTCTAATGAAAATGGTGATGTTTTTTAGAACATATATGATCTATCCATGCTTTTTATAATTTTTAAGAGTTAGTGTAAAATGTTTAAACATTAAACCCAAATCTGAGTAAGGATTGTGAGAGAGAAGGTCAACAAATTGGTATGCAAGACCAATAGTTTCCACTAGAATTTGTGATCTATATTTTGGAGGTTGATCAAAGGATTTTCTAGGATATTATGCATGCATTAAAATTCCTTGAGTGTGTCTCTTTAGGTGTCAAAATCTCAACGTTCCATGACTATGTTTTGAAGCCAATTGGTAATTCAGAGTAAGCTACTTGGAAAGAAGGGTTTGAACCTATATACCCTGATTTTAGGCATCTAATGCAGTTTATGATGACTATGATGTGATGATGTTTCTTAATATGTGATTTTTTGCCATGGTATTTTGTAAAAATAGTGTTTATGCTTCAGTTATTCAAGACAATTTTTTTGTGTTTGCACAAGCTTATTATGAACAATGTTTTGAGAAGAGGTTCAAGTAGTGGTTGGACCTAAAAGGTTTTATCAACCTAAATTAAAGTTGTCTAAGGTCTAATTGAATAATATATAAAGTGATCCTTATGTTTATGGAGTTTTTAAGAGTTCCAAGAAAGACTAAGTGTAACGTGCTCTAATGAAGGCCTAATGGGATTAGGTCTCCTTAAAACCTAAAAGAGGCATTTTGGTCCTATATGGTATGATCAACCTATAATATTGTTTAATTCATGTTCAAAATGTGTTATAATACCTGTTATAAGGTTAATCCAAGTATGCATGGCTGACCAAGGTATGTGAGAGCAAGTGACTTGTATAAGAGTAAGACTAATTAAGCCTAATTAAAGTGTTAAGAAGTGTGTGTGTGTGTGTGTGTGTGTGTGTGTGTGTGTGTGTGTGTGTGTGTGTGTGTGTGTGTGTGTGTGTGTGTGTGTGTGTGTGTGTGTGTGTGTGTGTGTGTGTACAAGTGAATAAAATAGAACATTGAATAGCAGAAGGAGGTCATGTAGACCATCACATGGGTTTATATAATTAGTCATGGATATCCAATAGGAGGTTTGATTATGAATATCAAGGTCATATGACCTAATCAGTTTTGAAGAGAACTAGTAAAACAAAGAAGCCTAGAGATAGTTATGAGAAGGATAGAAGATAGAGTAGAGTTGAAAAAGGACCATCAAATATTGAAGACTACAACTAGGAAAATTTTGTAGGGATAAGTTTACTTGGCCAAGTGGGTGATTGGTCAAGAGCTGGCTATGTTGGTGTTGAGTCATTAAGGGAGTTGGTGCTTCCTTACATGTGGGTGCTTGCTAAAAGACTCTATCAAGTTGGTGCTTGATAGACTAGGGTCAGTGCTCCAAGTTGAGTCAGTTCTCAATTCAATTTGATTCATTTATTTATAAGACTATTTTTCAAATTTATGGTTAATGGGTTTTATTCCCCATGAGGGTTTCCCATATATTTGATGTGTTCATACTTGTTATGTATACTCTCATTACTATGTTTCTAGATTAGTTGATATTGTTCACATGATGATGTTTCTTGGTGATTGATTAAAATATATATTCAAGTGTAAGTAAAATTTTATAAGGACACTGATTCAACCCCCCCTTAGTCATCTTGATTCCAACAAATTCATCCAACATCTCATTCAGGACCATGTGGTCAATATTAAGTAGTGTCACGTGAAAGACTAGGTTGCATAAATCTTCACCAAACCTATAGCAACAACCAAGCACATGTTTCTCAAGGATATTTTAGGATAAAGGTATT
Source organism: Torreya grandis (assembly GCA_037957365.1). Classification (NCBI taxonomy): domain Eukaryota; kingdom Viridiplantae; phylum Streptophyta; class Pinopsida; order Cupressales; family Taxaceae; genus Torreya; species Torreya grandis. Next base: position 4,024,762 of record JARHVA010000437.1, on the reverse strand, counting down.
TGTCATTGAGGGGGGATTATTTTTAGTTCCTCCATCTTGATTATACATGGGTACCTAATCAATGACTTTATTTCTAAGACACATTTTTTGAGTTTTATTATTTCCCCAAATTAATCTTTGGAGAGGAAGTTAGAGAAATAATCGAGTGATAAGCTTTCTTTGGGTCTTAACCGAAGTAAATTTGACCTAAATTAGGTTTAGCAATGTGTGATATACACTTAGAGTTTTAGAGTTAGCAAGCAAATATCATTTGTAGGTGTGCATATAATCAACTTTGTTGGTGTGCACATGCTCACTATTCATTTCACAACCAATGGTGACATTTGGCACTTGGTAGGTACTATTAATTTCTCAACTAGTTTCTTTTCAAATTGACAAATGATATCTCACTCATCTTCCCTCAATTATTATAAATAGAGGGTAATGTGTACACATTGTAGTCAAGTATGAAAATAAACAAAACTCTAATTCTATAAGTTTTTATTAAGAGATTATTGAAAGAAGCATTCTTTCATTAAATTTATTTATATTTGCATATTCAAATTTATCCATTAGTGTGGTTAAGGTCAAGGTGATCTTGGAGAAATTGACACATCTCATAATCAATTTCTACATCCTCAACTTCTTCAAGATGGTTTCAAATACACCTTAAAAATTTCTATCTTTCTAAGGCCAATTCGATATATTATTATTTTCAACTAACAATAAGTCAAGTCCTCTAGACCAATGTAATATTATAATATATCCTCATTTTAATGCTCTTCTTCTCTAGGATTTTCAACTAAATCTAGGTAGCCTCAGGGTATAGGCAAGGGATTTTGGCTCTATATCTATTCATATTCCAATAAAGGGCCATGTATGCTAAGTTGATCTAGAAGTTTTTTCTTCTCCAAGGAGACATCTTCTTCCTTTGAATTTTCCTCTTCTTCAGGTAGTGATTCTAAGGAACTAAACTTTTTTTTAGATAAACTTTCTTCTGGCTTCTAGACCTTTTTCAATTTTTATTTTTATTTTTTTAATAAATTTCCTTGAAATCTTCTTTTCTTTTTTGTTAGATTATTCTCTGATTTGGGTATTCCCTTAAAAAAATACCCGTGAACATGATCGATTCTACATCTAAATTTGAAAATTGTCTCGTCCTATATCTTGTGTCCATTTTTTAGACTTAGATTTGAGTTTGATAGCTAGGGGTGAGGGTTTAGAATGATCCATTATTATATAGATCCTAGTATATACCACTATATTCCCTTTCTCCATGGATTTTTCCATGCATAAATATTCTCTGATTTGGTTCTCGACTTGCTCAAATATCTCCTCTTTTCATAGTTCTTTTGGAAGGCTAGTCAACTGGGTTTAGTCTAGATCAAAAGATAAATCATTTGATTTACACTTGAAACCCACATCCTGTGGCCTTATGTAGAGACCAACACGTCTCATGAACTAAGGTCCTCTTTAATAACTTTAATCCTTTTATTTTCCATATTCAAAATTAATCTAAAAAAACTTGGACGAGAAGATTTAACTTGATTCCAAATCTAATATTCCAATTTTTCCAAGCCATTTTTTCAAATCTCTTGCCCTTAGCCAATATCTCATGAATTCACATATTAAGGCACATTCTTTGAGGTGTAATATTATGGGTTTGATTTTTTTTTATTAGATCTATATGATAGGTATTTTTCCCACTTCATGGATGATTTGGGTGGAAAGTTCTTCTGATTGCACTACTTTTCTCTTGCCATAGTTTGCTCCGTTTCATGAGCTTTCCTCTTATCAGGTTATAATTATTGAGTCATAATTGTCACTTGTAAGGTTCTATTCTTCGATTGTCATGTTTTCCTTGCACTTGGATGATTTGTTGTTGTAAGATTGAAATTTTAATTCTTATTATTAAACCTTAATTATACCATAGTAATAAAAAAAAATTAGGATTTTTACTTTTTGTACTAAATGTTTGTGCCATGTGTATATCTCAATTATTATATTATTTTAAAATATAGTATTGTGTGTATTTTTATTTGTGCATTAGAATTAATAGTAAATATGTATTGTTTTGAAATAAAATTAAAATAATTATGTTGTACAAATCAAATGTGTTTCCAAATGAGAAATTGCAAATGAATCATATATTAGGTTACATCATAGATAAGATTTGATGGATGTTTTGAGCATTTTGACATATTTTAATTGCATGTTGTTATGTTTAAATACGTGAAATTGTCCCTTTAGTCACATCATAAATAAGATTTGATGGATGTTTTGAACATTTTGACATAATTTATCTCTATATTGTTATGTTTAAATACATTAAATCGTATCTTAAATCACATTATAGATAAAATATGATGAATGTTTTGAACATTTTGACATATTTTATCCATATATTATTTTTTTTAAATATGTTAAATCATCTCGTAATATATATATATATATATATATATATATATATATATATATATATGTATATGTATATATATATAATAATAATGTTTATTATATCAATGCATTATTATGTAATCGAGAAACGACAAAATAAGTAAATGTTAAGTGCAAGTTGACTCGGGGAAAGGGATGTTATTGAAAAATATTCTACTTTAATGTCTGGAGTCAAATTCAGATTAAATATTTTTTTAAGGCATATATTTTTGCATTATGAAGATAATAATTATTTATTTTTGTAATGTGTTTTTAATTAGTGGTCATTGTTTTAACAAGAACCACGTAACAGTCAGTCCCTCTTTTAATTAAAAAAATATTAACAAGTATATATAGTGATCAGAAACATAATTTGAAAAAAAAATAGTGAGATAGCATAAAGATTTAGAGAAAAAAAATTAATTAAATTTATGGTAATTAATATTTATATTAATAAAATAATAATTGATAAATTTATAAAATTATTGTTTCAAATGTATAGTATTTGTGAATAATTTATAGAGTTTTAAAGAAATTCAGTGGAGTTTATAAATAATATTTTGTGGAGCCTTGTTTGTGTGTGTGTGTGTGTGTGTGTGTGTGTGTGTGTGCGCGCGCGCGCGCGCGTGCGTGCGTGCGTGTATGTATGTATGTATGTATGTATGTATGTATATGTATATGTATATGTAAAGTAGTTCAAAATAAAATTATATAGTTATAAGATAGGTGCTCAAATAGTAGTTCTTATTTGTTGAAGGTAATAAATAAGGTATATTGAACACCATGTTTAAACGTGATGATGATGATGATGATGATGATGATGATGATGATGATGATGATGATGATGATGATGATGAGTTTAAACTTGGATGGTAGAATTGTTTATATAATATTATTTATAAATTGATATTTCAAAAATTAAAAAAGATAGAAAAATAATAATTATTTATTATTTATAATAAAAGTATAGATATGTTTTCTATTAAAAAAAAGTCAGAGTAAAAGTATCTTTAATTTTTAAGATTTTGATATTGTATTTTTTCTTTTAAAAATTTAGTTTTAAGTAACATATTTATTTATTTTTAATTATCAATATTTTTATTATTTAATAATCAAATGTTTGATGATGATTATGTTTTTTAATATATTTTTTTACTTCATAATCAAATGTCTAATGATGATTATACTTTTTAATATATTTTATCCTTTATCTATATCAATTTATTTGATTAAAAAAATAAATTCTTTGAATTCCTACATTTTATACTCTTCCCTTTAACATTTATACATGGAAAATAATTTGTACATTTTATTCTCTTATACAAAATTAGGGGTTAGGGGCATGTAGCAGTTACTATTCATGTTGATTCCTGTTGACAGGGATGGCTGAAAGCTTTTACTCATAATTTTGATTCCTTCAATATTAATTCGACAAGTGGACAATTACAAATAAACTCTAGTTGAAAAATAGTAAATGTGTATCAAGTTAAAATTTTGATGATTAGGCACCCACTGCCAATGGCTTGTGTTTTAGGGTGTAGGTTCTTCAATCCATATAACAAATTTAATGGAAGGAGATTCCATTATAGTTTTAATTTATAAATTTTAGGTGAAGTTTTATATTTTTTTATCTTAATATGTATTTCAAGTTTTTTGATTGAATTAACATAGAATAATTAATTTAAAAGTGATTCCATTAAAGTGAAGTTTTTATATTTTTTAATAGTTTGTCTAAATTTTCATTTTATATTTAATATAGTTTCCTAATAAAATTTGTTATAATTTACTATTTAAAAAATATAAATATGATCATATGGACATCAAATTTAAGCTCTAAACCTTAACCACTACAACATTTTGACTAAAATAAGTTGTAATTAAAGTCACCCTAAAGTCATCTTAAAGTTACATTTAAGTTATCAAATGAGATACTTATGAAAGAAAATTTTCTTCCCTAAAGTGAAATTTAAAGTTGGCTAGGTGACTTAAAGTTGTCCCTAATGTTGAATTTTATATGACACATATATAATATTTACCAAAGTATGGGCTAAATTCAGCCCTAACATAACTCTAATATTACCCTAATGTCCCCTGCAGGTGACTTTGACATAACTTTGCTAAGTGACATAAGATATGTCTTTAGTTTGACATTACGTTTGTTTTTAGTTCAATACTAAGTTTTATTTTAAGTGAGAAATAAGGTCTAAATTTAAGTGCAACACTAAGTTTGAATTAATTCATTCACTAAATCTAACATTGAGTGTGATGATCCAACTTTAAGACAATTTTAAAAAGTGTCACCATATCTGACATAAAGGGGATTTTAAATACAACACTAGTTTCAAATTTTATTGCAACACTAATTTTAAATTTATGTATGATACTAAGTTGATTAAGAATATGACTTAAGTCTGACTTTAATTTTTATAATCATATTAAAAAAAATAGTTATTAAAAATAATTTAATATTATTAAATGTAAAATTATTTTCTTGTATTATAAATTTATAATTATCACATATATAGTTATATTATTATAATGTCAATGTCAATTATAATTCTAGACATAAAAAACATAATTTTTTTTTTGTCTAATCATTATTTTTTGTGGAAAATGTAAATCAAACATATAATGAAATAATGATAAATTAAACATGATAATAAAACAACACAATAATAAAGTGAAATTCATGATAATATTAAATAAAAAATAGTTACAAATTCATAAAGTCATGATTAACCTTAGATGATTACAATATCTTTGCCTTAATACCAACCCTAAATAATATCACTCTCACTCATACTTCCACAGTCATCCCCAATATCAATACCTTCAATACTTGCAGTAGTTTTAGGGAGTGAAGTATCGCTTAAATGAGGAGAACTCTGGTACACATGATCATCCATTCATAGTTAGATGTATTCATCCATCCACTTATATTTTGCGATGATTTCACACATACCCTACATAAAACTCAACAAAACCACTATTATAAATCTCATTAAATATAAACCAATATTAAATTATATATTCTATAAATAAGTTATGAAATATATTTTACAATCAATTTTAATAGTATACATATGTCTTAATATAACTCTATTAACTATCATTTATTTTTGTACAAAAATAATATTCACAATTATAAATGTAATCATTTGTCAAAGTTGGAGACGTTCCTCATAATCATCCTCTTATTCAAAACTAAAAATATAACAATTAAATGTAATTTAATAAAAAATAAAACTCGGACATTTATTAATTAAAACTATGATACTTACAATCTTGATGCACGCCCCTGGGAATATGGCTTTGGTCACCATTTTCCAATGCTAAAATCAAGCATGAGTAAATTGTTGTTTTTCGCTTACTTCAATTGGAAGTCATGACCTTCCCAATAGTCTTAAAAAAGAAACATCCTCCAAGGATCAACTTTGGAAGGATCAATTTTGCACGTGTAATAATAGATCATAACTTTAAAACTGTGCTTTTTTTTAGATGCAGGTAAGGGAAGCTAACGGAGATGATGAAGATAGAGGCGAGGGAGCGAGTTTTGATGGACAGCAAGCCGTGAAGGAGTGGGCCGGGTCAAAGACCAAAAAGTTTGATTGTTCGAAGAGTGCCTTTAACTGAGAAAAACCACCATGATCTTGTCCCCTCCTTCAGGGCAAGGAATTGATGCTGGATATTCCGGATGAAGACATTGCTCAAGCTGAATATGACTATCATAACAGCCTCATTGGGAGGTTTTATGGGTTTAGACCTAATGTTAATGTGGTATGGAAATGGACCCGAAGAAGATGGAACGTAAAGGGACATTTGGAAATAGCATCCATGGTTAATTGATTTCTTCAATTCTCTTTTTCGATCCTAGAATATTGTGTCTGCGTTCTTGAAGGAGATCTCTGAACTTTTGGAAAATCTGTTCTTGTGCTGCAAAAGTGGAAATTCGGCTTAAATCCCTTTTATTTAGGAGCCTTGTAGGGTCACCCCCTTATCGGATAGACTCCCATCTCTTCCTATGGAATTCTAGAAGGATAATATCTTGATGGGAATAGTGAGAGCTATTGGCACCCCTGTGAGAATCGATTCTACCACCAAGGCAAGAAGCAGACTAGTGTTTCCTAGAGTTTTTGTCATTGTTGATCTTCACACGGTTTTACCCAAGTCCATCTAGTTGAAATCCAAACTTGGAGTTTGGACTCAGAGCATTGTCTATGAAAGAGCTAATGAAAATTTTCCCAGATGTTGTACTTTAGGTCACAAATGTGATTTCAGAAAGGAGAGCGGCAAGGGAACATTAACAGGGCTTTGAAGGATTTTGATGGCAGTTTTGAGGAACAGGCTACTGATAAGAACACGGCTCCAGATCCTTTAAGTCATGAGGACTCTAAGAGAAAAGAGGATGTTTCCTCACTAAGTGAGAAGGAAGAAGTGATCAAGGAAAGAGGTAAGGATGGTTCGGTTGTCAACGGACCCTCCTTGATCAGAGGAGACATTTTGGTGAAGGGCAATGGGGATGAGGGCTCTAGCAGGAAAGCAGTAGGTGATGATGAGCCGATGGAAGTCTTTATTCCTTTGTTCCTATATGTGGATCCCGCAGATGACATCCCTTTTCAGGTGGACACGGCCTCTACCTTACCCCAAGCTGACAGGGGACAGATCTCTGATAATCTTATCACGAAGCTGTTGACTAAAGGAGTGGATTCGTTTAAGGAGCTTGCTGCTAAATTGGAAGTCGAGCTAGCGTATCAGAAAAATCTTGGGAGATTTGACTTCAAGGAATAACCTTTACCCATCCTTCTCCAATAAAGAGTAAAAGATTTAGAATTCAAAAGAAGTGCTCGGATACAAATTTTATAGATTCTAGTGGAAGCAAGAAAATCTAGGTAAAAGAACCTTTTCTCGGAAAGCTGGAACAGAGGATTCTGCATCAAAATAGTGCATTAACCCTGGTTTAGGAATGACTCTATAGTCTTCCTATTTTAATTTTTTTGGATGATTCGATATAGGTTGGTCGGTCGATTTGTTATTGCAGTCCTGTATCGTTCGTTGTGTAAAATTGTCTTTGGAATCTCAGTTGACTGTTTAACTGGTCTCCATTCCCGTCAGGGGTTAAATTTGACCCCCGTTTAAACGTTTTTTACCATTTTAAACGTAAAATACTTCCAATTTTTTTTTTTAAACTGTAATGGACGGGGATTTTTTTTAAAAGACTGTCATTTTGATGTTCACATTTAAAAAACACCCGTTCTAATTTTATATAAGGCTAAGCCTATATGCCTTATGTCTATAAGCTCACTAGCTCAGCATCCAGCGTCCAGCCCTCCGGCTCCGGAATCCCGACTCCCGAGTTCGACTCTCTGTGACTCCATCTGTCTCTCCCCATAACATTAATTATTAAATCTTCTAAATTTATTAGAAGAGCTGTGCACATTGCAAATTTGCACCGGCAAACTGGCAGTGGCAAGTTGGCAACCGGCAGACTGGTAGTGACGGCACCATAGTACGCCAAATATATATTAAATCTCCACATACTCCACCGTAGACTTTATACTGTAGACTCATCAGTCGTCACTCAGCAATAGCATTGATGAATTGCCGTGGTAGTTGAAGAGGGTTGGTCTTTGCCACTGGTCATTCCAATTTCCCCCCAAATCCCATTCTCAAATCCCTAATGTGGTGTAACTGCCTAACTAGTGTCATTGCAGCCTGCAGCTTGCGTGTGAGAATATATGGGCCGTGGCAGAATAGGGTAGCAGTGACAGCACCGCAAAAGTATCCCAGACTCCAGTACCCATTTGAAAATTGCATTGGCTTTTTATGTTATTTTGGGTTCTGACCTTCGACAGTCCGACTCTTTGAGCAACTCTTCTGTGTTCTAATTGTTGTATGGGAAGCAGTTTTTCTGAGTTATCTTGCAACACAGGGCGTTACCATAGCTTCCATCTTACTTTGCATCCAGTAAGAATCTTGTTGGGCAAGTGGCAGGGCATTGGTTATTGGGTTTAAGCTCAAGTTGGCATTTCTAACGTAAGTATCTAAACTTGGTTTTTCATCTCATAGTTTATTTTTTTGTATTGCTTAGCTTTGGCTTTCGTTCTGCTCTGAGAATCATTATTGCCAATTTGCCACTTTAGTTAAATCATGTTTTTCTAGTTGCAAATTACAATACTAGTTTTGATCATAAAAACTTCATTTTCCATCCATTTAGGTAAATATTTGTCCTATTGTGAAGCCCCTGTAGTCTTGTCACTTATTCGCCAATCACATTGTCCCTTAGTGTTTGTTCTTGTTTTGCATACAGTGCGTGTTAACACCTGTTGGCCACCCTGAACAACAAAATTAGTAGGGTTGCACCATATGCTACTCTACATTTTTTGTTTTAAATGCATTTTGTTTTGTTACATTTTAGATTTTAATATAATAGCTTCTAAGTTCTAGGTGTATTTATTTTTAATAGCTTTTAAATGTATTTTTATAATTAATAAAATGGTAACTTTCAATCCAAAAATCATGATAATGAAAATATATAATGAAATTATAGTAATTTTTAATTTAATTAAAAACCATAATAATATTTTATTAATATGTATAAATTAATTAAGAATAAAAAATGTTCATGCTCCTCCGGATCATCCCTACAACCAATTGTGGGTTTGACTGGTACAATAAAACGCATGGAAAGTAGAGAGACAAGGGTTGGTGCCACTGCCAGCAGAAAAAGAACCATGATTGGATTTTGTGGAAATATTGCTGTTGATCGCTGAGCAAAAATAGCACCACTCAGACCCACAAAGCCCTTGAGGATGCCTACAACAGTGCCCCTACTGTGGGGGAAATTTCTCATGGATGTTAACAGCACTGCAGTGTTGAACCATGTTGCGCTGTTCGCTCCTATGGCCAACGCCACACACATCTGTAAACAGTGATCAAATTTGCAAGGTGGCCTTAAATTTGAAATGAAAGGCTTTTGAAAATTGAAATTAAAGGTTTTCAAAATTTTAAATTAGGGATGCTAAGTGAATTTTCACAAACTAGCATTGTCCTTTATATAAAAACACAATTAAATAATTCTATTTCAGCGAAAAACGGAAGCACAAAAGTAGTCTAGAAAGGCTAGTTTCAAGTGTAATAGTAATTTTTTGCAACTTGAGTGCGAAAATGTTGATAAATTACTAAATAACTAGTAAAGTCTAACCATTTTTCTGGTTTTCTATTTACACAATTGTATTTGATCCTTGACACGTGTGTACTTTTTTTTTTTTTTTTTAAAATCTCAAACGCAATCCCCGGGACAAAATTGTCATGGGAGAGTCAGCAGACTCAACACTAGCAGTAGCAGTGAAGTTTTCTACGAACTCTGCAGGTCCATTTCTACGGACTCTGCAGAGTTTGGATTTCTACGGACTCAGCACTATTAGTGAAGTCTTCTACGGACTCTGCAGGGCCATTTCTACAGACTCTGCAGGGTTTCTATGGACTCCACAGGGATGGGAATGCTTCAGTGCAACGCTTGAGAAATATTGAGAAATATCCATCTTGAGAGTTGTTCAGGGTTCCCCATCACATGAACAATAAGTTTAATTAATTTCTATATAAAATTATGAAAGTCAAAAATGATAAATGAACGTTACGTGCAATGTGACATTATCTTAAAAACTGTCACAAAAAAATTTCTTGACGAGCAAGAGTGACCGTCAATTTTAACCCCAATTTCCCGTGGCTGGCTGGACAGGTGTTGTCCCTGAGTTTCGAACTTGAGTGCTTCGGTTTGCGAGGCTTGATGAGCCAATGACGTGTCCGGAGGAGCTGTTGGGCCCGACCTTTTTGGCTCGTTATTTTTCAAACTTGTAGCGTTATGATTCTGCGCATTGGTTCTTTGCTGCATTCATTACTTCCGACAGTTACAATTTCGTAGGGTTTTGTACTTGGTTCGACCACTGTTCTAATGACCGAATGACGTCAGTGAAGATTTTAAAATTTGATTTTTGAATTCGAATCTGCCGCTCTTGATGCGATTTGACTTGTTCCTACGTATTTCTGAACCAGTATGGATAAACCATTGGTAGCATTATTTGGTGTATTCGGATTCAGTCGGGAACCCGCTCGACTTCTGTCGGCTAGTCTTCTCTACCGATTGGGTCTGTTTTGTCACAGTGGTGGTGAATTGGGTCCCCTATGTTGTGGATCCTTGTGAGGGTCCTTCTTTTGGCACTTCTTTTTGGGCCCTGTGTTTGCTTGCGTTTGGGGTGGTTTCTACATTTTATCTTCTTTGTTCCATCTTTTAGGGGATCTCAATGGGTATTTTTGTAACTTGGGTTCAGTAGTTAAATTTGATAGTTATTTAGATTTTTTTTAGATTTTTAGTCTTAAAATACAACTAATTTATATTTTCAACCATATCAAATGATGGGCAAAAAATTATACAAACTGTCAATATGATGTTCACAATAAAAAATCTGCAATATTATAGATATTAACTTGCTACATACTCTTCTTATAACTGAAGTCAAAGCATTTATTATGTGACCCAATTTGTCCCATCTATGACATCCTCCACTACATTTGTCTTGTCTTTGTAATAATTCCATACTCCCAATATTTATTGATTACTACAACAAAACCGATTTCTCAAGCTCAAGTGATTGTGTTGACACCATATTAACTGAACATTATTAATAGGTGGACTATCGAGCCTCACAAAAATCGCAGCACATGGGCCAGTTTAGTTGCTACTTTTCATTAAAATTGATTTTTTTATTCATTCCCCTGTTTGTAAGCAAAGTGTGTCTTTCATCATCCTTCGTTTGGTTGATTTTCACAACATAATTTTGACTGTGTAATTTTAGGCAGTGTCGTTTGAGATGAATGGTTGGAAACGCATTTGTAATTTTTTATTATTGTAATTTGAAGGTTCTCTTATTCGTTTTCATGTTTTCAACTGCATTTCTGTATTTAGCTTTTACATTGTTTTTTTATAAGGCAAGGGAAATTCAAGCCCTGGTATATACTTGTAATTAAATGGATCGCTATTTTTTCTTTTAACTTCCTAATTTTAGGGTATTAACTCTCAATTTCACTTGTTGTAGCAGAAATTTAACCATGTTATTCCCTTACTCTTTTACTTGGGCTGGAAATTGAAGGGAACAAAGCAGGGGAGGATATGTTCTCAATCATTGCTTAGGCTATAGACCTTTTCTCTCTACACAATCATTTATTTTTTACTCTCTTTTTTACAATATGTCTATCAAATTATCATGTTACACACATTCTTAAACAACTGTACACAATGGTTTAAGAGGATTTGATAATTATTTATGTTTGTACACTGTAATGAAGATTAATTGCTATTTAATTTTTATGCCCCATGGTTTGACAGTGGTTTGGCAATTAGGAAGCCTCTAATATAAACAAATATTTGAATTTAATGTTGATCACACCTTAAATTTTATGGGTGAGCATTGATTTGGGTGGCAAGTGTGACAGAAGAACAATCACAGTTTCTTGGATAGCCTTTAATTTATCAAATTTTTTAGGAACCCTGTTCCTTTCGACCTTACATAATCAATGCAAAATAAATTAAAAATTAAGAGGAGCTACAAAATAAGAATTAAGAATTAAGTTTATATATTAACATCTACTTTTTTATATCTAATTATTTTCTATTATTTGGTTTGTATAGGTACCATATAATTTAAAATGTCTTAAAATAAAATAGAAGATGATTTCATTTATATCAATAATATCTCTATTATTATATCATTTTATCATATAGAAATTATATTTTAATATTTATATGAAAAATATGAAAGTTAAAAATAAGAAATGAACGTCATGTGATAGGGGACATTTACTTAAAAACCATTGCATACAAATTTTTTGACAGGTAAAGGTAGCCGTCAAATTTAACTCCTGCTTTGGTCTCTCTCTTCAATTTGTCTACGCTGCTTTTTATTCCAGTGAAAACTATATAATTCCCACACCAGTTAAATTTGGTGGTTGTTCCTCCCTTATTTGAGCCTTCCTAGTCCTTAATTGCATCTACTTCTTTCAGTCAGGTTCTCATTGTATTCATAGTCACTATTTTATGTCAGGAGGAGACCCAATTCTCCTAAAATATCTTTCAGTAGGGTCATTTTTGTAATCCAAACCAATGATTTTTGGCTAGAAGGACCTCCTAATATGTTCGAAGCTATTACCCACACTACTTATTAAAAGTGAGATTTCTCTAATCAAAACATTTTACACATATAATTATAAAATATTAAAAAAAACATGAATAAAAATATATATATATATACACACACATACACATACATACATATAAAATATAATAAAAAATTATAAATTACATAAATTTAAAAAAAAAAAATGATTTTTTCTTAAATTTTGTATTTGTGTTCTCATTTATTATATTTTCTCTAAATTTACAAAAAAATTCCTTAATCTAAATGTTTACATTCAAATCCCAATAATTTTAAAGAATTATCTCTAATTTTTTGAATTTTTCATAATTAGCCTTAAACTTTTCAAAACTTTCTTAGTTTTCTATTGATTTATTATTTTCCTAAATTACTATAACTTTTTCTAAATTTTTTGTATTTTTTCTTAAATTACTATAATTCTCCCTAAATTTTCTTAAATTACTGTAATTTTTCCTAAATTTTCCATCCTAATTTCTATTAATTTAATTTTGTAGATTTTTTTTTAATTTATTAACCTTGCCCTAATTTTTTTTTCAAGTTTATCCTTATTTTCCTTATTTTAAATTTTTTTCCATGGTTTACCTTAATTTTCTCCTTTTTTAAAATTCACCTTAATTTTCTCTAACTTTGTTGAAATTAGTTTATGTTTTTTAAATTACCTTGATTTATTTTAAAGAAAATCTAATTTATTAAATTTCATCTATTTATTTAAATTTATACTAAATTTCTCAATGTTGACTTATCTTTTTTTATGATTTTTTTTATTTTTCAAAAAAAAAAAAATTAATTCTCTTGATTTCTCAAAAAATTATTTAATTTGTTTAATTTATTAAATTTTCCTTTTTTGAAAAAAGTTTATTTATACTTAAATTCTGAAATTTTCTTTAATTAGATCCCAAATTTATTGTAGTTTTCAATTTTTTTCCTATTTTTCTATAGTTCCTTTTAAATTTATTTAAATTTTAAAATTCTTTTAAATCTTTTCAAAAAAGAAATTGCATAATTTTTCCTAAATTTAATTTTTTTCAAAATTTCATTATTTTTTAAAATCTCCTATTTTTGTTGAAATTGTTTGTAAGTTTTTGAAGTTAATTTAATCTAAGAAAACTCAAAAAAATTAACATAATGTTTCAAACAATTAGTATTTACTTGATTTTATCCTAATTTTCTTGAATTTTAAAACTTAAAAAATCATTAATCTAATATTTTGAATTTACCTTTATTTTATTTACTTAATTTTTTAAGTTTATCTTAAATTTATTAATGTTACTTTTAATTTTTAATTTTTTATAATTAAAATTTATTGATCTACTTTACTTTATTTTTTTAAATGTTTTCTACATTTGTCAAATTTACTTAAATTGTGCAATTTTTTGTTAATTTTAAATTTCCTTTTTTAAATGTTCCATAATATTTTTTAATTGATGTTAAATTTATAATTTAATCTTAGTTATTAAAATTTCTTTTAATTTTTTTAAAAATTTGGTTGAAATTTAACTCATTTTTATAATTTTCTCTAAGTGCCAAAATTTCCTAAAACTAGAAATGTATTACATGTTTGTGAAATTAGGTACAAATTGATAAAACCTATAAACTCTACAGTATCCAAAATACTCTTGTCATTTTATTAAAAAAATTAGGAAACCGTGTGAAGTTTTTTTATATTTTAATATTTATTGAAGTAAGAGCTATCTTTCTCATCTATTTTTTTAAAATAAATATATTTATAATCAAAAAACACTTTTAGATTAATTTAAAATAAAAAGTAAAAGTACAACTTTAGTTATATAAAAAAATGGGTGAAAAAGTTACAACTTGAATATTATATCAAGCTATAAAAAGCCTCGAGAGAAACCAAAGTCCAAAATAACTAGCCATAGATGACCGATAATCACAATTAAATTAAATCAAGTGCATCTCAGTGAAAAAGAATTATATAAAAACACAAACATCATAGAACAAAATAAGTAGCAGTTGCAAACATGGCAGCTAGAAAAGGAGGTGGAGGTAGAGGTACCTGAGGCTTCCCTCACCAGTCATTCTCAATCAAGGGATCTTCAACCATAGCGAGGGGGTCCCAACCATCAGCTTGTTGGTTAATGTCAGCATCATCCTACAAATCTTGGTAGGAGGGAGAGATGGCTAGCACCAAACATGTGAACTTGTCCTACTAGAGGGGTCTCTACCCCCCACCACCACTATCTCTGCCTATGTCAAATCCTCTTTGAGGATATGGATAGAAACAGCAAGGAGAGGAGTTCCTCCAACTTTTTAACATCCAACTATGAGAGATGATGCCTCCCCCTGCACCTGTGACCCCCAGGAGGAGAGAAGTGAGGTGGAGGATTAGGTGGCTCATGACTTACTGCATAAGGAGTATTCCCCTAGTGGTCTAAGAAAACCTTCAGGTGATGAAGCTCTAACCAAACCTTATATGTTTGACTTTGGTAACTTTAGAAATCACAACTTTTTTAGTTATGTAAAAACTTTTTTTCCATACTCTCATTATTAAAATATGCTTAAAATTTCTAGATTTCTAAATTTGAAATAAAATATTAGTATGAAATATTTTCTAAAATCTATTAAATCTTGCAGGCAAAAGGATAGAGTCCCCTAAGAGAGCCATTTTCTAGGTTAACATCTTAGGATTGTATGGTTTTAAAATGGTATGAATCCATCTCTAGTCTGACTCAACATGTGGGCAAAACTAGAAGAGGTGCTTGATGGCTTTTGGATGTCGACAAGTTGGGAAAGTGGGATGAAGAACCCCCATGTGCTTGAAATAATTTCCCATGAGCAAACCCTATAGAGAATACACCAAAGAATGTGATCCTTTTTGGGTTCAATAGAAGCCACCCAAATGTGATTAAACCTCCTATCCCAAACCTAATAAAGGGATTGGAGTAATCATCGGTGATTAAGAGCCTTTGTATCAATGTGTTGAGGGGCTAAAAAATTATATCCCAATTGAGGAGAATAATGGCATGGTTGTAGGCCAAGACTATTCCTTCCACCATAGCATGAGAGAGGAAACTTTGATCTTGTGTAAGTAATCATTAGGTGTAGAACTCTAAATTTTAGTAATGGATAATGCATTTTCCTTGTTAAGCCAAAATTTATCCTTTAGCATAGACCAAGGAAGCAAATCCCTAGAGACCTTATAGAACAAATCACCAATCATGAGAATACTCTTCTTAAAGAACCTTAATATTTTGATCTAGGCCACCATGGCAAAGGGGACATTATGAAAGGTTAGCTAAGGAGAATACCATAATGAATGGGAATTTAGAGAAAGATCACTTCTAAATCCCTCCCCACCCAAATAAGTTGAGGTTTGATATTTTCTCAGGCCTTAAAAATACTCTGCATGAAAAATGTACCCCCTACTTTGACAAACACTAGAAAAATATGTGCGCTCTAAAATGTTGTGCCTTCCTAGGTTTTGGTTCCCTGTTGTACACCTCTTATGCTCAACCTTGAAAATTTGAAGAAAATGGAAAACAAAGATGAAAAACCCATTGCTATGTTGTTGTAGGTGGGGAAGGGTTTGACATCAAGACTGAACTGAATGAAGATAATGACTGAGAGGAACTGATAGAGAGTATGGTTGGTTCCTTAATACTTTTGGCTCTACCTAAACCAAGGTTAGAGGACCTATGGGGTAGCTTGATCACTCGGAGAGATTCTAAAATTCAACTTTCATGAGGATTATTTGTACAAAGAGACACAAATGTGACCAGGGCACAACCAAACTTGTTTAATCCACTTGGGAAGGGTTGTCACATGGAATGAATAAATTCTCTAGATCACATACAAGCTATTAAAGATATCTATGAAAGTGACTGCAATCTTTAGTGTAAAATTTTTTCAAAAACATGGGTCAAATGGAAAACTGTAGCACTATGCTTGAAAGCACAAAATTCAAACACATGTTATATAGACAATCTGTAAAATAAGTAAGAGTGCCTCATAATCAGTAGTATTATTCATACACTCAAAGGAAACTAAAAACAAAACTTGAAACATTTACCATTGGGGGAAAAGAAGACAACCCCATCTCTATTTTCAAGATTGGAAAAAGCCCCATCAAAACACATCTTCCAAACTACACCTTCACTATCAGGTTTAACATCAAGAGCAGTAGGCTATTCATTAGCATCAACATTCCCAATGAAATTTCCAAGCCCAATGTCTGTGTACAATACTTCATTTAGAGCATGTTTTGGATCTTCAATTACATGTAGCATCTTTGGCTCTATATAAAGTTTGACCATCTTACCCTCTAAAGGATTGGTGGCATAGGAAAGGTATATTTGTACACTTCCACCCATGCTAGCATCCCATTTACATGATAGAAACATCCTCCACTTAGGCTAACATTTCACAACTACCACATCTATATTCAAATACTTACATGAATGCACCATCAACTACACTACCAACCCTTTAACTTGTCCAACAATTGGTACCTCTCATGAATCCATGACATAACACATGCTAAAGTCCGGTGTAATCTTTATTCCATGATCATTTAGGATACCTAAGGGAATTACATTACAAGAGGCTCCAGAATCACACATACAATTATGGAAAATTAGACCATTGATCAAGAGAGATATATAAAATGGATCCATTTTCAGCTAACATTCTACCAATATAGTCCCCAAACACACCTCTGAGGCTGGTTCAACAACCTCTTCTGATTCTATATATCCCACTATGTACACAATGAGGATTGATGGTTAACTCCTTATGATTTATGTAGATTAATTTATCATCACTGGGAGTTCTTCCTCTTTGATTAAGGGTGAAAACTCAAGCCTTTGGGATTAGTTTGATATGTAAGAATTTAACCTTCTTTACTATTTCCTTTGTATTTAGGTATCAAAAATTTTAGACAAGGATCAACATTTTGAATCCTAAGTATGCTTTAAATAAACTTGGATACTTAATTATGCTTGAATACAAGCTAAACCTAACTCCCTTTCAATATGGAGTCACTTTGTCTACCAACTATTCTACACCGTTTGTTGATGCTACATCGTATAGTCAATTGGTAGGAAACCTTATTTATTTAAATCATAGTATGTAGAACATCTCTTTTATTTTTTGACTTGTCTTTAACTTCATGTATCATCCAAATGATATTCATTGGAAATAAATAAAGCACATTCTTAGATAACTTCATGGTATGATATAATTTGGAATTGAGTACACATCAAGGGGCTTACCAAAATTAGTGGAATATATAAATTTTGATTAGGAAGGTAATGTTGATGATCTCAATCCCACTTCAGGATATATATTTCAACTTGACTCTTATCCCATCACTTATTCAAGTAATAATAAACATAATATGTCTTGATCTTATACTAATGTAGAGATGAAACTCTTTCAAAACACCATATACTAATGTAGAGATGAAACTCTTATACTAGTGAACAAAAATTATTTAGGTTTATATGCACTTATGTTGGAATAATGTTGTCATTGATGTCAATCTAATGCATTAATGTCAAAAAGTGTTGTCATTGTTGTCTAAATGCATTTGGTAAAGATGCATGGTGAGTGGTCTTTGAGGTATGTATGAGTGAAGGTTAATGTCCAGGTAAGCAAGGATAGTTGAGGCATCAACATGAGGTTATCAAATATGATCAAGGGTCAAGGTTTTTTCTCAATGTTTTCTTTATTTTTAGAAGGTTTGTGTCAATATTGGTGTTTCCCTAGTGAAGGATAATCAAGGTAAGTTGTCAAGTCTTGGAACCTTGTGGTGTATTGATAAGGTATGAGCATATGATCCCTAGTCTTGTACATGAAGAGGCATGGTGGCATAGTGAGTTAGATGATATTATACTTATAAAGGATATATAATTTTGATACCATTTATATTTTAGGACAAGTGCTTAAAAATAAGATCTTTGTTTAAAGTATCAATAACTTAAGGAGTCTTGTCATGGCCTAGTCATGGCATGAGGAGAGAGATGAGTGGTCTTAGGCATATGAGAAGATGTATGGAATGGGTTTATCATGGTAATAAGTTGCATGGAATTAGATTGATATTTTAATTATGATAGTGAGGTGTTGATAACATGAAAATAGGCATGAAGGTCAAGTACCTGAGTGACCTAAGACTAGTCATAGCATGAAGAGACATAATGAGAATGCTTGAGCATGGTGGCTTGGTGAGATGGATTCATAGAGGAAAAAGAGGATGTATAAGATTATTTTATCATGATTATTAGGAAATGGAACACTTAGGTGAGTCTTAGGGTGAGCCTATATGGGTAAGACCTACAAACCTAGTATGCAAGTAGACCACCTCTAGACCCTGCATGGCCTAATGAGGCATCATGATCTATTGACAAGACATATGAAGAATTTTTGATAGTGGAGATTGTATTGAATTTACATGAGGTGATAATATCTTGCATAGTGGTTAAAATTTTAATTTTATGGCATGATGTGACTTGCAGGTCAAGGTCGAAGCAAGCAAAGAGAGAACACATGGCCAAATGAGATATAAGGATGAATTTACAAGGCATAGGTGAATAGGAAAGTACTGACAAATTTTATTCAAGTTATTTTAATCATGTGAATGAATTATTAGGTAAAAAATTGAAGGTTGAAACAAGAAAAAGTGACGTAAGGTGTCTCGAGTGCACAAGATTAAGAGTTGTCTACCTAAGAAGCTCTTTTAAGTATTTGTTGGCATGTGCAACGTCTTCATGAGGACCTAAGTTATTTAAAATATATAGGTAAGAGTCCTAGATCAAATTTATAGGTATTTTTTATGGAATGAGGGGATAACCTTTATGAATGATCGTTAAGATTAGAAGATGGTTTAAACCCTAAAAAAACCTTAACAATAACCCAATGTTGAAGAGATTGATAAAAAGTACCTAGAATGGTCTCAAATGGATAGATAAGTGATTTTAGGTTGTATTAAACTCTCCAAATATTATCTAGGTATGATTGGTTTGATAGGTGTGTGAGTAGACCCTACAAGAAAGGCCTTATTTCTCATAGATTTAGTGTAACAAATAAAGTTGACCAAGTCAAAGTAATAAAATCATTTGAGGAAAAAGTTTGAGACTTTTATTTTGTGTTCATGGTGGTTTTTTACTAGGTTATATCTTTCACATATGCTAAATCAGACATACTAGTTGACCTATCACTAACAGATCTAACGATCTAGATAGCGCGAAAACTAGGCAGAAGTGAGAAGTTGATTAGGGATGTATTATCATGGATTAGGGATGAATCCAATTGCATGGATATATTTTTCAAGACCTATAATACATTTTCATATTATATATAATATTTTAAGATCATTGTGTACAAAAAATGTTGTTTAGAAGATGACTTAACTTGTTTTGATGTGACTATAAGGAGAGAGGTCCAGAGATTGGTCAATATGTATAAAATTTATCATTAGACCTTAGTGTTTTTTTGTTTGGATATTTTATAAATATATATAGGAATAATATTAATGAATTATTTTTATTTTAATGTGTCTACATAGGTGTTGGAAATCAAAGTCACCATGAGTAGTCTTTGGAGAAAATTGATAGTTCTAAGTGAACAAGGCACAGTGATGAGTTTGAATCCTTATCTTATTAATTGAAGTGTCTAATGAATATGGTGATGTTTTTTGAGACGTAAATGACATATACATGTTTTTTATAATGTTTTATAGTAATTTTAAGAGGTTGAAAAATTGCATCCAAAATGACTTGTCTAGCTAAGTAAGGACTACGAGAGAGAAGGTCAACAAATTGGTCTGCAAGACCAATAGTTGCCACTAGAATTTATGATCTATCTATTGGAGAATATTATGAGAATTTTATAGGATATTATAAATTAATTTTAATTCCTTGAATGTGTCTATTTAAGTTTCAAAATTTCATGTTTCCATAACTATGTTTTGAAGCTAGTTGGCAATTCAGAGTAAGCTACTTGCAGAGAAAGGTTTGAGCATGTATACCCTGAGTTAAAGCATCTGATGAAATTTATGATGACCCTAAAGTAATTAGGTCTTATTATATGTGATTTTTTTCCATTTTATTTTTGAAAAATTGTGTTTATTCTTCAGTTGTTCAAGACAATTTTTTTGTGTATGCACAAGCCTATTAAGAACAGTGTTTTGAAAAGAGGTTCAAGTAGTGGTTGGACCTAAAAGGTGTTTTACACCTAAAGTAAAGTTGGATAAGGTTAATTTGAATAATATATGAATTTATATTGGCTATTATGAATTTTTTAGTCATTCCAATAAATATTATGAATTTATATTGTATTATTTTATTCATGTTTGAAACATGTTATAAGACATATTTTAAAGGTAATTCAAGTATGCAAGTGTGCATGGATGACTAAAGTGTGTGATATCGAGTGACTTGTATAAGAGCAAGACTAATTATGCCTAATTAAAGTGTTAATAAGTGTGTGTGTGTAGAATCTAATAAAAGATCATATTGAGGAGAAAAAGGAGGTCATGTAGACCATAATATGGGTATATATAATTATTCATGGATATATAATAGGAGGTTTGAGTATGAATATCAAGGTCATATGACCTAATCAGTCTTGAATAGACCTAGTAAAGCAAAGAATTGTAAAGGAAGTTTTAAGAAGGATAGAAGAGAGAGAAGAGATGAATAAGGACCATCATCTATTAAATATTGAAAAAAATAAAATATGGAAGGCATAAATTTACTTGGTTGATGGGGTGTTTGGTCAAGAGGTGGCTTAGTTGGTGTTGAGTCACTAAGGGAGTTGGTTCTTCCTTTCAAGTAGGAGGTTGTTAAAAGACTCTGTCAAGTTGGTGTTTGATAGACTGGGGTTGGTGTTCCAATTTGATTTTATGCTCAACTAAATTTTATTCATTATACCTCTAATTATATTTTTATCATTGATGGTAACCATGTGTGCACACATCATCTCATCTGGATGTGATCTATTCTATGGGTTAATCTCTTACTTTCACTCTCTTTTTGAGAGTCCATCCTTAGCTTTCCTTCTAGTATGTTCTTTTGAGGGGGAATCATGGGTCATTTAAAATTTATTCTTGATAAATATTTTCTTTTAAAAGACATTGTTTCACTTGAATGTCTTGTTACTCCTTCTCAAATATGGGAAAAATGTAAACATCCAATTCTTAAGACCATTTATGTTGAAATTGTCAATCTTACTTGAATTACAATCAAATGTCCAATTTAGGTCAAAATAAATAAAAATGTTTTAAATGGTTCAAACTTGTCATTTACATGCACTGATTTAGGCAAAAATATCCCTAAATGGGATAATACATCTTATATGATTCCTAACTTTGATCAATGCATTTTGATTCAAAATGATGATTTCACCTTTTTGTTCTCTAGATCACTCTTTTATTTTAATTCATTGGTACACATCACATACCTTTGGTATTTTGTGTCGGTAACATCCTAAATGGGAAATGGTTCCAATTCATCTAACATCACCTTCCAATTCTTCTTGAGTCAAATTATGATCTAGTAATATGAATTTTTGACCATTTTGATTAATTGAGGACCAATTATCAAATAATTTCACAAATATTAATTAATCTTATTTAAGGCTTATTAATTCAAATCAAGATCTTAAGTGTATTTTCCATGGATAAAACTGAATATTTTTTTATTGAAAATTGATTCCCAATATTTGCATCACCTAGTGACATGATCAATGGGGCAGTATCCATAAGCCATAAATACATACAATATTTGAATTATAAGCACCCATGCCTAATTAATGCCCCTGCCCCCCCGCCCCCTCCCCCCCCCCCCCACCCCCAATTAATTATGAGGGAATTTATTGGTTTTAGCCTCTAAAATGTAATGGATTCTTATCCACCCATATTCATCTTGAGATAGATATTTTAGGTTAATTATAATCAATTGAAAAAATCTATAAATAAGAGGCCTTTCACACCATTTCAAAAAAATCTTAAATTGTGTACACTTATAATGCTAAAATCTCTCCACAAGTCATTTTTTTTTTGATTATTGTGTTATTTTAATTTGGCTAAGATTAATTTGATAGAATAATTTGGATATTTTTTGTATTGAGTCTAGGCTATGCATAGAGTTATTGAGGCAATGGAAGAATAAAGAAACCATTGTTGATGAAGACTAGAGCTCTAGATCAAGGGGAAAACATACTTGGAACCACTCTTGGGTAGTAGAATCAATTTGGGAAGGTAACTAGTCTTGATTTGTTTCATTTTGTTCTTCCTTATCATTAGCAAACCTTGCATTAATAGGTTAGCTTTGTTTGTTTAGTTCTTTATGCATTTTAATGGATTTATTAACTAATTCTTGACTAAAAACCTTTGTATTCCATCCTACATGTCAGCATGCCTGGTGGGACTCATGGAGTCCATTTTAGCAAGGAAAACATTATGGCATTTTTAAATTTCCATTTTGGTCCTTAAAAAGTCCTTTAACAACATTTTTATGCTTATTTTCCTATGTTTTTATGCACTAATAGGTTACACAGTGACTGCCAATGGTTCTTAGTGACCATCGACAATTAAGGATAACCACCCATGGTTGGGTTGTAGGGGAAATACATTTTAAAATATTTATTTTGAACTTTTATTCAAGTTGTTGCTAACAAATTTGATTTTTTAAGTCTCTGTTATGAACCAAGTCATTATCTAGAAGGTGCCTTTTATAGTTTTTATTCTATCTTAGGTTAAGAAAAAAAATTGTGGAAAATTCTTTCTTGCCTAAAATGTTTTTGAGAAAATTAAAGTTTATATTGATTAAAATTGAATTTTAAGTCTTTGGTCTTGTCTTATTTCATGATCTAGAAGGTTTCCTTTTAGAGATTTTTATTCTAATATTTAACAAGTGTCTTTTGAAAAGAATGTTGATGCCTTTGGGTCGATAAGTAACTGACATCAGTCAAGGTTTGACTGATTATGGTTTGTAAAACATAGATCGATGATGGTCCAAAATTAATCATTGATGATCAGAGGTGATTGTTGATGGTCACTGTGTTTTCAAAACACAAACCCAAGACCACTTAAACCAAAGTTGTTTATCTCATTTGAAAAAGTGCTTCAAATTTAAACAAGACTCTCAAAATTTTATGTAGGATAAATAAGGAAAGAGAAAAGTTTAGGCCTCATTAAGTCTTTTAAAACTCCTTTAGTGTTTAAAAAGAACAGAGAATCTTTTCATTTGGTGCTTAAAGAAAAACATTGATTGTTTGTGATTGAATGGTTGTGATTTTTTTTCTTAAGTTTTTATAACTTAAGGCTAAGGGGCCAAAGAACATTACCAAACACTTCAATTAGATGCTTTAAAACTTAACTCACTTCAAATTTTTGTTTTGATTAAGTCTTTTATCATTTCTTGGTTATAGTTTGTTTGAGAAACAAAGAATTTATGCATGTATACTCTCCCCCTGTCCCCTATAGGGAACTTGTGGGATCAAAAGTGCCGTATTCATTATAAAATTTGTGCCTTAGTCCAAAGTCATAAAAATGATGTTGTGAAGTCATTCCACAAGACTCACATGGATTGGGTGATCTAAAAATAACCATAAAACCTTTTTAATTAGTTTTTTATTTCATGCATTTTGGCTTATGAGGGGGATTTCATCCCCTGCCATATATTATAGAGTGAAGCTTTGAACTGAGGCTTCATCTTCTGGCATCATCTTTAACCCCTCTCCATGGGGGGTTATATAAATTAAGATCCCCTCACTGAGATGAAGGTTTGAGTGGTTAAACCATCTTCCATAATAGAGGATAAGCCTAGGATGTATGATCATTTTGACATCATCCTACACTAAACAAAATGATAGGTGTAGTGGATATGAAAAGGAGTAGACCTTTTGACAATAATCCATTTGATGGAGACCCAATTGATGTGTTGCTTCACTTGTGTGCTAATGTGAAATTCGTTACACATGTGATCCATCTAGAAACATGCAAAACTTATTATTTTAGTCAACCCCACTTTACCACACCTTAATAGGATTTAAGATGATTAATTAGTTGTATTTGTCTATTTTGGTATTAAATTAATTGGTCTTGATTTGAGTTAAAACTTTATTCTTAACAAAATATCAGGACTAAAACATATTATTCACAATTTCTTGAACAAGGAAACATTATGTTATCGAAGTGAAAATAAATCTTTTCATTGTTCAAATTTGTCATCTTAAACATTATGTCATATCATATAATTGGTGTAGTTATGCTCCCCATTTGAGTCTAGACCAATTTCCAAATTTTCTTAAGTCCATTTATAATTTAAATTCAAAATTGTACTTTTCTAAGTTCATAAGGTTGATGTGTTAAATTAGATTCACCATTTGCACTTGACTTGAGGTAACTTGGGTTCAATTTCTAATTTGGATTGGGGGCTATTTATAGATCCTTTACCTACTTTTATAGATCCTCATCTCCTTGACAAGCTAGTCTCTATAGAGTTGTCTCTTGATCTTTTTCCACTCATTAAGGAGTCTCCTTTTAATAGACAAGATTTTGTCGAGATATCCTTTGAATGGTTCCATCTCTTTGATGGGATTCTCTTAGATGATTCAGTCTATGTTGAATCCTTGTTAGATGAATCACTTTTTATTGAGCCCATTATGACATCATAGGCCATTAATTGTCTAAAAATTAGTATTCAATAGAACATTAAATAAATAACCATATCAGATGAAGAAACAACATTAAAGTTAGGTTCTATTTTTGAACCAACATCAGAGTTATCATCAAAACCAGAATCAACATCAGTTTTGACATCAAATTCAAATTCCTTTATATCAAAATTAGATTAAAAAACAAAATACAATATTGGTTGTTACAACATTGGTTACAATTGACTTGTAAATCAATTTGAATATATTTGTGATCTTTCTACAATTTTTTAGGATGATTACATTAGAATCGACATAAGTAATCCTTGTATATTCTATGAGGATTGTGTTTCCTTTTATTATCTAATTATAATCCCACAACATAGCTATTATAATGACATTCCACCTCCCACAAATGTTGATTGGGACTGATAGAGTCACACTTTGTTGAACTGCATCCATAACAAAATACCATTTGCAGAATATCATGGGGTCAAGACCAAATTCATGTAGAAGAAGAAAAATATTCTAGTGAAATTTTTTTAGAGGTGTTAGGGGATGATCAAAGAATAAACTCAACATATTTTAGTGAAACCTTTTTGAAGGCACTAGAAGACAATAAAATTCAAATATTGACATCTCTTTATGAAACTTTCACAATGGCACTATGGGATAATTAGAACAAATTCATTGGTGAAAACCTCTTCGAGGTACCAATAGTTGATCATAAAAGTTCTTCACTCCCTACTGAAGACATTATTTAACATGAAATCAATATAGCTTCTAATATACGATATAATCAGATGGTAGTTACTATTAGGATCAAACAACAGAATAATTTGGTGGTCATATCGAGAGCATATTTAGAAATATTTAGTCCCACCACAACCAAAATTATGTTGAATCTAGCATCAACAACATTACATCTGACTAAAATTACTGATATTTATTTGTTACCCATTTATTATATATTTCATTCTCATCCACATATTCATTACCTACTTATATAATTTATCCTAACATTATTTACCATCACTGGAATCATTTTCCTTTACAAAGATATCTTGTCTCGATGTTTGAAGGAAACTGAATCAATGACTAACAAAGATCATGAACACATTATTGTGATCCAGATCTATAGCAAGTTATTAATAAAGAATCTTTTTGAAAGGGTGTTGGATAGCAACTTTATAACTAATCATTTATATTATCTCACATATTGAATCAAATGTGCATCTCCCTATTATCAAGAGCAGCAGAACTATTTTTACTTTTTCAATTACCATTTGCCATTACTATGCCTCATCTCTTGGGGATAACCTTTTAGACCATTTTTAGGCATAATATACAACTATGGTATATTTATCATTTTGTTTAAACTACATTGAAATGAGGTATTTTTGGACTATGTAGATAGTGCTCAATTTCTATTGAGGTTAGCTCAATCACCCCTTTTCCATGCTCTCACCATTTTTCAAGTAACCTAGGCCATGCTCTTGCCATTTTGTGAGAACACTAAGCTAATCATTACTTGAGGGAAACTTTGTTGTCACTATATCTAATTATCTTCTATTCATCTTCCTTGTACCAATTTTATTATACCATTCCTTTACTATTGAGCAAGGATTATTTTTAGCCAACCTACTTATCCTATTTTGATCTATATTCCTTTGGTTCATCCTACATGTTTTGTGAGGGAATTCTAATCCATTTTCAATAGTTTTAGAATGTCATTTTGAATGTCAGTCTATGTAAGTAGTGTGACCTTTGATTTAGCAAGTCGTCTTTCATTAATGATCTTATTTGGTATCATTGATTATAATTGCCTATGGAATAATCAGTAGTATCCCTAATTATAACTAATTTGGGTTAATTATTATTATGACATTGTTTCCTAATTATAATTGCATGTGGTCAAATAAGGTAAAATGCTTATTTATCATGCATTATCACATGATCTGGTCATTAATATCATTTTCCTTTATTCTTAAACTTGTTATGACCTAGTCAATTTTTTATCTCCCATTGTGTTGGTAGAATCACTGTGACTTGAGGTCCTAATGGAATTACTTAGATTGTGTTCAATTCATGTTGAGGTCAACTCAATCCCCCTTTTCATTATGCTCTCACCATATTATGAACTTTTTAAGTTGGTGTGCTCTCACTATTTCATGAGCTGGACCATTTGATGTCTTTTAATTCTCAATTTGAGCTAAGATATGTAAAAAGTTCTAAATATACATTCATAAAACATTCAAAACCCAAAGATATTTTGAATTTAATCATTCCCATTCCCCCCATCTTTAGGGCCCATTATACCTCTTATTATATTTTGATCATTGATGGTGACCATATGTGCAAGCATTAACTCATTTGGATGTGATCTATTCCATGGTTTAATCTCTCACTTTCCCTCTCTTTTTGAGATTCTATCCTTCTCTTTCCTCCTATTATGTCCTCTCAAGGGGGAATTATGGGTTGTTTCCAATTTTTTCTTGACAACTCTTTTCTTTGAAAAGATGTTTCTTCACCTGAATGTCTCACTACATCTTCTCAAAATAAGGGGAAAATGTAGACATCCAATTCTTAACACCATCTATGTTGAAATGATCAATCTTACTCAAATGTCCAATTTAGGACAAAATCACTAAAAACATGCTAAAGTGCTTGTGTTGGGTGAATATTTTGTCACCAGCATACTGATGAGATCTGATCATCCATAGCAAGGGAGATTGGTCGTATCAAGTTGTAGGTTTACCACATCCAAAGGGGACGAATCTCTCCTCTCATCAAGGGGAGGTTCCCTATTAAATATGAGGAGTTATACACTATATATAAGCAAAAAATAACACTCAGGGGTAGGGTATCACCATCCATCTCTCTTTTTTCAGAGATGATTTTCATAAACAAAGGATAACATCTTGGTGAAAACACTGAAGGCACTTCTCTTCTTTAAGAAGTGTTCTTGCAGGGGACAATAAGAGTTCTTTCAGGTAGTGGCAAGTAACTGGTAACAGGGTGCATTAACCAGTAGAATGAAGTGTAGCACAAATTCTCCACTTTAGATGCCCAAAGAGTGAGATACGAAGAACAATGAGGGAAAAAAGTCATCCCAAGGTCCTTTACATAGAAAATAGAAAAAGACAAACACATTAAAGGCAACTGTAGGCAACACAAAGTCTTCTTATAGTTGGCTTCAGGACACCTTCCTGATTATCTCCACAAATTTGGCTTGTTAGATTAAATAAACAGGAATACATTCAAAAGATAGATATAAGAATAATCTCCTAAAATGATACAAGCTATAATAGCACAAAGTCTGCAAGTAACTTGCTTTCTCATTCAGATAAAATAATATGAACAACAATCTGAGCTCAAAGTCTTAGTATTCACCTTTCAATTTGGGCAGAGTTTTTGCTTCCTTTATCAAAAAGGTCTCCTTTTGTATCAAATTAGAGATTACATTATATAGTAGCCAAGAAAGGCCTAGCGCTTTGTTCCATAAAATATCCCATGCTGCATTCAATGCCTTGAATGCATTTTTTATTTTGTCAAGGAGGGCCATGCTGGAACCAGGCAACTACCTTAACTATGGCATGCTAATTCATCTAATATGTCTCTTCCTTAGTATGGATTGTCTGGTTCTTTTCTTGGTGTCTGCACAGCTGTCCCTTTTCCTTTACTTCATGGAAGAAAAATAGGCCGCATTCTTGATTTGGTGTGATTCAAAAATCCAATTGATCCACTGTTTCACCTACTGGAAATAACTTCCTTGAAGATATTTTGGCCTTTCCCTCTTTTTGCTATGATTTGAGCCCTCGGGCTATCTTTTCCCCTTTCTGGTTTTGTCTTTTCCTAGCATTTGAGCTCTTAGGGCTATATCATTGGCCTTGTTGGCTCTTTACGCTCTTCCATTGGTGGTTCTTCCCTTTGGCATTTTGGCCTTTGAATGCATTCGAGCCCGAGCTCAAGCTTGCAAAGATCAACAGCTATTTTATTACTACAAATTTGATGTCTTCAGGTCCATCATCCTCCTTAGCAATTCTTTCATGTCTTTTTTGCTTGTTTTGGCTAGTTTTCACTGATCTCAGCAAGTGACACGTGGCATTTTCACTGCTTTTTAGAAACACATATTAAAACATTCCATAGTTGCCACATGGCATCCTTCACATAAATCTGAGAGAAGCTTATTAAAAGAAGCTTTATAAGAAACTTAAAATGCAGACACAAACACTTGTCGTGCTCCACTGAGTTTTAACAGGACATGTGGCATGTTCTATGAAGCTTTAGATACCTTTCTTGTGGAAGATGACATGTGGCATCTTTCATCGAGCTCCTAGAAACACTATACAAACATTTGGGACTCATTTTGGATTCATGCAGATGATGACACTTGGTGCGCTCTGCTTAACCTTAGTAACTCACCTGAGGCCCACCACAGTCCTTATGAAACAAAAGGAAGAAACTGTAGATGTTGACACTTGTCAGCATTCGCTAAGTTATAATGAAACACGTGGAACATTCCATAGCTTTGAAACTTATTAGAAATTGTGCCCTAATAGACGACACTTGGCAGCTTCTACTTTGACTCTATAAGGGACATGTGGCATCTTTCGCTGCACTTTGAGGTTTGATCTTTCCTAGAGGGAACCTACCCTTTGGGGTCTTGAAAGATAGTTCATTTTCTGAGTGTCGAGTGTCTTCCACGAGGGTACCTACCCTCAGGATCTTTTGGGTGGCCTTCAGGGTTTAATTCCTTTGAACAAAATATCTGAAGGAATTTCTTCACTTTGTCTTTTTCCATCAGGAATTTTTTTGTGGGATTTTCTCTTCAATCAGGCTTATTTCCTTCAAAAAAAAGTTTGAAGGAATTCCTTCAGACTTTTTGTCCAAAAGAAATGGTCCTTAACAACTTTGTCATGGGAATTTTTATGAAGGGATTCCCTATTTGCTTTTGCTCACTGCCCTCTGCAAGGGCACTCGGCTTGGTTCATTGCCCTTGGCAAGGGTATCTTTTTCCTTTGCATTTGGGGCATCCCCTTGAACATGTCGATTGAACCAACTTTGGTTCAACGGTTCAACGATTCAATCTTGCATTTGAAGCCATTATCTAAGTCTTTTTGATCTCTTTGAACTGATTGAACCCATTGAACCCGTTGAACTAGTTTGGTTCAAGGTTCAACGGTTCATTCCTTTGTTTTTTGCTAAGAAACTTGCCGATGAACATTTTTGGTTGAACCAAGGCGTTGAACCAATCCAAAAAATGAATAAGTGTTAGAAAATTATTCTTTTGATTGAACTCATCTACAGAAGCCTTTGAACTTGTTGAACCTGCTAATTTCAAGCATGTTGAGTCCATAGAAATATATCTTTAGAGTCCATAGATTTAAGCCTGTAGAGTCCGTAGATTTTTGGAAAAGATTTGAAAAATGAAGAACTTGAATTCACAATATAATTTTTAGAGATGGGAGAGAGGATTTTGGTGTGTTGAACCAAAATAGTTTATAGGTTGTCCCAAAAATGAGTGATATTTTTGGGGACAACAGCTAGCTCCAATTGGGGAACTTCCTTTAGTTGAAAACTTGGAACATCTGAGGGGAGTAGAAACCAGAATCTCCAGTGCCTTGAATCATGCCATTAGGTTATGGATTCGTGCTACCCAAAAAGAAAATCTCCAAAAAATAAAAATGAAAAGCATAAAATAGAAACAAAAGACTATACAAATATACATATTTACAGGTGAACTTATCTAATACTTCAAGAGTTGAAGTGCTTCAGATGCTACCCATTGTGAGGCAGAGAAAAGAGCATGTTATCTTGATATTTCAATAGGAAGTTGTTCTCACCATTGATCTAGTGGATAATAAATGGGCCTCTCTAAAGAGAATCAAACTTCCCATGCATCCCCTTTGGTTCTATTCTCTTGTCCCATAGCAGGACTTGATTTCCATTCTGGAAATCATGGTTCTTTGCTTTCTGGTTGAAGAGCTTCTTCACCAGACTTTAATGGGTAGCAATTCAGTCCACCACTACAATTCTCTGTTCATCCAGCTCAGTTAGGCACATGATCCTCTTATCAAGGGTGCTTTCATACATTTGATCTTCAATTGCCTTAGCCAATTTCAATGCTGGCAATTCCAAGGTGATTTGTATCTCAACATTGATACCATAAAGAAGTTGGAATGGAGACCAATTACCCTTTTGGGTGTAATTCTATCTACTCATAAAGCATCAACCAATGCTTTATGCCATGTCCTTTGGTTGTTATCCACTAGCTTCTTGATGACAGTCACCAAGTTCTTATTGATTGATTTAGCTTGTCCATTCCCTTGTGGAAAGTAATCAGAAGAGTGGGAGAGTGTAACCCCATATTAGAAATAGAATTGAGTGATATCTTAGGAAGTGAAACACTATGCATTGTCAGTGAAAATCTTGGTTGGGACCCTAAATCTAGAAATGATATTCTCCTTGAGGGAATTGCACACTACTTCCGAAGTAGCATGCTTGGTTGGAATTGCTTCCACCCACTTGGTGAAGTAGTCTGTTGATGTAATGACAAAATCATGTCTAGCACTTGAAAATGGGTTTATAGCACCAATAAAATCAATTCCCCATTGCTGGAATGGGTCCTCTATGACCACTGGTTTGAGAGGTAGGGCAGCCAGCTTGGGTCTTCTGACAAACTGCTGGCATAGTTCACATTTCCTAACCCACTTGTATGCATCTTGAAAGAGAGTTGGCTAGTAATACCTGCCTCGCAGGATCTTATGGGCAGTTACAAGAGCAAAAAATGTCCTTCATAGGCCAGATTGTGGAAGGATTTCAAAAGTGGGCTTTGCTGCTCCTTGTCCACGCAGTGAAGGAACACTCCATCAAGGCTCCTCTTATATAGGCCATTGTCCCAAAGGATGAAATTGGCAGCTTTCAACTTGATAGTCTTCCTTTCTTTATAAGATAAGTGAGCAGAACACTCACCATAAGTAAGGAAATGAGTAATACCTAAATACCACTCATTCGTGGTGGAGACAAAGAGGACTATTGGCATGTCTTCTTCTTTTGATTCTTCATGCTCTGTTTCTTTTGACTTTTTATCAGCAATTAATTGGCATAAGCCTTTCCCTCGTACAAGCTTTGTTGGCTTGATAATCAGATCAAACTCCTAGATCTTTGCAACTCAATTGCCTCTTTTCATCCCAAACTCTTGTTGGGTTAGTATGGATTTGACCGTGGTGTCAGGAAATAAGGCAGTAGTGTGTGAATTCAAGATGTAGAAGTGAAAATGTTTTACTACCTTCATGACTGCATAAGCATGCTTCTCCATGTTCAAGTACTTCAGCTCATGAGCTTTAAGAGGATAGCTCATGAAGGAAATGGGAGATTCCATACCTTCTTTATTCTGTTGAACTAAAATTGCTGAAAGTGTGTGTTTTGAAGCATAACTGTAT
Organism: Torreya grandis; assembly: GCA_037957365.1. Taxonomy (NCBI): domain Eukaryota; kingdom Viridiplantae; phylum Streptophyta; class Pinopsida; order Cupressales; family Taxaceae; genus Torreya; species Torreya grandis. The sequence continues at coordinate 3,992,079 of JARHVA010000437.1, read as the reverse complement.
ATGGTGAACTCTTTGTTATAGTCTGGACAAACTAGAATTGGGGCATGGGCAATGGCGGTCTTGATATCCTCAAATGTTGACTTGCCTTCTTTAGTCTAGATGAAGGTGTATTTTCCCTTCATCATGTTTAAAATATGGTGAGTCTTCTCAGCAAACTCAGGGATGAACCTTCTTAAGAAATTCACCTTTCTAAAGAAAGAGTGAACTGCAGTTTTACTTGTGGGAAAATTGAGCTCTTGGATGGACTTGACTCTATCTGAGTCAATATTTATGCCTCCTTTGGACATAATGTGCCCGATAAGTTTCCCTTCTGTTACCCCAAAAATAGATTTCTTGGGGTTTAAGGAAATTCCATTCTGGCAGCAGCATTCCAGCACTTGTTGCATGTGGTGCACATGATCTGGGTGATGCTTAGAAAAGATAGTCAAGTCATCAAGATAAACCAAAATGAACTTACCCATTTCATCCTTGAAATCAAGGTCCATTGCTATTTGAAAAGAGGCACTAGCATTAATCAAGCCAAAGGGCATCCTTCTGTATGCAAACGTGCCCCAAGGTGTGGTAAAAGTAGTCTTGTGTTGGTCTGCTTCACCAACTTCAACCTGATTGTATCCTGAGAAGCCATCTAGCATTGATAACATCTCTGAACCAGTCACTATCTGAAGCACTTGATCCATGATTGGTAAAGGATAATTATCCTTCAAGGATGACTGATTTAAATTTCTAAAATCCACACAAAGGCAAATTTCACCATTCTTTTTCATTACAGGTACTATATTTGCAATCCATGTGGAATGATGGATTGGGAAGATTATCTTGGAATTTAGCATTTTTTGTATCTCAGACAAATTGGTACCTGATATTTTTAGATTAAACTGCCTAGACTTTTGCCTGTAAGGTGCTAAATCTACCTTGAGAGGAATGTCATGTCAAATTTCATCAGGCTAGAGTGACTTCTGGTGATCATAGGAGTAAGCTAAGATGTCCATGTACTGGTTGAGCAAAGTAGTGAACTTGAACCTCTCCTCAGGATTACATCATTTTCCAATGTTCACCATCTTGGGATCTTCCTTGGTTCCCAGATTTACTTGATCAAACTCCTGGAAGGAGATTAAATCCATTTGCTATTGTTTGACAAATCTATCATGTTTGTCAAATAGTTTCTCAAGGGAAACTAGGCCTTTGGGAATCTTATTCTCTTTAAGTTGCAATAACTCTTCATTCGTGGTTGAATTTGATTCAGGGGCCAGTTTAGGCTTTTGAGGTTCACTGCCTTCAAAATGCAGCCATTTAAAGCTATCCTTTTGCTCCAAGAAGGCAATGATTTGGCTTTCATGGTTAAACACCTACCAATGACTGGCATTATCAAGCACACTTGGCCGAAAGACTAGCTCAATAGTGTACCTATCTCCTTTGAAGTTTGGGTGGGGGACCAAGAGAGTAGCTGAAACAACCAGTGCATCAGCCCAGTCATTGAATTCTTTAGGAATGGTAGAGATGCTAAAATCATCAAAGCTTTCAATTTGGTCCCAGACTATATTGTGGTAGTGGTGAAATCTTTCATTCTTTGTTTGATATAGGTTTCTCACCTAACAAACCACTGGTTTAGCATCTCCTTTAGCATGAAGGAGCTTGATACCTTTGTCTCGAGCAGCCTTTAATCCAAGCAATAGAGATTCATACTCAGCTATGTTATTAGTGTTTCCAAATTGTAACTTGTAGGATGAAGGAAAAATATCTCCTTGAGGAGATATCAGCACAACCCTAGCTCCTGAACCGGTAGAGGAGCAGCTGCCATCAAATTCCAAAATCCATACCTCCTCAGACACTAGTTTTTTCTTAGATCCTTCTTCATTTGGAGGGGGACTACATTCTACCATCCTTTTTGTTGTTCCAGATGAAGGTATTTCTAGGTTGACACCTTCAATAGCTTCAACAGGCACTTCATAAACTTCTTCTGTGGACAAAAAGTAGTTACCCATGCCAGAAGATTGGGTGACCACATATTTCACTTCCTTCTCAAGGAGCAGCCTCTTCATAACACCCTTGACTAGAATCCTTGCTTCGAATAGGTCCATTATCAATTCACCTCCAATGTCCTTGCAAAATTTTCATCCAAGATGGATGCCATATGAAGCTGAGACGTCAGCCACCAAGATAGTCATCTTGATTCTTTTGTCTAGAAAGACTACAAATGCAAATTGGGCATCTTTGATTTGTCCCAGTATTAGTACTTGTTTGTTCTCCATGGAGAAACACCTCCCAAATGTCTTGGTCAGTGTGATACCGAGGGATTATGCCACTCTGGTAGGCATAACATTGTCTGAAGCTCTAGAATTAATGATACAATTGTTCAGCTGATGTCCATTTATCAGCAATGAGACATAGAAAGGTTCAGTCCTACCAGAAGCAACAGGAGGAGTGATGACAAAGTTTTTCCTAGTGAGTACATTCTTGAGGGAATCATGAGTCACCTTGGGAATTACTTGTCCTATAGGGATGTCCTGGTTTTTAACACATTGAACTAGTTTATCTAATTACTCAGGGTTGGACTGCAGAAATTCAAGTTTAGACATTTGAATTTTGGTTTTATTTATATGGTCAATTATATCAAATGTTGGAAATGAGCTAGGAGTAGAGGATGGGAGTTCATCCTTTTGATTTTTAGAATGGGGAGGACTGGACTGTGAATTTGAAGTAGAAGGTGTAGGGATATTTGGTGTAATTACCTCTCTTGCAATCACTGGGTCCCTTGGCTGAAAAGGAAGAGTGGATCCCCACTTAGAAATTAAAACTATTGGTTAAGGTCACTCCTCTACTTTCTTCTTATCAATTGGCTGAGTTGATTGATTCTTAGACTAGGTGAATACAACATATGACCCCTCAGTTGCATTACCTTCACCTCTGGGTTCATCCTGATAATTCAAAAAACCAATGTTAGAGTCGCCAGCTAATTCTTATTCATCTTCAGTGAAAGGATTAGCATCATCTTCAAGATTCAACCCAAGCTAGAATGAGAAATATGATTCAGCTTTAAGATATCCAGCTGTTGAGTTGGTTGGAGGTGCTTCGAGGGTGAGGTTCCTCTATGGAGGAGGAAGGTGATTTAGCTGTCCTTGATTCTTGGCAGCATTGCCTTGGTATGATTGATTAGGGAATGTCCTCCTTGGTACATCTCTATATGAAGGAGTAGAGGACATCCCTTGTGCCATTTGCTTTCTGAGAGCTAGCAACTCATTTGCTAGCTTCTACACCATTGGATCAGTGGAGGCTGTAGGTGAGTATTCAGAGGAAGAAGAAGATTTACCTCTATTTGGATCTCTCCTTATATTTCCTGCCAAGATAAGGTCATCTTCCACCTTAGTATCCAAGTCTTGAGTAGCAGCAAGGTCTATGTGTCTAGCCCGTCTCAACAAAAACTCACTTTAGGCAGTTGTGAGTTGATGAAGAAACAGTTGAGATTCTCAGGTGTCAACTAGGCAATCATGGGAATCTTGTTCCTCGGCTTGTCAAAATTGGCAATGAAGTCCCTCATAGGTTCATGGGGCTCCTTCTTCATGTGTGTGAGCTGGTCTAGCAAAGCATGTGCATCTTCTATAGGCTTGAACTTGGCTTCAAATTTAGCTTTAAGATTCTCCCAATCAGTCACTGATCGAGCTTGTAGATGGTAGAACCAATCTATAGTAGTGCCTTGTAGTGTCTCTATGAATAGCCTAACTGTTATGTCTTCATACTCCACACCTATTACACCACAGGCTATGCTGAAGGAGGCAATATGTTCATCAGGGTGAACTTTTCCATCACCAAAAAATTTGGGAAAATTCTTCCTTGAACTACATGGAAGCTCATGTAGAGGTGGGGTCAAATTTAGTGGACCAAAAGAGTTACCCCAAGGGTCTTGAGCCATGATCTGATTATGTAGAAGTGGGATCACAAATCTGGGTGGAGTATATATAGGCAAAGCTCTACTAATAGTAGAAAAAGAAGCTCTGCCTTGTATTCGTGACTTGGTATGGGTAGGAGGAAGACTCCTAGTTCGTTGAAGGTGAAGTTGTGGAGGAAACAAATAAAAATTTCTCTATTGCACCAACTCAAAAATAGGGTCAACAACACCTTGAGATTATTGGCTTCTTGTATAGCATGGAGCTACCAGATTGTAGAATAAAAATAGAAAAAAATTAGCCCTGCTTCAGCTTGAAGCTTGAGGCTTCAAACTACACGTTCTTCTCTAGCAGCTCTGGTTCGCAGACCAGACTATATAATGGAAATGTATAAGGTTGTAATGATAATGGATAAGACACAGGTGATGCTTTAATCTAAAACTTGAGGCTTTAAATTGTGCAAAATTACTGTGTTCCCCATTGAAGTTGCCAAAAAACTGTTGGGTGAATATTTTATCACCAGCATACTAATGAGAAAAATAAGTCTGATCATCCATAGCAAGGGAGATTGGTCATCCCAAGTTGCAGGTTTACCACATCCAAAGGGGACGAATCTCTCCTCTCATCAAGGGGAGGTTCCCTATTGAATATGAGGAGCTATACACTATATATATAAGTAGAAAATAACACTCAGGGGTAGGGTATCACCATTCATCTCTCTTTTTTCAGAGATGATGTTCACAAACAAAGGATAAAATCTTGGTGAAAACACTAAAGGAACTTTTTTTCTTTTAGAAGTGTTCTTGTAGGGAAGAGCAAGAGTTCTTTCAGGGAGTGGCAAGTAACTGGTAAGAGGTTGCAGTAACCTGCAGAATGAAGTGTAGCACAAAGTCTCCACTTCAGCTACTCAAAGAGTGAGATACAAAGAACAATGAGGGCACAAAGTCATCCTAAGGTCATTTACATAGAAAATAGAAAAAGATAAACATAGTAAAGGCAACTGTAGGCAACACAAAGTCTTCTTACAATTGGCTTCAGGACACCTTCCTGATTATCTCCACAAATTCTACTTGTTAGATTAAATAAACAAGAACACATTCAGAAGATAGACATAAGAACAATCTCCTAAAATGATACAATCTATAACAGCACAAAGTCGGTAGGTAACTTGATTTCTCATTCAGATAAAATAATATGAATAACAATCTGAGCTCAAAGTCTCAGTATTCACCTTTTAATTTGGGCAAAGTTTTTGCTTCCTTTATCAAAAAAGTATTCTTTTGTATCAAATAAGAGATTACATTATATAGCAGCCAAGAAAGGCCTGGCGCTTTGTTCCATGGAATGGTCCATGCTGCATTCAATGCCTTGAATGCATTTTTAGTTTTGTTAAGGAGGTCCATGCTGGAACCAGGCGGCTGCCTTAACTATGGCATGCTAATTCATCTAATATGTCTCTTCCTTAGTATGGACTATCTGGTCCTTTTCTTGGTGTCTACATAGCTATCCATTTGCCTTTAATTCATGGAAGAAAAGTAGGCCACGTCCTTGATTTGGCATGCTTCAAAAATTTAATTGATTTACTATTTCACCTACTGGAAATAACTTCCTTGAAGATATTTTGGCTTTTCCCTCTTTTTGCTATGATTTGAGCCCTCGGGCTATCTTTTCCCCTTTCTAGTTTTGTCTTTTCCTAGCATTTGAGCTCTCAGGGCTATACCCTCAGCCTTGCTAGCTCTTTACGCTCTTCCATCAACAGTTCTTCCCTTTGGTATTTTGGCTTTTAAATGCATTCGAGCCCGCACTCAAGCCTGCAAAGATCAACAGCTATTTTACTTCCACAAATTTGATGTCTTCAGTTCCGTCATCCTCCTTAGCAATTCCTTCGTGTCTTTTTTACTTGCTTTGGCCACTTTTTGCTGATCTCAACAAATGACATGTGGCATTTTCCGCTACTTTTTAGAAACACATATTAAAACCTTTCACAGTTGCCACGTGGTGCCCTCCACAAAAATATGAGAGAAACTTATTGAAAGAAGCTTTATAAGAAACTTGAAATGCAGATGCAGACACTTGTCATGCTCTGCTGAGTTTTAATGAGACACGTGGCATGTTCCACAAATCTTTAGATACCTTTTGAGAGTCTTACGAAAGATGACATGTGGCAGCTTTCACTGGGCTCCTAAAAACACTGTATAAACATTCGGGACTCATTTTGGATTCATGCAGATGATGACACTTGGCACGCTCTACTTAACCTTAGTAACTCACTTTGGGCCCACCACAGTCCTTATGAAATAAAAGGAAGAACCTACGGATGTTGACACTTATCAGCTTTCATTGAGTTATAACGAAACATGTGGCACGTTCCTCAGCTTTGAAACTTATTAGAAATTGTGTCTCGGCAGATGACACTTGGCAGCTTCTGCTTCGACTCTATAAGGGACATGTGGCAGCTTATGTTGCACTTTAAAGTTTGATCTTTCTCAGAGGGAACCTGTACTTTGTTGTCTTGAAAGATGGTTCATTTTTTGAGTGTCGAGTGTCTTTGTGAGGGTACTTACCCTTTGAGATCTTTCGAGTGGCCTTTGGGCTTTAATTCCTTCAGACAAAATGTTTGAAGAAATTTCTTCACTTTTTCTTTTTCCATCAGGCATTTTTCCATTGGCTTTTCTCTTCGGTCGGGCTTATTTCCTTCGGACAAAAGTTCGAAGGAATTCCTTCATATTTTTTGTCTTGTTGGGTGAATATTTTGTTTACCAACTAACTGGTGACCAAAATAGTTCCTATCACTACAGCATAGGGAGATGGGTCATCTTGGTGTGCAGGTTTACTACATCAACAGGGGACAAATCTCTCCTCTCATCAAGGGGATGTTCTCTATTAAATATGCAGAGGCTATATACTATATATATAAGCAAAAATTAAGACACAAGGGTCAAATAAGCCATTCATCTCTCTTTTTTCAGAGATGATGTTAACAAACAGAGGAGAAAATCTTGGTGGAAACATTGAAGGAATTTCTCTTCTTTCAGAAGTGTTCTAGCAGGAAACAATAGGAGTTTATTTCAGGCAGGATAAGTGAAAGGGTGCCAAGGGCATAGTAACCAAAAATCTAAGGTGTAGCACAAAGTCTCCACTTTGACTACCCAAGAGTGAGGTATGAAGAACAATGGGGGCACAAAGTCACCTCAAGGTCCTTTACATAGAAATAGAAAAGAAAAACACACACTGAAGACAACTATGACAGTGCAAAGTCTGAAAATAGTTGGCTTCAAGACACCTTCCTTATCTCCTCCACTAGTTCTACTTGTTAAATCAAATAAACAAGAATGCTTTCAGAAGATAGACATAAGAACAATCTCCTAAAGTAGCACAAGCTATCACAGCACAAAGTTTGCAAGTAACTTACTTTCTCATTCAATCAAAGAAATATGAACTACAATCTGAGCTCAAAGTCTCAGTAATGCCTTTCAATTTAGGTAGAGTTTCACTTCTAGTAAGGGGAAGATCCCATTTACAAATGAGAGAAATTACAAACTTATAGCAACTATGCAAGGATTGGCACTTTTTTCCATGGGATGGCCCATGCTACAGTCAACGTCTTCAATGTGCCTTCAGTCCTGTCTGGAGAGACCATGCTGAGAACAGTGCACTACCATAACTATGGCATGTCCCTTCATCTAATATGTCTCTTCTTGAGCCTGGAACATTTGGTCTGTCCCCTCTGATGTCTGCGTAGCTGTCTATTTGTCTTTACTTCATGGAAGGAAAAACAAGCCACGTCCTTAATTTGCAAGCCAAAATCCCTACTTAGTGGACTATTCCACCTACTAAAATTACTTATGCATAGATATTTCAGGGTTTTCCCTCTTTTAGCTTTTGTCTTTTCCAGCTTTGTCTCTTCCTATTGTGATTTGAGCTCTCAGGCAATTCTTTCAGTTAGTAGCTTGGTTCTTCCTTTAAATTTTGTGCTTTATTTGAGTTTCTACGGATATCCCTTTAAATTTTATGTCCATGGGACCATCAATGGTCACCAGCTGCTTGAACCATGTTGAACCTTGAACCCGTTGAACCATTTAAAGTTCATTGATTCATTGGTTCATTCTTTCTCTTTTGTTCTATCGCTTCTTGGTTTAATTGCTTCTTCACTCCTTGGTTGAACCATCCGTTAAACCACTTGTTTGTTGCTTTTTTCTTGCCTGATGTCGCCTTTGAACCTATGAACCATTAAACTTTGAACTCTTTTGGTTCAAAGTTCAATCCGTTCATTGGTTCATTCTATGTCTCACTTTATCATTGCTTCCTCTTTCTAAGCTCTGGTTGAACCTTTGACCCTGTGAACACGTTGAACCATTTGGTTCAACGGTTCAATGGTTCAATCGGTTCATTCTTTGAAGCTCTGTGTCTAAGTCTTTGAAGATTCCTTTTTGTGTCTTTGTTCAGCCTTTGGGACGCCCTGAAGGGAAGGTATCCCTTCGGGTCCTTGGAAAAGGTCCTTTTTTTGAAGTCAAGTGTCCCCTGCAAGGGTATCTACCCTTCAGGATTTTTCATGTGACCTTCAGGCTTTAACTTTCCTGGTGGGCTTTTGCTTCTTCAATAGGCTTTTGACTCTCAAGATTTTTTCTCTCGGTGGGATTTATCCTTTATGTCCTTTAGACAAAAATTCCAAAGGAATTCCTTTGGATAATTTGTCTGAAGGAAATCTTCCTTGCCTTTGCATCTTTCCCACCGGGCTTTTGCTTTGTCTTCTGAGCGAATTCCTTCAGACAATTTGTCTGAAGGATTTTGCTTTGTCTTTTGCCTTGTTCACTTTTTTGAAGGAGTTCACTTTGTCCGCTTTTACTCGCTACCCTCCGCAAGGGCACTTGGCTTGGTTCACATCCCTCCGTAAGGGCACTTGTTCCTTTGGCTTTGGGGCAACCCCTTGAACTTACCGATTGAACCAACTTTGGTTTAATGGTTCAATGGTTCAATCGATTCATTCTTCATTATTTGGCTAAGTGTTGAACCCGTTTCTTTCCTATAGATTCTTTAGAAACCAACCTTGAGAGTCCATAGATTTGAGCCTGCCTGCAGAGTCCATAGAAGCCATGTTTGTAGTTTTCTCTAACCTTGAAAGAGTCCGTAGACATTAGTTTATGGAGTTCGTATAAACCATTTGTGGAATTCATAGTTCCAAGCCTATAGAGTCCCTACAGAGTCTATAGATTTTTGAAAAAGCTTTGACAAATGAAGAACCTAGATGCTCAGAATAATTTTTGAAAAGGGGAGAGAGGATTTTGGTTAGTGCAAGGCCAAAATAGTCCATAGGTTGTACCAAAAATGAGTGGCATTTTTCAGGGACAATAGCTGGCTCCAGTTGGGGAACTTCCTTCAGGTGAAAACTTGAAGCATAGCTGAGGGGAGTAGAAACCAGAATCTCCAGTGCCTTGAAGTATGCCATTGGGCTACGGAGTCGTGCTACCCAAAAAGAAAGGCTCCAAAAATGAAAACAAAAAGAACAAAACATAACTAAAGACTATATATATATATATATATATATATATATATATATATATATATATGTACAGGTGAACTTATTTGATACTTCAAGAATTGAAGTACTTCAGACACTACTCCTTATGAGGTGAAGAAAAGGGGATGCTATCCTGATAAAGCAATAGGAAACCATTCTATCCCTAGAAACTGTGATGGGCGAATGGAGCTCTCCACCAGGAAACCAATTTTTTGCATCTTCCTCTTGGCTCTTTCTTCTTCTTGCCCCATGGTAGGATGTGGTCTTCAATTTAAAAACCATAACTCCTTGCTCTCTTGGCGAAGGGCTTCTTTTTCTTATTTTGAAGTACAATAGTGTGGTCCACCACCATAGCTTGCTCTTCTACTAGTTCAGTCCAACACATATTTTGATTGTCAGCATTAGACCCCTGACAAACCATCAGCTCAGCATCTCTTTTGGTGTGAAGGAGTTCGATCTCTTCATCTTGAGTAGTCTTCAATCTGAGCAACAGAGATTTGCATCCAACTGTGTTGTTGGTATTACTGAACTGCAATTTGCATGAAGGAAAAATATCTCCTTGGGGAGATATCAACACAGTCCCAGCTCCAGCATTAGCGAAAGAATTGCTACCATCAAATTTTGGGATCCAAGCATCATTAGAAGCTGATCTTCTATCAGATTTCTCTTCATCAGAGATGGAAGATTCTTATTGATTTGTATTGCACCCTACCAATTTTTTTTATGCTTGATTTGGATCAAATCCTGCATTGCCAGCCATGGGACTTTGATTAGTGGAGACATGAGCATCCTCTGTGGTCAAGGAGTAATTACCCTTGCCTGAAGGCTCAAACTAAATTTGAGTAGCAGGTGCTGACATTTGGGTGACCACAATCTTTGCCTCAGACAGGTCCATACCTAGCTCTTCACCAATGTTTAATTGCTCAAGATTGGCTTGCAGGGATTCAAACTCAATCATTTGAATTTCAGATTTCTTGACATGATCAATCATGTCAAATGACTGAGATGGACTTGGAAGAGAGGATGGGAGTTCATCCTTTTAGTTTTTGGGAGGGGGAGGACTAATCTACAAATTTAAAGTAGAAGGTGCAGAGATGTTTGATGTACTTACTTCTTTGGCAATCATCGGGTCCTTTGACTGGAAAAGAAGAGGGGTTCTCTGCTCAGCAATTAAAATTGCTGGTTGGGGTTGCTCCTTTGTCTTCTCTTTGTTGGCTTACTAGGCTGACTGATTCTCAGACCTGGCGAATACTGCGTATGATCCTTTGACTGCTTCACCTTCACTTCTGGATTCATCCTAGAAATTTAGGAAGCCAATGTGGGAGTCACCAGCTGATTCTTCTAGATCCTCCCTGAAGAGATTAGTGCCATTTTCTTGCTTGAACTCAGGTTGGAAATAGGAAACATGTTCTATTTCCAGATATCTAACTAATGAGTTGGTTGGAGGTGCTTCAAGGGCAAGGTTCCTCTGTGGGGGGGGGAAGACAATTTGGTTGTCCTTGACTTCTGGCAGCATTGCCTTGATATGGTTGATTAGGGAATGTCCTCCTTGGTATGTCTTTATATAGAGGAGCAGAAGACATACCTTGTGCCACTTGCCTTTTCAAGGCTAGAAATTCATTTGCCAGCTTTTGTACCATTGGATCAATGGTGGCTATGGGTGAGTATTCAGAAGATGAAGAGGGTTTACCTCTGTTAGGATATCTCCTTGTCTTTCCTACCAAGATAAGGTCATTTTATAGCTTAGTAGCCAAGTATTGAGTAGCCTCAAGTTCTATGTGTCTAGCCCGTCTCAACAAAAAACTCACTTCATGCAGCTGTGAGTTGATGAAGAAGCATTTGAGATTCTGAGGTGTCGGCTGGGCGACCATGGGAATCATGTGCCTCATCTTGTTGAACCTGGAAATAAAATCCCTCATAGGCTCATGAGGTTCCTTCTTCATCTGAGTGAGTTGGGCCAGCAAAGCATGTGCATCCTGTATAGGCTTGAACCTGGCTTCAAACTTCGCTTTGAGTGTATCCCAGTCAGTCACTGATCCAACTTGCAGATGGTAGAACCAGTCTACAACAGCACCTTGTAGGGTCTCTACAAAAATCCTAACTACCACGTCTTCAAATTCCACCCCTATAACACCACAAGCTATGCTGAAAGCTGTAATGTGTTCATCAGGGTGAACTCTCCCATCACCAAAGAATTTGGGGAATTTTTTTCTTAAACTACGTGGGAGTTCATGCAGAGGTGGAGTCAAGCTGAGTGGGCTAAAAGAGTTACCCCAGGGGCCTCAAACTACCATGATTTGATTATGTAAAATTGGGATAACAAATCTAGATGGAGTGGCTAGATTGAAGAACAAAAATGGAAAAGAACTGGCCCTACTTCAGCTTGAGGCTTGAAGCTTCAAACTGTGCACTCTTTTCCAGTAGCTCTGGTTTTGCAGACTAGATAAAATAATGGAGATGGAGGAAAATGGTAAGGCTATAATGATAATGGGTAAGACACAAAAAAGAGTTTCCAAAGTCTGTATAATGGATAAGGGAAGGAACTGCTTCAATCTGAGACTTGAGGCTTCAGATTGCACGTTCATCCCCAGCAAAGTCACCAAAAACTATTGCGCGAGGCTAGGGAGGAAAAATTAACAATGGGAAAGCACTGGAGCAGTTCGTTATTCCACAAAAAAATGCATGGATAAGTTTATAATGATAATGGGTAAGACACATATGATGTTTCAATCTGAAACTTGAGGTTCTAAATTGCACAAAATTACTGTGTCACCAGCGGAGTCGCCAAAAACTATTGGGTGAATATTTTGTCAGCCAGCTAATTGATGTCCAAAATAGTTCCTATCACCATAGCATAGGGATATGGGTTGTCTTGGTGTGCAATTTTACTACATCAACAGGGGACAAATCTCTCCTCTCATCAAGGGGAGGTTCCCTATTAAATATGCAGAGGCTATATACTATATATATAAGTAGAAAGTAAGACACAGGGGTCGAATAAGCCATCCATCTCTCTTTTTTCAGAGATGATGTTAACAAACATAGGAGAAAATCTTGGTGGAAACACTGAAGGCACTTCTCTTCTTTCAGAAGTGTTCTTGAAGGAAACAATAGGAGTTTCTTTCAGACAAGATAAGTAACAGAGTACCAAGGGCGTAGTAACCAACAATCTATGGTGTTGCACAAAGTCTCCACCTTGACTGCCCAAGAGTGAGGTACGAAGAACAATGGGGGAATAAAGTCATCCCAAGGTCCTTTACACAAAAATAAAAAATAAAAACACACATTGAAGACAACTATGACAGCACAAAGTCTAAAAGTAGTTGGCTTCAGGAAACCTTCCTTATCGCCTCCACTAGTTCTACTTGTAAAATCAAATAAACAAGAATGCTTTAAGAAGATAGACATAAGAACAATCTCCTAAATTAGCACAAGCTATCACAACACAAATTCTACAAGTAACTTGCTTTCTCATTCAATCAAAGAAATATGAACTACTATCTGAGCTCAAAGTCTTAGTAATGCCTTTCAATTTGGGTAGAGCTTCGCTTCTGGTAAGGGGAAGATCCCCTTTACAAATGAGAGAAATTACAAACTTATAGCAACTACACAAGGATTGACACTTTTTTCCATGGGACAGCCCATGTTGCAGTCAACATATTCAATGCGCCTTCAGTCCTGTCTGGAGAGACCATGCTGAGAACAGTGTGTTGCCATAACTATGGCGTGTCCCTTCATCTAATATGTCTCTTCTTAATCCTGGAACATATGGTCTGTCCCCTCTAACATTTGTGTATCTATCCATTTGTCTTTACATCATGGAAGGAAAAATAGGCCACATTCTTAATTTGCAAGCCAAAATACGTGCTTAGTGGACTATTCCACCTACTAAAATTACTTATGCACAGATTTTTCAGGCTTTTCCCTCTTTCAGCTTTTGTCTTTTCTAGCTTTATCTCTTTCTACTATGATTTGAGCTCTCAAGCTATTCTTTCAGTCAGTCACTTGGTTCTTCCTTTAAATTCCATGCTTTATTTGAGTTTCTATGGATATCCCTTTAAATTTGACATCTACGAAACTGTCAATGGTCGCCAGCTGCTTGAACCATGTTGAACCTTGAACCCATTGAACCATTGAAAGTTCATTGGTTCATTGGTGCATTCTGTCTCTTTTTTTCTATCGCTTCTTGGTTCAATCTCTTCTTCGCTCCTTGGTTGAACCATCCATTGAACCGCTTGTTTGCTATTTTTTTCTTCCCTGAGGCCGCCTTTGAACCTATGAACCATTGAACTTTGAACTCTTTTGGTTCAAAGTTCAATCGGTTCATTGGTTTATTTTGTGTCTCGCTCTATCATTGCTTCCTCTTTCTAAGCTCTGGTTGAACCTTTAAACCTATGAACACGTTGAACCATTTGGTTCAACGGTTCAATGGTTCAATCGGTTCATTCTTTGAAGCTCTGTGTCTAAGTCTTTGAAGATTCCTTTCTGTGTCTTTGTTCAACCTTTGGGACGTCCCAAAGGGAAGGTGTCCCTTTGGGTCCTTAGAAAAGGTCCTTTTTTTGATGTCAAGTGTCCCCCGCAAGGGTATCTACCCTTCTATATTTTTCATGTGACCTTCGGGCTTTAACTTTCCCAGCGGGCTCTTGCTTCTTCGGCGGGCTTTTGGCTCTCAGGATTTTTTCTCTCAACAGGCTTTATCCTTTATGTCCTTCGAATAGAAAGTCTGAAGGAATCCATTCAAACAATTTGTCTGAAGGAAATCTTCCTTGCCTTTGCATCTTTCCTGCCAAGCTTTTGCTTTGTCTTTCAAGCAAATTCCTTCAGACAATTTGTCTAAAGGATTTCGCTTTGTCTTTTGCCTTGTTCACTTTTCTGAAGGAGTTCACTTTGTCCACTTTTGCTTGCTACCCTCCACAAGGGCACTTGGCTTAGTTCATAGCCCTCTGTAAGGGCACTTGTTCCTTTGGCTTTGGGGAAGCCACTTGAACCTGCCGATTGAACCAACATTGGTTCAACGGTTCAATGGTTCAATCGATTCATTCTTCATTATTTGGCTAAGTGTTGAACCCATTTATTTCCTACAGAGTCCATAGAAACCAACCTTGAGATTCCATAGATTTGAGCCTACCTGCGGAGTCCGTAGAAGCCTAGTTCGTAGTTTTCTCTAACCTTGAAAGAGTCCGTAGACATCTATTTGTGGAGTATGTAGAAACCATCTGTGGAGTTTGTAGTTCCAAGCTTGCAGAGTCCATAGATTCAAGCCTGTAGAGTCTGTAGATTTCCAAAAAATATTGAGAAATGAAGAACCTGGATGCTCAGAACAATTTTTGAAAAGGGGAGAGAGGATTTTGGTCAGTGTAAGGCCAAAATAGTCCATAGGTTGTCCCAAAAATGAGTGACATTTTTCGGGGACAACATGTCTAAAGGAAATGGTCCTTAACAACTTTGCCACATGAATTTTTATGAAGGGATTCCTTATTCACTTTTACTCACTACCCTCTGCAAGGGCACTCAACTTGGTTCATTGCCCTACACAGGGGTATCTTTTTCCTTTGGCTTTCTGGCAGCCCCTTGAACCTGCCAATTGAACCGACTTATTTGAACCAACTTTGGTTCAATGGTTCAATCTTGCATTTGAAGCCATCTTTTTGTCTAAGTCTTTTTGATCTCTTTGAACCGATTGAACTTGTTGAACCAGTTTGGTTCAAGGTTCAATAGTTTAATGGTTCATTTCTTTGTTTTTCATTAAGAAGATTGCCGATGAACATTTTTGGTTGAACCAAGGCGTTCAACCAATCCTGAAAATGACTAAGTGTTGGAAACTTGTTCTTTTGATTGAACTCGCCTGCAGAAGCCTTTGAACTTGTTGAACCTGCTAATTTCAAACATGTTGAGTCCATTAAAACATATCTTTAGAGTCCGTAGATTTAAGCCTGCAGAGTTCGTAGATTTCTAGAAAAGCATTGAAAAATGAAGAACTTGAATGCTCAGAATAATTTTTGAATAGGGGAGAGGATTTTGGTCTGTTGAACCAAAATAGTTCATATGTTGTCCCAAAAATGAGTGATAATTTTGGAGACAACAGCTTGAACCTGTCATTTACAAGTGTTGATTTAAGCTAAAATATCCCTTAAGGGACAATACATTTAATGTGATTCCTAATTTTGATCAATTCATTTTGAGTCAAAATGATGATTTCACCTTTTTGTGCTCTAGATCACTTTCTTATAACTCATTAGTACACATCATGTACCTTTGTTATTTTGTGTTGGGAACATCTTAAATGAGAAAATGGTTCTGATGCATCTAACATTGCCTTCTAATTCTTCTTGAGTCACATAATGATCCATTAATATGACTTTCTGACCATTTTGATTAATTGAGGGCCAATTTCTAAAAAAATGTACAAATATTGATTAATCTTGTTTAAAGATAATTAATTGAAATCAAGAGATTAAGTACTTCGGCATTTTGAGGGTTAAATTATTAAACCTAAGGATTTGAAGACATGATGTCCATTTTTGGTAAACATATAGTCATTTTTAGGTTTTTGTGCTTTATGGATTGATTCTTAACATTTCTAGGAGTTTTAGGTTTGTAAAAATTGATGTTTTCAAACCACTCACTTTTAAATTGATGAAAATTGGTGTGATTTGGGTAGCATGGGTCACATTGATGACCTACACACATCAAACAACCACTTTGTGTTAATTTCACCTAGTCATCATCCCTCCCTCATCCCTGATCACTTTCTACTCATGCCTCATCATTCTTAATCACTCTTTCATCATTCTTCAATGTCCCTAATCACCCCTCATTAACCCTCACTGTCCTTAGTCACTACCTCTAATCACTACCTCATCATCCCTGATTACTCCCTCATTGACACTTAATATCCCTCATTATCCCTAATCACTCACTTCTCATCCCTCATCAACCCTCATCACTCCCTCATCATTTGTAATCACTCCCTCATTAGCTCTCACCATCCCTTATCATCCATAATCACTACTTCATTGGATCTCACCATCATTAATCACCACTTCATCATCCCTAATCACTCCCTCCTCATCCCTCATCATCCTTAATCACTCCTGTATTGACCTTTACCATTCCTCATCATTTATAATCATTCCATCATCATCCCTCATTGACCCTCATCATCCATATTCACTACTTCATCATACCTCATCATCTCTAATCAGTCATTCTTTATCCCTCATTTACCCTAGTCACTCCCTCATTAATCTCACCATCCCTAATCACTCCCTCATCCTCCTTAGTCACTCCCTCATTAACCCTCACCATCCCTCATCATCCCTAGTGACTCACTCATCATCTCTACTCAGTTTCTCCTGATCCTTCCTCATCCTTAATCACTCCATCCAATACCTTGATGGTGGTATTTTTTTGGGGTTTAACAATGATAGGATTTATAAGTGGAGAGTTTAGTGCTAGTATAAAATATAAGACACAGTGATCAAAATTATGTGGAGGCAAATTTGAAACATAAATATTTAACACCTATGAAAAAATATGGGCCTATTAGAAATGATGTAATTCATAATTGAAAATCCACCAAAAAAGAGAATAAATTAAACCACCATAGCACCAAAAATGGGTAGGAAACACATGAGAATCACCAAGCTATGTGATTTCCTGAAACCAATCAATTGCTTTCCATATGAGGACATTTTATGATCTAAATAATTACATTGAAGGCCTTATATTTGTATGTCTATTGATTGAGTCATCATAGCAGAGAGTGGAAAATAATTTTCAAATGATTAGAACAAGTAGTCCAAGATTGGAAAGTGGTGCTTAATTCATAAATTTTAATATTTATTCCAATGAAGAGTGTCACACTATGAGCTCTCTACTTGTATATCTCTAGAAGTGGGTACATGTTATCTATTATTATACAAAGGTAAGTAGATATTATATTATAAACCCAATGAGATGGTTGGTATTAAAAATATATCTACTTCCCCCAACAATAAATTATATGAATTAAAAATATTATTTCATTAACAAATGTAGATAATGGTGAGCCAATACACTTCATAATTTCCAATGGAAGTTAGAATAATTTAATTTATCCTAACAAATATTTTCAAAAAATGAACTTGAAATTTATACATCATCCATAACTATACATTAGTGTATGGTCCAATGCAGACCTTGCGAAATGGATCACCTAGTAGTGTCACTTGGTGTACAAAATCAAACTTTTTAAGTATGCAATTCTTTGTGACATATCGCCATTAGAGGTGTGTGATGTTATACATGTGTCAACCATATATTTACCATTGACATTTAGTCTATGAATTATATCCTTGAAATGTTATGATATATTGTCATGATCTAAAATACCATAAATCATAGTTAGTTCATAAGCTTTCAGTTATTAGTGCCAAGATGTGCAAGAAACTTGACATTTCTAGTAAAAAGTATACTCTTGATGGTAAGAAGTAAATGTAATAACATCCTTATGTCACCATATCATAGTGTGGTTTATCCAACAATAACAAAGATAAAATAATTGAACCATAAAATATATGAATACAAGGATATCTTTTAGTCACCAAAATAAGTTCCTACATACTGTCCATTAAACAATACTATTGATTTGATCCCTTAACTACCTCTACCTAAAACCTCTTTATACAACATATCATTTCTATAGAATGAATAGATCAAGTATTAAATCCATGAAATCATGGATAATAGACACATCATGCCCAAATCATTACCTTGCAGAATAATTATGTTTGTGACAAAGTTGTGAATCAATTAAAAAAATCTTAAAAAGATTAAGGTGAAGACCTATTATCCTCATCTAAATATTAAGGCATTTTTATGTCATGTCCATAGTGTAGAAGTATTTTACAAAATTGATATTATGTTTGGTTATCGTCATAGTCATGTTAAACCTCTAAACATTTGGAATATAGTCTTGTAAACAAAGGAAGGATTGATTGACTAGTTGGTTATGCCTTTTAGGTTCATTTCTAGTTGTTGAATGACATCCTCAAGCCCTTTACCTATGCCATTTTTAAAATCTATCTTGATGCGATCTTAATCTTTAGAAAACATGGGATGCACATCTACACCATGCTAAACTAGTGTTTCACATTTTACAGAAACATATTTTTATGCTAGCATGAATAAATGTTAATTTTTCATGAAAGAGATAAAATATTTGAGACGCATTACACACACAAGGAGTGCATATGTGAACTTGACCAAGATTTAAGTCATAAAATAATGGGAAACACTAAATAACTTTGCATCTGATTCAAATCTTCTCAGAATTAGAAAATTATATAAGAGATTTATGTTTAATTTTTATCTTTTAAACTAAACTACCATAGGTGGAACCAAATAAAGTTTCATCCAGTCAGCAAAAGAACAAAGATAATTTGATGAAATGAAATTCAGAGTCTATTTTGTGTTAGTACATATGTTACTTGACTATAAATTTGGAATATCATCCAATTCATTCAACAATAAAATCAATTATCACAAATGGGTATTGATAACACAAGTCATAAAAAAACGTTAATTTTTATTATAATGGATTAAACAACATATGATTGGAATCAAATATATCTTTAGAGAATATACTTATGTCAGACGATAAGGGAGTAATTAAGGATGGTAAGGGTCAATGATGGAGTGATAAGGGATGGTGAGGGATGGTGAAAGTCAATGAGGGAGTGATTAGTGATGATAAGGGATGAAGAAAGATTGATTAGGGATGATAATCCCAAGTGATTAGAGATGATGAGAGATAATGAAGGTCAATGAGGGAGTGATTATGGATGAGGAGGGAGTGAATAGGGATGAGGAAAGAGTGATTAGGGATGATAAAGGATGGGGAGGGAGTGATTAGGGATGATGAGGGATAGTGAGGTTCAATGTAGGAGTGATTATGGATGACAAGGGAGTGATTATAGATGACTAGGGATAGTGAGGGTTAATGAATGAGTGATTAGGGATAATGAGTAATGATGAGAGAGTGATTAGGGGTAATGATGGATGAGTAAGAAGTGATTGAGGATGAAGGAGGGATGATGAATAAGTGAAACTAACACAAAGTGGTCATTCAATGTGTGTAGGTTATCAGTATGACCTACACTACCCTAATCACACCTCTTTGGATTAAGTTCAATGTGAGTATTTTCCAAACCATAATTTTGACAAATTTAGGACTCCTATAAATGCAAGGAATTAATTTGGAATGTACAAAAAGCTAAAAAAGGATTACATGTTTACCAAAAATGGATATCAATTGCAAAAATTATGTACTGGAATCCCTAGGATTAATACCTAGACCCTGAAAATGCCTAAGTACTGACTAGATTGGATTTTGAAAAACTATTTTCCACATCATAAGGCATGCATTTATGAGACCAACTCTATCAGATGTAGACTGACCTTAATTTATTATATTTACTAAAATAAATTTAAAGTATAAGAAAATAATTGTAACAATATAAATGTAAACTTATACTTTACATGCTTTTATGAGCAAAATACCAAGGACATGATCACGTTATCAATAATGTGATCACATTTTTTATAATACGATCACTTTACCTATTATCTAACATTCGCTCCATCTTTATGTTTGTTGATTTAATGTGCAAAACAATAGAAATGTGATCGTGTTATTTTTTTACAATAACATGATTGAATTATAAATTAATACGATCATGCTATTTGAATTTGAATTCAATTCCCATGACGTTTAGCTCATAAATGACTCAGATTCCTGAGCCAAAGGCTTAGACTGTTAATGTACAATTAATTTTTGAGAGTTATGATAAAACACAATAAAATTCAACTTTGATTACCAAATACACTAAGAATTTCAATGTGAAATTCAAAAACTTAATACCATCATGATGAGCAAGCTCTCCTCTTTCCAAAAATATGATTTTTGGATTAATTTAAGGTTTCAAACTATGTTGATTTCTAACTATACCTTTTTTAGGCCACTACATGCCGCAAACATACATGCCTATACATGTTCATGTAATTTGTCTTCATTGATCAGAGTGAAAAATAAATTATATGGTCACAAACTAGGCCTAATTCTACACATATTAAAAAAAAAATGATTTTCATTTTTTTGAGGTAGTTAGGTGCGTTACATGGACAACTATAGATTTTTTTGTCAGTTTTCAAGATCTACTTAATTTTACAATTCATAAAAAAGTATTCATTGAAAAAATATAAAAAATATATTGGTCACAAACCAAAAGACCTTATCTAAATTTTCTCCAAAGGGTTTCAAAGAATATTAAATGCTACTCAAAAACTAGTGCATCGCATGACCTATTAGTTCCCAAAATTACATTGAAGTGATTGTGCCCTTGTTGAGTAGAAATTCCCAATTTGTCTACCCCATTTCTTATTTGTGAACATTCGCTCAAGCTCAAGATGTCCTATTTTCGCTTCAGATCAAAAATATATATTTTTGCATTCATTAAAAATCCCCTATTCCTACCCTTGTTTTGAGTAAACCCTATGAAATCTTTGTTTAAATAACATTTAATATTTTTATGCTCTAAACAGATCTATAGAGGTGTATAACCCAAAGGAAAATAGATGATTTAGTTGCACTAGATTTTAAGCAATATTATAATGGACCTGAAGTTGAACCATTTCCATCCAATTCATTTGATTATACTAAATCTTCTGGGAGAGATGATATTAGTAATTTACCTAATGAGGAGGATAGAAATACACCCAAGGCTATTAATACTCTCTCTAAACTATGGCTAAGATAAAACATTCCTAGTAATTAGGTATGGTCTTTGGGCTTACCGAAACAAATTTGCAGCTCTTTGTAATAAAGGAATAAGGCCACATAGATGCAATTACACACAACCATGCTATGTACGATTGCCCACATGGCACCAAAATTAAAACACAAAAAAAAATTAATTCCACACACAAGCAACCTACCCATATGCGAGGTAAAGGAATAAGAATAAAGTTTAAAATTTTGATATTGGTCCCATCCAGAAGGAGGTTGGTGGAAGTTTGGATGCCGAAATGTAATTTGCATTTGAGGCATAAGAACCCTGTAGGAAATGTCACCATTGACTACAAAGTTAACAATTGAAAAAGGTGTTTAACATTTCCAAAGAGATTTGGACATCAGAGTGTAATTGCAAAATAGTACAAAGAAGTCCATGAGAATGGCACTAAGGGAGAGACATACAACACATTTTCAAATACAACAAGGTTTTTAGTCTATGTTTTGATCAACCTACCCACGTGGAGGCAGAGGTTAATGAAAACAAATCAATGTATTAAGGTGTCATAGAGAAGGCTTCTGGAAAAAAAATATATCAAAAAGACAATGTAGCAATTGTAAAACATGTCTAACAATTCTGTCAGAAGTTTGGGTGTTGAAATGCAAATTGCGTTTGAGGGTAGAGAAGTCCATGGAAAGCACACTTGTGAAAAATAAATGAGTAAAAGATACTTTGCAAATTTTTTACACACCTCAGATCGCATGAAAGACAAGATGACAAGGTAAGTTGGCAGAAAAGGGAGACTGTAGTGCAATTTGCAACAATTAACAAATTACCAATTGTTGTGGAGGCTTCAGATCCTGCAAGAGTAGAAGGGAAATGAGCCAAAAATTGAAATGGATAATGGGTATAAGCATCCATTTGTTAGGATAGGGATGTGTGCCAACATTTTATTAGATGGTGATGCCATTGAAGCAAATGTGTTGATTGAAGGATGCATTATTCACTATTTTTGTATGATAACTGAGCATCTCTTTAGAGATGTTGATGATCTTTTGCTTGGATTTCCATAGGGCCATATTTTGGCAAATCTTTTTGAAGTTATGGGTTTCCCGAGATATGAAATGTACCCATTCAAAACATAGCATTAATTCCTTCTTTGCCTCTCTTGATTCTTTATGTGTTTAGAGAAGATGTCTCAATAGTTTTATATTAAGGGGAAATCTGAGATATCTAGATGGGTCTTATAAATGTTGGTTTTGTGGTGGAGGAAAATATTTTAATTTATAGAAACCAACAACATTGAATGGAAGGTGACCTATATCTACAAAAAACTGTTAAGGGTATCTTGTCTGAAATATGGCTTATATCTATAGATCAAGTTGGGAATATTAAATTGATCGATAATGGAAATGTTGAACGAACAGTCTTTGACTTGCTAGATGACATTACAAAAGGACTTCTTCTGAGGTAGACACAACTAGGGTATACAATATCAAAAATGTTTAAGTTACTTTTACTGAAAGATGATGAGCCTCCAAGTGAATAATATGGCCAGAGTTACAGCTATTGTTTCAATGTGTGTCTATCCTGAGGTTTTGCATATGTCATTTATGGCTAAATATATACAAGCCTTGAAAACTTATTTATAGTGATCTAGATGCAAGCAAGAAGGGTGGATCTCAAAATTCTAGTCAAATAGAAAATTTACCTAGTTCTAAAATTGAGCTTAAGGGTTTGGGCATAGAAAGACCACTCTTAGCATTTGCCTTGCTCCCTTGTTCTGGATACTTTATCAAGGAGTCATCAGGTTATTTTAGGAGGCATAGCTTCCCTAGTCACTTTAGAATGACTAGAAGTAAACCTTTTTGGTATAAGATCCATATCCTAGCAGGAGGTAACATGAGTGAGCATGGCCTCATAAGGCACTTCGGAACTAGTTTAGATATAAATTTTCATACGTTGTGGCCCTTATTATTTTGACAATAATGTCTTTGGCTTATATATGTACATGATATTTTACACTATTAAATGATAAGAAGAAGAATCATAAGACATAGAATGATGTCAACAAAAACCTTATTACAAAATGAAAATTTGGATACTTTGTTGGCAACACTCAGCCCTATACAAGAGAAACTATGTCCACATGGAAAGTACAAAAAAAACAAAAATTTATAAAGAATGGTATGTAGATGTTCAAAAGGCTACAGGGAAATACATGGTAGATAATTTACATTTGAATATAATGTTAACTGAATTTCCAATGGCACCTTGAAGTTCTGACAGAAAGTCAGGGGTCAAACTGCAATTGTGAAAGGGTACAAAAATCACCATAGCAAGGTGACACAGAGAAGGCATCTCCAAAAAACAAATATCAAAAAGACAACATAATAATTTCAAAACAGGTCTAACATTTCTGCCAAAAGTTTGGGTGTTAAAATGCATATTGTGTTTGTGGTATAGATGTCCATGGAAAGCACACTTGAAAAAAATAAATGAGTAAAAGATACTTTGCAAATTTTTTACACGCATCTAGATCCTGTGAAAGACATGAAGGCAAGGTAAGGTGGTGGAAAATGGATATTGTAGTGAAATTTGCAATAATTAACAAATTACAAATTATCATGGAGGCTTCTGATCCCACAGGAGTAGAAAGGAAATGAGTAGGAAATTGAAATGGATAACGAGTATGACCATCCAGCTGGTAGGATGGGCATGTGTGCCAACATTTGATTATATCGTGATGCCATTGAAGCAAGTGTGTGTATTGAAGGATGCATTATTCACTGATTTGGAATGATAACTAAGGATCTCTTTATAGATGTTGATGATCTTTTGCTTGGAGTTGTATAGGGACTTATTTTGGCAAATCTTTTTGAAGTTCTAGGTTTCCAAAGATATGAAATGTACCCTTTCAAAACATAACATTAGTTCATTCCTTGCCTCTCTTGATTCCTCATCTATTTGGAGGAGATGTCTCAATAGTTCTATATTAAGGGGAAATCTGAGATATCTAGGTGGGTCTTGCAAATGTTGGTTTTCTTCCCATAGTGGAGGTAAATATTGTACTTTATGGAAACCAACAATATTAAATGGTACGTGACCTTTATCTATGAAAAACTATTAAGGATGTCTTGTTTGAAATATGTTCCGTATCTACAGATTAGGTTGGGAAGATTAAATTGATCAATAGTGGAAATGTTGAAGGAACAGTCTTTGACTTGCTAGATGACATTGCAAAAGGACTTATTCTAAGGTAGACACAACCAAGGTATACAAGATCAAAAATTATTAAGTTTCTTTCACTGAAAGACTATGAGCCTCTAAGTGAATAATATGGCTAGAGTTGTAGTTATTATTTCAATATGTGTCTATCTTGAGGTTTTGCATAGGCCATTTATGGGTGAATCTATACAAGCCTTGAAAACCTATATGTAGTGATCTAGATGCAAGCAAGAAGGGTAGATCTCAAAACTCTAGTCAAATAGAAGATTCACCAAGTTCTAAAATTGATCTTAAGGGTTTGGGTATACAAAGACCACTCTCAACATCTAGCTTGCTCCCTTCTTTTTGATACTTTATCAGTGAGTCATTAGGTTCTTTTAGGAGGCATAGCTACTCTGGTCACTTGAGAATGAATAGAAGTAAACCTTCTTGGTATAAGATACTTGGCCTAGCAGGAGGCAACATGAGTGAACATGGCCTCACAAGGTACTTTGGAATTGGTTTAGATATAAATGTTCATAATCTATGGCCCTCATTGTTTTGACAGTAATGTCTTTAGCATAGATATGTACATGAACTTTTACACCAGTAAATGAATAGCAGAAGAAGCACAAGACATGAAATGATGTAAACATTCACCTTTTTTCAAAATGAAAATTTGAGTGCTTTGTTGGACCAGGTTGTAGTAATGGAGTTAGGGTAAAAAAAAAAATTGCACATTTTTAAAAATTACAGATGAGGCCCCAAAACTCCCTGGGAAATTTGTGTGGGAGAAGTAATTTGCAAAGTGTAATTGAAAATTGTGATCAACTCTTCCAATCCCATGTGGCAAATCAGGTAAGAGAAAAGCCAACTTAAAGACAACTTTAGGGAGAATTGGTGGAGAAATTAAATTTTGTACTTGTGTAAATTGTAAATTATACTTGGGTCTCCCACACCACCAGTCAATGCAGATCAATAGGTGGCTTTAATGCAAGGGGGAAATTCCAAAACCAATTGTAATTTTGCAATTTTGAAAAATTGTAATTTATAGTTGGAGTTCTGGATTCCCTAAAAATAACTTTTGAGGGAAATGGGAACCCAGCTATAATTTTTAATTTTGCAAAAGTACAAATTGTGATTAGAGTTCCATATTTTCTAAACAAAATTTTTGAGGGAATCCATAACTCCAACTATGATTTGTAATTTTACAAATTTGCAAATTGTAAATTGTACCTAGAGTTCCCATTTTCCTAAGGGAACTTCTTATGGGAACTCTAATTGTGAGTTGTAATTTGTAATTTGCAAAAATGATGTTGGGAACCGAGTCTCCCCAAAATAAAGGAAAATTAAAAATTTGCAAAAGTGACCAAATTTTTTGCAAAAGGTCAAAAAGTGATAATTAATGCATTTATGCATTATAAAATATGGAGATAACCCTAAAAATCAAAATTGAAAATATCAAAGGTACAAAATGCTACATTTTAAAAAGTAAGTTGGGGATAAAAAGCAAAAAGGTAAAATAACTTAAGTATTGCATTTTCTCATGTTTTGCTTGTTCAAGCTCCTTCATGAGAAATAAATTATAGGTTTGCAAGGCCAAGGTGAGCCATTGGAGGAAGATCATTCAAAGGGCCATGGATCTATAATATTCCCATGAAATCATTACAAGAATATGATTATTTTATTGTGTGTATACGAGGAAGAGTAGCTATCCAAGAAGGTTCTAGTTGTTCAAGCAAGTGATCAAGGGGCATCTCCAGGAAGTTTCAAAATTTGGCCTCCACCATGAATATTATCTTTCTATCTCAAGCAAAAGGTATTTTTAGCCAAAGATAGCAAAGGGTTGTTGAAAATCTTCATCTTTACTTGTAGAGGTAGTTAGAGGAATCATTTTTCTTCTAAATAAATAAAGATTACAGGCATGGTAAAGGATTTTTTCCAATTGAAAGCATCTTGGTAGGACTTTGGGGTGTTGACTGCAATTTTTAAAATTTATAAAATGCAACCCCCATTCCTGGATTGCAAGTTAATGTAAAAAATGTATAAATAAAAGTCTTGTCTTCTATTCTAGGTTGTTTTTTGTCTTTGTTTTTCCTAAGTATAGGAGCTTCCAAATTTTAGGATCATTGCTATGTGCATTTTATCTCTCTTTCTAAGGTGGTTGATGTATGTAAGATGTCTTTTCAAGATAATGAAAAATACTTATGGTTCTTATAATTTCTTATTGATGAAATGCAATAATATGTTTTACAAGTTCTAAGGATTGGATATTTAGGTTTGTTTTCATTATTAGTTATTATTTTGAGCATGGATATACATTATAAATCTCTTTCTGTAGTTATATTTGGAAATATGTTGTTGAATACCTTTTAAGGGCACCTTGGGTTATGGATTAAATAGGGAAAAGTATTTGAAATTTTAGTTGCAGTGTATGCTCTAAGGTTTCAAGGATAATAGGGGTGTCTGCATTGTATTGGCACCAATAGATGCAAACCACTCTTGGTAGTTCCTATTAGATTGTAATTCACTTTTACTACATCTTTATAATAAGTGATGTCATGAATGTTAAAATAATCCCTATTGTTTGAAAACCACTAGCACACCACCCCCTTTTTTATTAGTATCTAATTGTCCCACCCTATCCTACCCTACACATAACACACCCTTTGCATACTATAAGTGGTATTTACTTGAAGATGCATAAATATTGCATATTTAACATGTGTCTCCATTTTGTGAGACACATTACCTAGCACTATAGTTTTCCATTCAGCCCATGTTGTTCAAAATTCTTTAGAATGAAGATTGCAGTCACTTTCCCATCTACTTCAGTAGCTTGTATGTGACCTAAAACATTTGTTCATCTCATGTGATAACCCTTCCCATGTGGAGTAAGCAAGTTTGGTTATGTCGTGGTCATATCTGTGTTTCCTTGTGCCAAAAATACCCATAGAGGTTGAATTGCAAAATCTCTCCATGTGAGCAAGCTACCCCTTAGGTCCTTTAAACTTAGTTTGGATGGAGCCAAAAGTAACAGGGAGTTGACCATGCCCTTTGTCAATGCCTCTCAGTCATTTTCTCCATTCATTTCATTCTTGATGTTAAAACCTCCCCCAGATATATTGACATATTAGCTAGTTTTTCATCTTTACTTTCCATTTTCTTCATTTGTGCAAGGTCGAGTGAAAGAGATGTAAAAATGGGAACCAACACTTCATTGGCACCATTTACAATGACTAAATTAAAGTCCTAGTCACTTGTATTCCTAGGGACTCTTATAGAGAGCTGAAAGCAATTCATGTTGTCAAGTTCTCTACTTATTATCTACTACATTTTGACTATCTTTGGTTCATCAACTGTGCCACTCAACTGACACCATTACCAGAGATTAAATTGAAATCCTAGTCACGTATGTTTTTGGAGACTCTTGCAGAGAGCTATATAAGTTTAGGTTTGAAAAATTCTTTGCATGGTATTTGTTGATTTGCTATCTTGGCCATCAATGCCATAACACTCCATTGGGGACATGTCAAGAATTGAGAGATTTGACTAAATTGACATATACTGAATGTGTTGCAAAGAACTATAATTTTGTCATGTTTTTATAAGGTTTCCCCTTTTAAAATATAAATCTATGATGTACAGTATCTTTGCTTTCATACATCATCACTAATTTCATCAAGATATGGTTTCAGTATGTATCACTACAATTTTGTAAATGGTTATATTCTAGAAATTTGCTTCTAATGATGACTCTACAACATTATCCGATTTAAAATAAAGATTAGTACCCACTTCAAATATCTTCATATTTAAGAGTTCTTTTGCATGCAAAGATGGAAGGATTGATGTCATCCTTCAAATGTGACTCATCTAAGAAACTTGTCTTGACCTTAAGTATTCATCAAGAAAGGAGTCAAGTTTGGAGGCCCATTGAAGGACAAAGTATAGCTACAAAGGACTGTTTGTGCTATCAATATTCTAGTAATCCTGAACTTTTTATTGAAATTCCTATTATTCAAGATTGTCATAGCTCTCCTAGTAATGTAGAACCATACAGTCCAATTTATAATCCTGATCCTTCTCAACCAGTTGAATACCCTCCTAAGTTTGATCCACCAAGCCCACCTTGTTCACCCCCTCACAACCCTTTGCCATTTGTTCATGAACACATTGTTGAACCAATAATGAGGCATAAGGATCAAGATGAGAATGAGCATCTTGCATTATGCATTCCCATATTCAAGCCTATAATTTTTGATGACATGGAATGCTATCTTAATGAAGTTTCAAATGAAGTAAGGAAATGCCCCAAAGTTTCAAGGGAACAATGCAGTGAGTGGTGATCAACACTTGAGGGATTTTCACAATATCATTGAAGATTATGAGATTGAGAATGAAGATGTGCACATTAGGTTGTTTATGGACACACTATAAGAAGATGCTCATGAATGGTTCAATTCCCTTCCTCGTTGATGCATTGATTCATGGGAAGAAATGAAGAATGTGTTTTGAATTTGGTATGGCGATAGAATTGATCATAGGTTTCTTTTGGTTGAATTTGAAAGTATCAAAAAGAACCCCAATGAGTGTGTACAAGACTTCAATACATTTTTCAATAAAACCATGATGCAATTGCCCAAAAACATTTAGCTTAGTGATATAGCATGCTTGATTAAATATTGTGATGCCTTTGACAAGAAGTTTATATACTAATTATGGCACAAGGCTCCCAAAAACCTAAGGTTGGCATTCAATATGGCCATCCAAATTGAGAATAACATAAAGGTTGTGGGAAGGCCTTTGAACACATAGGCTGATGTAAATTTGGTTGATCCAAAAAAGACATAGTCTACTAAGGATGTCAACCTTGAAGAGAGCATTAAAACTTTGGCCTCCATTGTCAAAGAAATGTCCTGCAAGTTAGTCAAGGATGAAAAGGGGCTACTTTATGGTTCTACATGTCAAGAAAAATCTCTAAATTTGAATCAAGGACAATGAAGGTTTGCTTTCGGCATTAAAGAAAATGATGGAGGGAAGAGACATGCACATGATGATAGAAATCAAAATAAGGGAATTTGGAAAGAAGTGATTGATCTATTAAATGCCAAGGTTTCCAAAGATATGAAATATACCCATTCAAAACATAGCATTAGTTCCTTCATTGCCTCTCCCGATTCTTCATGTGTTTGGATGAGATGTCTCGATAGTTTTATATTAAGAGGAAATCCGAGATTACCAGATGGGTCTTGCAAATGCTAGTTTTGTTCCCATGGTGGAGGCAAATATTTTACTTTCTAAAAACCAACAACATTGAATGGTGGGTGACCTATATCTACAAAAAACTAATTAATGGCATCTTCTCTGAAATATGACCTGTATCTGCAGATCAGACTGGGAAGATTAAATTGTTCAATGGTGGAAAAGTTGAAGGAACAATGTTTGACTTGCCAGGCGGCATTGTAAAAGAACTTCTTTTGAGGTAGATGCAACCAGGGTATACAATATCAAAAATTATTAAGTTGTTTTTACTGAAAGACGATGAGCCTCCAAGTGAATAATATGACAAGAGTTGCAGCTATATTTTCAATGTTTGTCTAGCCTGAGGTTTTGCACAGGGCATTTATGGGCGAAGTTGCACAAGCCTTGAAAATTTGTCTATAATGATCTAGATGCAAACAAGAAGGGTGGATATCGAAACTACAGTCAAATAGAAGATTCACCTAGTTCTAAAATCGAGCTTAAGGGTTTGGGCGTAGAAAGACCAGTCTCAGCATTTGCCTTACTCCTTTATTTTGGATACTTTATCAGGGAGTCATTAGGGTCTTTCAGGAGGCATAGCTGCTTTGGTTACTTGAGATCGAATAGAAGTAAACCTTCTTGGTATAGGATATGTTTCCTAGCAGGAGGCAACATGAGTGAGCATGGCCTCACAAGGCACTTTGGAATTGGTTTACAGATAAATGTTCATAAGTTATGGCCCTCATTGTTTTTATGGTAATGTCTTTGACCTGGATATGTACATGAAATTTTACACCAGGAAATGATCAGTAGAAGAAGCACAAGACATAGAACGATGGCAACCCTCACCTTTTTCAAAACGAAAATTTGGATGCTTTGCTAGACCAGGTTGCAGTAATGGAGTTAGGATAAGAATTTAAAAAAATGAAGTTTTAAAAAATTGTAGATGAGGACCCAAAACTCCTTGAGAAATTTGTGTGGGAGAAGCAATTGCAAATTGCGGTCAACTCTCCCAATCCCACTAGTCAAAGCAAGTGAGAGAAATGTCAACTCAAAGAGAACTTTAGGGAGAATTGGAGGGAAAATGTAATTTTGTAATTTTTTATTTGTGCAAATTGCAAATTGTACTTGGGTCTCCGAAACCCCTCAGTCAACGTTGGTTAACAAGGGGCCTTAATGTAAGCGGAAACTTCCATAGCCAATTATAATTTTCAAAATTTTCAAAATTACAATTTACAGTTGGAGTTCCAGATTCCATAAAAGAAACTTTTGAGAGAAATGGGAACCCCAACTGCAATTTGTAATTTTAAAAAATTACAAATTACAGTTGGAGTTCTAGATTCCCTAAAAAGATTTTTGTGGGAATCCGTAACTCTAACTACAATTTATAATTTTACAAATTTAAAAATTACAAATTGTAGTTGGAGCTCCCATTTTTTCTAAGGGAACTTCTCAAGGGAACCCCAGTTATGATTTACAATTATATAATTAGCAAATTTAAATTGTAAAACTTCTATTGGGACCCAAGTTTCCCCAAAACAAAGGGAAATTGTAAATTTGCAAAAGTGACTAGAGTTTTCCCAGAAGATTAAAAAAATGAAAATTAATGCATTTATGCATTATAAAATATGGAGACAACCCTAAATAGAAAAATTGAAAAAATCAAAGGTGCAAAATGTAAAATGTGAAAAAGCAAGTTGGAGCCAAAAAGCAAAAAGATAAAATAACTTAAGTACTAGATTTGATCATGTTTTGCTTGTTCAAGCTCCTCCATGGGAGAAAAATTACAAGTTTGCAAGGCCAAGCTGGGGCATTGGAGGAAGATCATTCAAAGGGCCATGGATCTATAATATTCCCATGAAATCATTGTAAGAGCAAGGTTGTTCTATGGCATGCATATGAGGAAGAGTAGTTGTCTAAGAAGGTTCTAGATGTGCAAGCAAGTGGTCAAGGGGAATATCCAAGCAGTTGCACAAGAGGACAAAGTTTGTTTGGCCTCCACCCTGAATATTCTCTTTCCATCTGAAGCAAAAGGAATTTCCAGCCAAGGAGAGCAAATGGTTGCAACTATTCATCATTACTTGTAAGGTATTTAGAGGAATCATTTTTCTTGTAAATACATGAAGATCACATGGCAAAATATTTTCTCTAGCTGGAAGCATCTTGGTAGGTCATTGGGGTGTTGTCTACAATTTTGAAAATTTTCAAAATGCAACCCCCATTCCTAGATTGAAAGTGGGTGTAAAACATGTATAAATATAAGGCTTGTCTTCTATTCTAGGTTGTTGTTGGTCTTTGTTTTTCTTAAGTATAGGTTCTTCCAAATTTTAGTATCATTGTTGTGTATATTTTGTCTCTCTTGATAAGGTGGTTGTAGTTATACAACCATTAGCAAGTTCTGAGAACATGTCTATATGTCTTCCCTTTCCAACATGGAGCAAATCCACCATGCTTATCCCCATGATAGCATTTTGAAATATTGATGTATGTAAGGTTTCTTTCAAGATAGTGGAAAATACTTGTGGCTCTTATAATTTCTTAGTGATGAAATGCAATAATATATTTTAAAAGTTCTATTGATTAGATATTTAGATTTGTGTTCATTATTGGTTGTCATTTTTAGTATGGATCTAGGTTATAAATCTCTTTCTGCAGTTATATTTAGAAATATGTTGTTGAATACCTTTCAAGGGAACCGTGGGATATGGATTCAATAGGTAAAAGTATTTGAAATTTTAGTTGTAGTTTATGCTCTAAGATTTCAAGGATCATTTGGGTGTTTGCATTGTATTGCAACCAATGGATGGAAACCACTCCTGGTAGTTCTCATTTGATTATAAGTCATTTTTCCTATATCTTTGAAGTAAGTGATGTCATGAATGTTGAAAGAATCGTTGTTTTTTGAAACCTACTAGCACACCACCCACTTTTTTTATTACTATCTAATTGTCCTATCATATCCTACCCTGCACATAACACACCCTTTGCATACTATAAGTGTTATTTACCTATAGATGCATAAATATTGCATATTTAACATGTGTCTACATTTTATGATTTAAATAACTAGTACTATAGTTTTCCTTTCAACCCATGTTATTTAAAATTCTTTTAATTGAAGATTGTACTCACTTTTCCATCTATCTTTAGTAGCTTGTATGTGACCTAAAGCATTTATTCATTTCATGTGACAACCCTTCCTTGGTGGAGTGAACAAGTTTTGTTGTGCCATGGTCACATTTGTGTTCCCTTGTGCCAAAAATCTCTATGGAGGTTGAATTGTAGCATGTCTCCATGTAAGCAAGCTTCCCCTTAAGTCCTCTCACCTTAGTTTAGGTAGAGCCAGAAGTAGCAGGGAACTGACCAAACCCTTTATCGGTACCTCTTAGTCATTTTATCCATTCATTTCATTTTTTATGCTAAATTCTCCCCTATATATAATGACATATCAGTGAGTTTTTCATCTATGTTCGCCATTTTCTTCAAGTGTGTAAGGCCAAACGAAAGAGGTGTAGAACTGGGAACCAACACAACCATCTATCTACTCTATTTTTTGAAAAAATAGGAGTTACTCTTAAAATTTTATATGTTTTAATTAATTATACTTAATCATTTTTTTTTAAATATTACTTTGAAAACTAGACTCGAAATGTTGCATTTCATGTTCTTACACCATCTTCAAATTTGGAGTGTAGATATCTCAAATTATCTAAATAAGTTAAAATTTCATGAAAATCATGTCCACAGGTAGGCCACTTTTTTCCCCCTAACTTTGTGCACTTACCCACTTAAGGAAGACCCTTTGTCATTAATATCAAAGGGGGAGAAAAACCAGTTTGAGGGAGAAGAGATTGATCAAAACTTAATATATTTTGTCATCAATGACGAAGGGGCAATTTATTGAAATAATTTATCATTGATGTCAATCTGATGTCTTTAATTTCAAAATGTGTTGTCATTTTTGTAAAGAAGCATCTAGTAAAAATGCATGGTGAGTGGTTTTTGAGGTATGCATGAGTGAAGGTTGATGTCCAGGTAAGGAAATATATTTCAGGCATCATCATAAGGTTGTCAAAGATAATCAATGGTCAAGGTTGTTGCTCAGTGTTGTCTTTGTTGTTGGAAGGCTTGTGTCAAGATTGGTTTTGCACTAGTGAATGATAATCAAGGTAAGTTGTTAGGTGTTAGAGCCTTGTGATGTATTGAGAAGGTATGAGCATATGATGCCTAGTCTTGTGCATAAAGAGGCATGGTGGAATAGTGAGTTGGATGTTCTTAGGCTTAGAAAGGTTATATAAGTTTGATATAAATTGTCTTTGAGGACAAGTGCTTGAGAATCAGATCCTTGTTTCAAGTATCAAGAACTTAAGGAGTCTTGTCACGGCCTAGTCATGGCATGAGGAGAGAGATGATTGGTCTCATGCATGTGAGAATATGTATGGTAGTGGTTGAGCATGGTAATATGTTGTATGGAATGAGTGTGAGATTTTAATCATTATAGTGAAGTGTTGAGAACATGAAAAGAGGCATGAAGGTCAAGTACTTGAGTGATCTACGACTAGTCACAGCATGAAGAGACATAGTGAGAAGGTATGAGCATGGTGGCTTGGTGAGATGGATGCATATAGGCATAAAAGTATGTATAAGGTTATTTTATCATGCCTATGATTCATTAGAACACTTAGGTGAGTCTCATAGTGATCCTACATGGGTAAGACCTACAAACCTAGTATGCAACTAGACCACTTCTAGACCCTGCTTGGCCTAATGAGGCATCATGAGCTGTTGACAAGACATTAGAATAATTTTTGATAGTGGAATTTGTATGAAATTTATATGAGGTGATAAGATCTTGGACAGTAGTTAGAAGGTCAATTTCAATGCTTAATGTGACATGCAAGTCAAGGTCTAAGCAAGCAAAGAGAGAGAGCACATGGTTTAACAAGATATCATGATAAATTTATAAGGAATGGTTGAGTAGGTGAGTATTGGTAAAGGTGATTCAAGTTTTTCTAATCATGTGCATGAATTTTTAGGTAAAAAATTAAATGTTAAAATAAGAAAAAGTGTCTTAAGGTCTCTCGAGTGCACAAGATGAAGAGTTATCTACCCAAGAAGTTTTTTCAAGTGTTCATTGGCATGTTCAACATTTTCATGAGGACCCAAGATTTTCATGGTATATGGGTAAGGGTCCTACCTCAAAGTTTGAAGCATTGGTTTATAGAATGATGGGCTAAACTTTATGAATGATTGTTAAGACTAGAAGATGGTTTAAACCCTCAAGAACCCTAACAATGACCTGATGTTGAAGATATTGATAAAAATTACCTAGAATGGTCTCAAATTGATATATAGGTGATTAGAGGATGTATTCAACTTTCCCAGTTTTCTCTAGGTATGATTGGTTTTATAGGTGAGTAAGTGGATCCTAAAAGAAAGATCTTATTTCTCATAAATTTAGTGTTGACCAGGTCAAAGTATGAAAGTCATTGGAGAAAAAAATTGATACTTTTATTTTGTTTCCATGGTGGTTTTTGAAGAGGTTCTATCCTTAAGGTATGCTAAACCAATCATACAAGTTGACCTATGACTGTCAGGCCTAATGATGCAGACAGTGAGAAAACTAGTGAGTAGCTGATTAAGGATGTATTTTTATGGATTAGGGATGAATCCAATTGCATGGATGTGTTTTTAGAGACAATATATTTTCATATTGGATATAATATTTGAATATCATTTTATATGACAAAATGTTTCTTAGAAGCTGACTTAACTAGTTCTAATGTGCCTATGAGGAGAGAGATCCATAGATTGGTCTATATTTATAACATTTGTCATTAGACCTTAGTGTTCTTATGTTTGGAGATGTTATGAATATCTCTAATAATCATATTCATGAATAAATATTCTTTCAATGTCTCTATAGGTGTTGGAATTCAAAGTCACCATGATTGGTCTTTGAAGAAAACTGACAGTTCTAAGTGAACAAGATATAGTTATGAGTTTGAAGCCTTGTATTATGATATAAAGTGTCTAATGAATATGGTGATGTTTTTTGGGACATATATTATCTATCCATGCTTTTTATAATGTTTCAGAGTCAGTGTAAAATGTTTAAACATTAAATCCAAATCTGAGTAAGGATTGTGAGAGAGAAGGTCAACAAATTGGTATGCAAGACCAATAGTTTCCACTAGAATTTGTGATCTATATTTTGGAGGTTGATCAAAGGATTTTTTAGGATATTATACATATATTAAATTTCAATGAGTGTGTCTCTTTAGGTGTCAAAATCTCAAGGTTCCATGACTGTGTTTTGAAGCCAGTTGGTAGTTCAGAGTAAGCTACTTGGAAAGAAGGGTTTGAACCTATATACCCTGATTTTAGGCATCTAATTAAGTTTTTGATGACTATGATGTCATGAGGTTTCTTAATATGTGATTTTTTACCATGGAATTTTTATAAAAATGGTGTTTATGCTACAGTTATTCAAGACAATTTGTTTGTGTTTGCACAAGCTTATTATGAACAGTGTTTTGAGAAGAGGTTCAAGTAGTGGTTGGACGTAAAAGGTTTTATCGACCTAAATTAAAGTTTTCTAAGGTCTATTTTAATAATATATGAAGTGATCCTTATGTGTATGGAGTTTTTAAGAGTTCCAAGAAATACTAAGTGTAATGTGCTCTAATGAAGGCCTAATGGGATTAGGTCTCCTTAAGACCTAAAAGAGGGCTTTTGGTCTTATATGGAATGATCGACCTATAATATTGTTTGATTCATGTTTGAAATGTGTTATAATACCTATTATAAGGTTAATCCAAGTATGCATGGCTGACCAAGGTATGTGAGATCAAGTGACTTGTATAAGAGCAAGACTAATCAAGCCTAATTAAAGTGTTAAGAAGTGTGTGTGTGTGTGTGTGTGTGTGTGTGTGTACAAGTGAATAAAAGAGAACATTGAGTAGCAGAAGGAGGTCATGTAGACCATCACAGGGGTGTATATAATTATTCATGGATATCTAATAGGAGGTCTGATTATGAATATCAAGGTCTTATGACCTAATTAGTCTTGAAGAGAGATGGTAAAACAAAGAAGCCTAGAGATAGTTATGAGAAAGATATAAGATAGAGAAGAGCTAAAAAAGGACCATCATATATTGAAGACTACAACTAGGAAAATTTTGTATGGATAAGTTTACTTGGACAAGTGGGTGATTGGTCAAGAGCTGGCTATGTTGGTGTTGAGTCACTAAGGGAGTTGGTGCTTCCTTACAAGTGAGTGCTTGATAAAAGACTCTATCAAGTTGGTGCTTGATAGACTAGGGTTGGTGCTCCAAGTTGAGTGGGTTCTCAATTAAATTTGATTCATTTGTTTATAAGACTATTTGTCAAAGTTATGGTTAATGGGTTTTAATCCCCAATAGGGTTTCCCATATATCTAATGTGTTCATACTTGCTATGTATACTCTCATTACTATGTTTCTAGATTAGTTAATATTGATCACATGATGATGTTGCTTGGTGATTATAAGTAAAAGTTCATAAGGACACTAATTCAACCCCCCCTTAGTTATCTTGATTCCAACAAATTCATCCAACATCTCATTCAGGACCATGTGGTCAATATTAAGTAGTGTCAATATTAAGGATATTTTAGGGTAAAGGTATTTGTCATTGAGGGGGTATTATTTTTAGTACCTCCTTCATCTTGATTATACACGCGTACCTAATCAATGACTTTATTTCTAAGACACATTTTTTGAGTTTTATTATTTCCCCAAATTAATCTTTGGAGAGGAAGTTAGAGAAATAATCTAGTGATAAGCTTTCTTTGGGTCTTAACCTAAGTAAATTTGACCTAAATTAGGTTTAACAATGTGTGATACACACTTAGAGTTTTAGAGTTAGCAAGCAAATATCATTTGTAGGTGTGCATATAATCAACTTCGTTGGTGTGCACATGCTCACTATTCATTTCACAACCAATGGTGACATTTGGCACTTGGTAGGTACTATTAATTTCTTAACTAGTTTCTTTTCAAATTGACAAATGATATCTCACTCATCGTCCCTCAATTAATATAAATAGAGGGTAATGTGTGCACATTGTAGTCAAGTATGAGAATAAACAAAACTCTAATTCTATAAGTTTTTATTAGGAGATTATTGAAAGAATCATTCTCTC
This sequence comes from Torreya grandis, assembly GCA_037957365.1. Lineage (NCBI taxonomy): Eukaryota > Viridiplantae > Streptophyta > Pinopsida > Cupressales > Taxaceae > Torreya > Torreya grandis. The sequence goes on along the minus strand of JARHVA010000437.1, from coordinate 3,954,273 downwards.
ATTAAATTTATTTAGATTTGCATATTCAAATATATCCATTAGTGTGGTTAAGGTCAAGGTGATCTTGGAGAAATTGACACATCTCATAATCAATTTCTACATCCTCAGCTTCCTCAATATGGTTTCAAATACACCTTAAAGATTTCTATCTTTCTAAGGCCAAATCAATATATTATTATTTTCAACTAAGAATAAGTCAAGTCCTCTAGACCAATGTAATATTATAATATATCCTCTTTCTAATGCTCTTCTTCTCTAGGATTTTCAACTAAATCTAGGTAGCCTTAGGGTATAGGCAAGGGATTTTGGCTCTATATCTATTCATTTGCTAGTAAAGGGCCTTGAATGCTAAGTTGATCTAGAAGTGTTTCCTTCTCTAAGGAGGCATCCTCTTCCTTTGAATTTTCCTCTTCTTCAGGTAGTGATTCTAAAGAACTAAACTTTTTTTAAGATAAACTTTCTTTTGGCTTCTAGACCTTTTTCAATTTTTATTTTTATTTTTTTAATAAATTTCCTTGAAATCTTCTTTTCTTTTTTGTTAGATTATTCTCTGATTTGGGTATTCCCTTATAAATACCTGTGAACATGAGAGATTCTACATCTAAATTTGAAAATTTTCTCATTCTATATCTTGTGTCCATTTTTTAGACTTAGATTTGCATTTGATAGCTAGGGGTGAGGGTTTAGAATGATCCATTATGATATAGATCCTAGTATATACCACTATATTCCCTATCTCCATGGATTTTTCCATGCATAAATATTCTTTGAGTTGATTCTTGACTTGCTCAAATATCTCCTCTTTTCATAGTTCTTTTAGAAGGCTAGTCAACTGGGTTTAGTCCAGATCAAAAAAGAAATCATCCGATTTACACTTGAAACTCGCATCATGTGGCCTCATGTAGAGACCAACACGTCTCATGAACTAAGGTCCTCTTTAATAAATTTCATCCTTTTATTTTCCATATTCAAAATTAATCTAAAAAAAATTGGAGGAGAAGATTTAACTTGTTTCCAAATCTGATATTCCAATTTTTCCAAGCCATTTTTTCAGATCTCTTGTCCTTAACAAACATCTCATGAATTCACATATTAAGGCACATTTTTTTAGGTGTAATATTATGGGTTTGATTTTTTTTTTATTAAATCTATATGATAGGTATTTTTCCCACTCCATGGATGATTTGGGTGGAAAGTTCTTTTGATTACACTACTTTTCTCTTGCCATAGTTTGCTCCTTTTGGGGAGCTTTCCTCTTATCAAGCCATAATTATTGAGTCATACTTGTCACTTGTAAGGTTCTATTTTTCGATTTTCATATTCTCCTTGCACTTGCATAATTTGTTGTAAAATTGAAATTTTAATTCTTATTATTAAACATTAATTATACCATACTAATTAAAAAAATAGGATTTTTACTTTTTGTACTAAATGTTTGTGCCATGTGTATATCTCAATTATTATATTATTATAAAATATAGTATTGTCTGTATTTTTATTCGTGCATTAGAATTAATAGTAACTATGAATTGTTTTAATAAAACATAGTATTATGTGTAACTTTATTCATGCAGTAGAATTAATAGAAAACATGTATTGTTTTGAAATAAAATTAAAATGATTCACTTGGAGCAATAGGAGGATTGGTGATGCTGGTATCTCGGAGCGCCTTGATAGATTCCTTGTTTCCTTTTTCTGGCAATCTAGCTCCACCTCCTTGGCTTCAAAAATTATTGATTGGAGAGGATCTGATCATTGGCCGATTAAGCTTTCTACCAGCCACATCCAGGGGCCAAAGAAGCCTCCCTTTAAGTTCCAGCTCATGTGGCTACGCAAGGCCTCTCTTCATGATCTGATGGCACAGTGGTAGAGACAGGGAGGACTCAACTATGGCACCTCTATGTTCTCCTTCACTAAAAAACTTTAGTATGTTACGAGGAAGCTAAAATATTGGAATATAAATAGCTTTGATAATCTCCAAACTATGAGGAAGAGGGCTCAAGACCACCTGGATGTGGTAACCAAGCAGATTAGGGACCTCAGCTCCTCTGAGGAGCTCCATTTGGCTGAATCTCAAGCGGTCAATGTTTTAGCAGAGTGGGAACTTCGCGAAGAGATTTTCTGGAAGCAGAAGGCACGCATAGACTGGCTCCAGGAAGGGGACAAGAACACTGCTTTCTTCCACAAGTCAGTTCAGGCGAGGCATAACAGGAACTTTATGTCCTCCCTAGTTTGCCTAGATGGGACACGACTGAATACTTCTCAAGATATATCTAGAGAAGCTGTCCAGTTTTATTCTGACGTTTTCTAAGATGGCCTGCCTCCTTCTGAGCTGGCATAAAATATAGTTATGTCCTACATCCCCTCTGTGGTGACTTCAGGAATGAATGAATCTCTTATGTGGCCTATTGGTAGGGCTGAAGTAGAGGGAGTGGTTTTTAGCATGAAAAGAGGTAAAGCTCCAGGGCCTAATGGCTTCCCAGTCGAATTCTTTCAGGAATTCTGGGATATTATCAAACAGGATCTCTTTGACATGGTGCAAGAATCCTTCTCCAACAAAGAAATGCTCAGGGCTTTGAATGCTACCTTCCTTGTCCTAATACCAAAGAGAGATCAGGCGAATCAGCTAGACCTTTTTAGGCCCATTGCGCTTTGCAATGTTGTTTACAAAATCATCACCAAGCTCATTGCGGAGCGGCTCAAAGGATGCCTCCCCTTGATTATTTCAGAGGAACAAGGGGGCTTCGTTGCTGGCAAACAAATTTTGGATGAGGTGGCTATTGCTTCGAAAGCTATTCACTCTATGAGTACTTCTCAGGAACGAGCCATGTTTATCAAGCTTGACTTAGCAAAGGCCTACGACAGGGCCAGCTAGAGATTCTTGCAAAACGTTATGTTGGCTTTTGGTTTCAATCTGGGTTGGGTCCAATGGGTGCTAAGCTGTGTTACTATGCCCTCTTACTCAGTCCTTATTAATGGACAACCCACTGAGCTTTTTGGTGCTTCTAGAGGCCTCTGCCAAGGAGATCCATTGTCTCCTTATTTATTTATCATTATGGCTGAGGGGCTTGGGTGGCTTATCAGGTTCTAGGTGTCTCAGAACATTGTGCAAGGATGGCAGTGGGGGAATGGATTAATCACATCCCACCTCTAGTTTGTGGATGATACTATCCTGGCTGGGAGAGCACGCATTAGGGAGGCAAAAGCCTTTCGAGGCACCCTTGACATGTACTTGGATGTGATTGGGCAGAAAATTAATGACCACAAATCCTCTATTTTCTTCTTTAACACACATGTGCCTATACAACGGAGGATTGTTGCTATCTTGAGATTTCAAATTCAAGCTCTCCCAGTTACTTATTTGGGGATTCCTATTGTGGTTGGAAGGCAGCCAAGACTATTCTGGCAGAATGTGCTGGATAGACTCAGGCAAAAAGTCAATCAATGGACACACAAATGGCTCTCTACTACAAGGAGGGTCACACTCCTGCAATCGATGATCCAGGCCCTTCCAATCTACCGTTGCATGGTGCAGGCTGCCCCTATGTACTTTATCAAGGAGTTTGATGCCCTCTCTCACCAATTCCTTTGGAGTGGTAACTTGCAGAACACCAAATGGAGTCTTATCAACTGGGATACTGTTTGTCGGCCAAAGAAGGATGGGGGACTTGGCTTGCACTCGGCCATCTTGGCTAGCCAAGCTATTGCTGCTAAACTGTATTGGAGATGGTGCTCCAATCAGTCTCAACTCTGGGCCCGCATCCTGGCTTTCAAGTATTTTTTAGGGGTGGAACCTTCAGACATCTCTAGGCTACCTCTAGAGCGAGGAGGATCCATGATGTGGCATACTCTCAAATTGGGAGCTCACTTGGTAAAACGCATCCTCTTCTGGATTTGCAATAGCGGAATGGAGGCCCTCTTCTGGGAGGACTCTTGGGACGGGTCACCCCCGCTCTTGTCCTCCCATCTGAATTTTCAATCTCTGTGTGACGCCCTCCAAGCTGCTGGCTGGACTACTGTTGCTCACTACAAGGAGGAGTATAATATGGGCACGACTACTAGTTGTAGATGGAAAAACTCTTCGGATTGGCTGTTGGGCGGCTCCTGGGAGGACCGGTTGGAACTATCTCAGATCTTAGCTTCAAGAAGTTGTAGCTCCTTACAAGGACATGATGTTCTTGCTTGGGGAGGTGATTTTACTGGGCATTATTCAGTTTCTGCTGGATATCTTGCCCTGACTAAGCAAATGTTTGGAGAAACTTACTTCTTGTGGGGGAAAAATCTAGAACTATTTTACATGGCCCAAATGTAATTTCTTTCTATGGACGTTATTGTACAACAGGTGTCTTACTTGGGACAACCTATGTAAGCATGGCTTTCAGGGACCGTCCAAGTGTGTGTTATGCTGTAGAGATGAGGAAACTGGGCCGCATCTCTTCTTTCACTATCCTTTTGCTAAGCAAATCTGGCACCTTTGGTGGAGTGCGTGGGGCCGCCCTTGCTGGCACGCATCTTCGCTCTCAGACTTCTGGAGTCGGCTGGGCCATCCTCCATCTAAAGCGTCAATTTTACAGACTGCCTGGTCGGCTGGACCTTCATTTATTCTGTGGAACATCTGGATCAAAAGGAATAGGTGGATTTTTTGGGAGACTCAGCTGGAGCTTAGCGCCCTTTGGGAGAAAATTTGAAATTCACTGCAAGAGATTCTCTTAGCGAAAGGTTGCATAACTGATGATTTGGGGCTGGAAGACATTGGTATTTACTCCAGCATTTCTAGTGCGCTTTCAACTACCCCCTGCATCGCGCCTCCCACGCGCCTTGTGAAAAGAGACAGGCAGCTGCTTAGACCGGTTTGTAGGATGGGACGCTGGACCCCCCCTCAGGCTGAAACAATGAAAATCAACACCGATGGCTCCTCGAGAGGAAACCCAGGGGAATTAGGCATAGGAGGCGTGGGGCGTGACAGCTCAGGAAATGTCCAATTTATTTTCTTCGTCTCTAAGGGCTGGTATTCTAATAATCTCATGGAAGCGATGGCTATCTTGCAGGCAATGCAACAATGTTGCCAACAAGGCTGGCATAGAATTATTTGTGAGTCAGACTCTCAAGTAGTGATTAATTTATTAAATAATCATAATTTTGATAGTGTTGATTGGTAGCTGGCGGTGGTAGCACAACAGGCTCTCCAGTTAAGTACTTCTTTGGAATCTGTGGTTTTCAAACATATTCCCCGTGAATGGAATGGGGTAGCTGACTGTCTGGCTAAATGGGCCTCTGAGCAGGGGCCCCAGTGGAAGATTCTAGATCATAGGTTGTTGCCATTGGATTTCTCATAGAAGCTGGGTCTTCTGGTGTACCAGGATAAAGCTTTGTAATTTTTTTGTTTTCTATTTCTTCTGAATAAAATTTTTACCCCTTTTAGTTTAAAAAAAAAATAAATTAAAATGATTATGTTGTACAAATCAAATGTGTTTCCAAATGAGAAATTGCAAACGAATCATATATTAGGTTACGTCATATATAAGATTTGATGGATGTTTTGAGCATTTTGACATATTTTAATTATATGTTGTTATATTTAAATACGTTAAATCGTCCTTTAAGTCACATCATAAATAAGATTTGATGAATGTTTTGAATATTTTGACATATTTTATTTCTATATTGTTATGTTTAAATTCGTTAAATCGTTTCTTAAATCACATTATAGATAAAATCTGATGAATGTTTTGAACATTTTCACATATTTTATTTATATATTGTTTTGTTTAAATATGTTAAATCATCTCTTAATATATATCTTTATTTAATATAATGTTTATTATATCAATGCATTATTATGTAATCAAGAAACGACAAAATAAGTAAATGTTAAGCGCAAGCTGACTCGGGGAAAGGGATGTTATTGAAAAATCTTCAACTTTTACGCCTAGAGTCAAATTCGGATTAAATGCTTGTGGAATTACATAGGCCACGGACGAATTATCATAAATGCTTGTTGACTTATTGGCATCGATAGTGATAAACGATGTATATCAAGGTTAAAGATCCGATTTAAACAATAAATGGTCGTGATAAGGTGAATGAGACATAAAGGAGTGACAAATGAATTTTTGAAAGCAAGACATAAGTATTTATTGCATAAATTTATTTGAAAACTATTTGAGTTAAAGATTTTAAGAAGTATTTATTGCAATGATTTATACGAAAATAATTTGAGTTACAGATTTTAAGAAATTTTATTTTTTATATAATATTTTCAATTTAATATGAAAAATTATTTACGAGGAAATTATTTGTTAAAGTGTATTTAGTGTTGTTTTTTATTTTTTTAGATTTGGTTTTTGAAAGGATGATACATGTTTTTCATTCATTCTCTTGTTTTTTTATTAGTTTATGATGAATTATTAATTTTACAAGAAAATAGATTAGTATTTTAAAGATTTATATAAAATTTGTGAAAAGTCATTGAGATTTTCAAATGTTTAGATTACGTGGAGAAGAAGATCGTGAAGTCTAATTTCAAAAATGCAAAGTTGAATAGAATAATAGTTTTTTAGGAAAAATTCTATTTTTTCCATTGTCAACAGTGTGCACTTCAAAAAATATACTTATTCACATCGAATTTTTCGGTTTTATTCATCTTTCCCTACAGAGCTATTTTATGTTGTCTATTTACGCCAATTGCCCCCAAATTTGTGACATTTCATATATACTTCTAGAATACTCTTTTTTCATAATACTTATTCTAGAATAGTCCTCATTATCATTATCTTTAACATTCTTTATTATGATTAGATTCTTATTTTGTTATTTTATTTAATGAAATCGTGTTAGACCTATTTGAATGTTGTATGAGTATATGTAGTTCATTTTGATGTAAAACCACTTTCTCTATACTACATTTTGCTGAACTTGTACTCTCTTACATCCCTTAAGGTTAGATCTTTCTCTATTGTGGTCAATTTGAATGTTTTAGAACTTATTCTATTGATTTAAAATTATTAGTCATATCTCTTGTGTATGATTTTCAAACCATAATTATTTGTGATTACATTTAGAAGCCCCACTATTTGAAATGTTAGATTAATTGTAAATCTTATTGATTTTGTTAAAAGTTCTTTAGTTAAATCTAGAGCCTATTTTCAAAACAAAATTGTGTCACTCAATGATATTGATGTTCCTTCTATTGTTGTATGTTCTGTTGTAAATGATATCGAAATTCCTTTGAATAATAGATATTATAGACTTGGAATATTTTAAAAAATATATTCAAGTTAATCCTAAATAAATAGATACAATATCTTATGTGTTGAAATATTTCCAACACAAACCCTAGGTCAAAAGTCTTCAATTGAATAAACAATCCAATATATAACCTATTGAGCAAATAATAGATATTTGAATGATAACAACAAAGATTAAAACCATTGAGGGCACCTTTCCATACCTCATGATGTCGTAATATCCCAAATTTCTTCTAAAACTATTTCCCCTATTGTTTCCATCCTTTCCAATATTGTTTATGTTTCTCTTCCTTTCAAAATGCATTCAATGCTTTTCAAATTCTTCCAACTCCTTCACTTCTTAATTCTCAACTTTAATCTCTTCTTCATAATCTTTTTCAATCAAATTATTTGCATAATGCTACTATTCCCACCTATTCTACCCCCACTCCTCTTCCAACTCTTGACATAATTACTATGATTTAAACCTTATGTGATGTTCAATAACAACTCCAATTTCTTTCTCAAGGGTTTTAAAATTCAAGTACGAGGGTCACTTCATAAGATATTTTAATTAATTAATTAATTAGCTTATGACTTTTACTTATACAATTTTTTGTTTTAAAGTTTTAATTATTCAATAAAGAAAATCATTATACTCATGTCTAGATTTTTCACATAATGAGAAACATTTTTATAATCTATTTCCAAAAAGATTTAAGAATTATGCTCTTGATTGGTTCTAATCATTACCATGTAGATATATGTACATTCTTTCACTATTTAGTTTAATATTTTTGAGCTCATTTTTTTAATAAACATTGACATGAAAGTCACATTTGCATAGATTAACAACTTAAATAAAAAACTAATGAAAATGGTAGTAATTATGTAATTGTATTCAAGACAAAAGTTATACAAAAAGGACTCACCAATCACATGATAGTGAACTATGAAGTGTATTTTTTCAATGTTTAATTTTACTTACTAAATATAATTAGGTTATCTTCAACACTAACCTATCATTTGATGATCTTTGTCATGTAGTTATAAACTATGAAATCAATATATTAGAATACAACATGCTTAAATTTGGGACAAATGCTACTACCTCTAGTGAATCCGACTTTCAAAGTAAAACAAACTTCAAGCATAAGGGAAATGACAGTTTTTTTAACCTTAAGAATGAGACCAAAAATGTATTGAATGGGAAATATCCCAATTGAGCTCTGCCCTACATTACTAAATATCTATCTTTCTAAACCCTAGATCTAAAATTTGATTTTTTGTTTTGAATTTATAAATGATTTTGGTAGCAAATAAATGTATGTCAAATGCACAAATAAACATGTTGATTATATGCCCTTATGGAAATAACATCAACTCTGAATTCAAACACATAATATGACCATCCAACAGAAACAAATGACATATAATTCTGTGTTTTGAATACAAATGACTGCTGTTATGAAAAAGATTATCCAGAATTGCAATTACATCAAGTTTATGGATTCAAACATACCTGAACACAGTCCAAATTCCTGTTGTTACAAATCATTCCAAAGATAATATATATTTGCTCCAAAATTTTGATCAAAGTTTACTCCAAAATTGATATGCAATTTTGAACTCTGTATGAATTCACCTCTAATATGCGATTGGGTTTTCGTCCAATCCACCTTCTTTTCTCAAGGGTCTTCGTCCTTGGAAACGTATTGCAAACAAGTTGCAGATCCATAATGAGAAAATAAAGAAAGATACTGAATGAATTAATAAGCTCAATGTGAATTTCGTCACGAATCCACTCTCAAAAAGAGCTAGGTTTTTGTCCAACCCTTTTCCAATCTACTGAAGGTTTTCATCCTCAGAGATTTAGTCGAATCAGAGATTCAATCTTTGTCATAATGCATCAAAAATATTACTCAACAATAATAAAAAATGCTTTGCCCTCAACTTCTTTTAAAGGCTTCAAGGAATCTTCTAGAAGAAGCCAACTTGCAACTAACTCCAACTTCTAGAAGAAACTTATTTTATATTTTATTTTTTTCCATTTTAATTAAAATTAATTAATTAAAGTCATCCTTTTGAAATAATATTAATTTTTAGATAACTTAAATTAATTAAATTAATTAAATCACTTTATCATAATTTTGGGGACATTACAGTCCTCCCTTCCTGGTGATTGCTTGTCCTCAAGCAATTCGCCCCTGATACCCAACACCAACTTCTAGGATCCCATATCATTCTCAAAAATTTGCAAACTCTACTATCTGAAACACTATGCTGAAATATATCTGTGAATAAATTCTCCTTATCTCTCCTAGATAGTAGTGCGATAATTCTCAATATGTAATTAAAAAACTCACCATCACATACCTTAGTCTTTGCAGAAGACCGTTGCGCTACTCTGATTATCATGCTCTCCAAATTCCCATAAGGATGATGACTCATAATTGAGAGTGAAAATGTCATGCAACATATAGAATCATTTACCTCATGCTTCATAAAATGAGCCTCCATCCTCTTTGTTGTTGCAACATTTGGAGCACCATCTGCTAAAGCTCTCAATAAAATCTTCTTCCCATCTGATGTGAAACCATACTTAAAACCTCTATCTAGAGGTACTCCTGAAGGTATGTCACCAAATACTCTCCTGTGATGATCCATCACTGATTGTATATCAGCATGAAATACCTAATTATCCTGAGGTGTGGGTGTTTCAGACTTAACCAAACATTGTGTAGCCCAAATCACATCATTATGTCTAATAATAGTCTCCATCCTGTGAGATGACACCTCCTTAGGTCCACCATCTAACGCTGCCCTTGTTTGTTTCATGTGATGATCCTTTTGTTGCTCTGTAAAAACTTTTGAATGGCAGATCACACAGAGTGTTCTCATGTTTTCCAAACTACATTCACCTCCTCCTCTATATACTGGCACGATATGATCTGCATGCCATGCATTTCATTCAGTTGGCTCTAAAATAAGCCTGTTGAGCAATCTTTGATGTTTTGTAAAATCTGGGGCAGCCTTGAGTATGTTCTCTCTCTGTTGATCAACTATCAATGGATGAATGCACTTAACTAATTTATGGCAATCTAGTTTGCAACTGGTACATATTCTATGCTCTATGGAAAAGAGTTCCTCCCGCAGAAACTGTTGACTTGTCCTCATATAGAACCCTTCAAAACAACTTATTTTGCAAAATAAACCCTCAAAATATTTAGGTCTCTTTGCTTAGATTACTAAGCAAGGGTTCTGACACAATTTGCAAAGGGCCTATTCATCTGCATTTCATGCCTCTCTTTGATTTTACCATGTTTTGATAGTGATATCTTCTGCGAGGCTGCATGTTCTGGCAAAGGATTACTGATATCATCTCCTTCTACAACTTGACACTTACTTCCTCCTTTCAGCAAACCCTCGTGTCCATAATTAGGCTCATATTTCATGTAGCTCAATTCAAGGCTTAAAGGCAACCGCAATGGCCTTCCAAATGGTTTATTATGCTCAACAGGTCTGAGACCATTCCACTCCATGATGAATGTAAGTGCAATTTCTCTGTGAGCCAGATTAATGTTCATGCGATTTGGAAGTGAAATCTTACCAAACACATTCGATATGATAGGGGACTCTATATCTTTAGGCCAAAAGTTTAGTTCACGCTGTCTTGGTCTCAAATCCTTTTTGGAAACACATGCATAGAGATGTATGCGACCTGTATTTGCACTTACTTCAAAAAGTAGTGCCTCTAGAGGGATGTCAAAAACATTATCATATCCACCACCTGTTACCGACTCATACTCAATAATTTTTAAATCTAGTGTATGTTGACTATCTGCTTGTCCATTCTAAATTTTGTTACAGTTATTTCCATCTGCACTAGATTCTGTATGTTGTAAAGTTTTCAATGACAACTCTGAAACTCCCACATCATTCCTTCCAACAACAGTAATATCATCTTCCTTCAGTAAGTCTTGTTCGCTGCTTTTCAAGTACCCATGCAATGTATTACCTTCAGTGAACATGTTTGTAGCACAAAGAGGCTTGCCTGCTAAATCTAGTTCATGAATGACATCCACCTGCAATTCCTTTCCAACCTCTTCATTAGGCTTGGGCCACTTTGATTTCTCTTTTGGAGGAATGTTGGGTGGTGTAAGCCCAAACATTTTGTAGAGTCTTCCCATTTTGAAACAATTAGCTAACAAAATAATTTCACGAGGAATCCCACAACACAAAACTACACAGGCTGGCAGGATGTACAGCTCTGATACCACTAAAATATCCCAAATGAGCTCTGCCCTAAATTACTAAATATCTTTCTTTCTAAATCCTAGATTTGAAATATGATTTTCTATTCTAAATTTATAAATGATTTTGGTAGCGAATAAATATATGTCAAATGCGCAAATAAACATGTCGATTATATGTCCTTAAGGAAATAACATCAACTTTGAATTCAAACACATAATATGACCATCCAACACAAACAAATGACATAATTTTGTGTTTTTAATACAAATGACTGCTGCTATGAAAAAGGTTATCCAGAATTGCAATTACATCAAGTTTATGGATTCAAACATACCCGAACATAGTCCAAATCCCTGCTGTTACAAATAAGTCCAAAGATAATATATATTTGCTCCAAAATTCTGATCAAAGTCTGCTCCAAAATTGATATGCAATTTCTGCTCCAAACTCACGATTCTCTAATGAAGTGCAATTGTGAACTATGTATGAATTCACCTCCGAGATGTGATTGGGTTTTCGTCCAATCCACCTTCTTTTCTCAAGGGTTTTCATCCTTGGAAAAGTATTGCAAACAAGTTGCAGATCCACAATGGGAAAATAAAGAATGATGCTGACTGAATTAATACGCTCAATGTGAATTTCGTCACGAATCCACTCCTGAAAAGAGCTAGGTTTTCATCCTACCCTTTTTCAATCTGCTGAAGGTTTTCTTCCTCAGAGATTTAGCCGAATCAGAGATTCAAGCTTTGTCATAATGCATCAGAAATATTACTTAACAATAATAAAAAATGCTTTGCCCTCAACTTCTTTTAAAGGCTCCAAGGAATCTTCTAGAAGAAGCCAACTTGCAACTAACTCCAACTTCTAGAAGAAACATATTTAATATTTTATTTGTTTCCATTTTAATTAAAATTAATTAATTAAAGTCATCCTTTTGAAATAATATTAATTTTTGGACAACTTAAATTAATTAAATCATTTTATCATAATTTTGGGGACATTACAGAATGTGACGATCAACCACTTAAAAGGATAGTATTAAGTGAAAGTCCTCAAAATATGTTTAAACAATTATTTGAATCCAATATGCTTACTTTACCTCCTATCAAAGAGTTGGATCTATCTATGCTTTATCCTAAGAGATATGATGCAATTAAGTTTTGTATTTATCATAGACTTACATGACATTATTCAAACATATGAATTACTTTTAAGCATAAGTTACAAGTAGTCATGAATAACAATCAAATTCAAGTAGAGGGTACCCACAGTAATTTGAAATCAATGTCTCAACTAAATTAATATTTGAAAATACTTAAAAAAACCTCTTCTAAATCATGCCACTCAATATAATTATCAAGCCAATATTTATATGGTAAATACAAGAGAACCGCCACAACTTTCTAAAGCTCATCCAATTGATAGATTTATCAGCATAGTTAATGTAATTACGAAGGAGCTTTTTCAAATCATGAGAATCGAAAAGACAATTATAACATTGAAGCACTATTCACGTGAGCTTTTATATGTGCACATTCATAAAAAACTAATGGAATTATGATTGATTATAGTTCAAATATAAATGTGTGCATGCAAAAACATTTCACTAGTATTAAATATAATTAAAGATATAATTTAACATGTATTATTATAATTATTATAAAATATGATGGAATTACAAACAAACCCACTTAAATGTATTACCTTCTTTCTTTCAATAAATTTTAATATAATTTTTATTTAATTTTATGTATTATAAAATAATAAAATATGTAATATTTTATTTGAAAAACCATAAATAAAATAAATATTATTAATATTATATAAATACTTAGAAATTTGTTCATAATAACTACTCTTCAAAGCAATATTTATAATCCTTCAATACAAATTTGAAATAAAATTTTACCCAAATAGTTATAAAAAACTAATCAATCATAAAACATTAAACACACCTAAAGTTCATATATCCACTATTCCGCGTACCAAGGTGTATTTATCACACCCTCTTACGCCTGTCCACTCTGAGATACTGCACGCTATTTGGTACATGCAGTCTGCTCTCCACTGTATTGCGGTGGAAAAAATGAGATTAGGCAACATTTTTTTGGTTTAAAGAACTAATTGAAAAAAGACACCAAATAGAATGACTTGTTCAAGAGAATTTATTAGGACATTGGAGTCCACTAAATCTTCATTTTAGTATATATCAGCAAACCATTGCATAAAACAGTCAGACAAAACCCAAACGCTTGTAAATACAATCCTGGCCTCATTCCAGGAAGTTTAGACAAACATAAGTACGAAAGCATAATAATATATCTACCTTCCCACTAGACTTGAGAAGTCGTCGTTGGAAGATATTGAGGTAGGCGGCCTCATTAATAAAGTCTCTGCATATGATGCCACAGGCATTGTAGTCGGAAGATGAGGCGCTGTAACTTCAAAATCCAGTAACCTCAGCACATGCTTCATTTTCGGTCTTGCAGCTGCATCAGGATGAGAACACCATAACCCTACCACTATCAATTGTTCCATTTCTATCTTTTCAAACTCTCCATTCAATCTGACGTCTGCAGCCTCCAAAGCCCTGCCTTGACCATATAGATCCCATGCCCACATAACAAGCCGCATGTCAAACTCTATCAAACTCAAATCTAGTACTTGTTTGCCCGACGCTATTTCCAAAGCCACAGCCCCAAAGCTGTAAACATCTGACTCTCGACTAGTTTTTCCTGATGCCACACATTCTGGGGCAAGGTACCCGAATGTCCCAGCAGCCAGTGTGGTCTGAGCTAGACGCTCATGATTAAGCATACGCGCTAAACCGAAGTGCCCAAGCTTTGCACTGAAATTGGAATCGAGCATAACATTACTGGATTTTACATCTCGGTGTACAACACATTGATCCCATTCTTCGTGAAGATATAGCAGTGCAATGGCTATTTCACGAGCTATTTTATACCTAAAACTCCACTGCAGCACTGGATGATCTTCTATTTCTTCTTCTCCTACTACTCTCCTGAAAAGATGTCTGTCCAGGCTTCCGTTAGGCATATATTCGTACACCAAAAGCAACTGGTCTCTCTCATGGCACCATCCCTAAAGTTGAACAAGATTGCGATGTCTCAAACGGCTAACTATACTCACTTCTGTGATAAATTCCTTAATCCCTTGTCTTGATCCTTCTGAGATGCGCTTCACTGCTAAAATCTCATTTGTTTGTAGAAGAATGCATTGGTATACTCCTCCGAATCCTCCCTGCCCAAGCTTTCGAGTTTCGCTGAAATTGTTTGTTCCAGCGATGAGATCACCCATATTAAACCTTCGAGGAATATGATGCAAAAGCTTGTCAAGTTCCATGTCTGGTAATCTTTGTCCACAGATAATTGCAAGACTCTTTCTTCTAACAAAAGCAAAGTAGCCCCAGATCACCATCGCACTTGCAATACAAACTACAAAACCAGATCCGACACTCAGAATTATTTTTGTGGAAGTGCTTACTTTTTTCTGCCCTTTTTCTTCGGAAGTACTGTTTTTGGAATACAAGCTGCTGTTGAAGCTCCATGAAAAGATGTCGTGCGTCTCTGTTGAATTCACAGCTGCAGATGAAAACCCTATGACAATATTTTCAGTTAAATATTCAGACAAATCTACAGGTTGTATCAAAATGCAATTTTTGAACGATTTCCGACTATGGGAGTCATTCGTAAGATATACTCTGAGCAGTGCATCTGGGCTATTGTAGTCAATCCATGCATCACATAAAGCTCCGTTATTTTGACCATAAAAATCAGCTCTTTGCAAATAATCATTAGAAGAGTTCTTGACAAAAGTTCCCACAGCCAAATCCTTACTCGCAAATGCGACAGCAAAGAAATCAGAGCGTCCATCTGCAGCAAGACCAAAGCAATTTTCGGCTATGAGTTGTGGAACACTGATAGTGTCTTCTTTGGATGCCATGAAGAAGACTATTCCATCGCCCCCAGAATAATTCATGGCAAATTGAAAGTGCGTGCTAAACTGAGCTATAGACGAAAGTTGATTAATAGTCTTATTATAAACAATTCTCCCTGCTGTTTTATTCTCCAAGCTTGTATACTTTAAACTCGTACTATTTGTAAGATGGACAACATCGTCAGAAACTGTAGCATCGCTCACAAAATGAATTCCAGTTGTTTCGTTTGACCCAAATCCAGTGAAATTGAAGCTTACAGCTTTTTCTGATAGCCCTTCCAGAATGGAAATACTAGCCGTGTTTGTACAATAGAGCAAACATGCTAGAAAAATTAATCTGGAAAAAAAGATTGTGCCCATATTGCTCACAGGTAACGTTGACGAAGGAAGGAGGAGAACAGAATCTCCTTCCCTAAATATCCAATTCATTTCCGTTGCCAAAATCTTTGTGTGGTCTAAATCTTCTGTCGAATCATGAATATGGCGGACAACATTTTACGGGTTAACATTACAGTTTAATGAGTGGTCAACGATGAAAAGTAACATCCAGTAAACATGTTTTGTTAAGGCATATATTTTTGCATTATGAAGATAATAATTATTTATTTTTGTCGGATTTTTTTTAATGTGTTTTTAATTAGTGGTCATTGTTTTAACAAGAACCGTGTAACAATCAGTCCCTCTTTTAATTAAAAAAATATTAACAAGTATATATAGTGATCAGAAACATAATTTGAAAAAAAAAAATAGTGAGATAGCATAAAGATTTAGAATTTTTTTTATTTAATTAAATTTATGATAATTAATATTTATATTAATAAAATAATAATTTATAAATTTATAAAATTATTGTTTCAAATGTATAGTATTTGTGAATAATTTATAGAGTTTTAAAAAAATCGAGTAGAGTTTATAAATAATATTTTGCAAAGCCCTATATATATATATATATATATA
The DNA here is from genome assembly GCA_037957365.1 of Torreya grandis. Taxonomy (NCBI): domain Eukaryota; kingdom Viridiplantae; phylum Streptophyta; class Pinopsida; order Cupressales; family Taxaceae; genus Torreya; species Torreya grandis. The sequence continues at coordinate 3,937,876 of JARHVA010000437.1, read as the reverse complement.
TATATGTAAAGTAGTTCAAAATAAAATTATATAGTTATAAGATAGGTGTTCAAATAGTAGTTCTTATTTGTTGAAGGTAATAAATAAGGTATATTGAACACCATGTTTAAACGTGATGATGATGATGATGATGATGATGATGATGATGATGATGATGATGATGATGATGGGTTTAAACTTGCATTGTAGAATTGTTTATATAATATTATTTATAAATTGATATTTCAAAAAGTAAAAAGATAGAAAAACAATTATTAATTATGATTTATAATAAAAATATAGATATGTTGTCTATTAAAAAAAACTCAGAGTAAAAGTATCTTTAATTTTAAGATTTTGATATTGTATTTTAAAAAAAAAAATTTAGTTTTAAGTCATATATTTATTTATTTTTAATTATCAATATTTTTATTATTTAATTATCAGATATATTTTTTTAAATTAAAAGGGGTAAAAAATTTATTGAGAAAACTGAGACAGAAAGTTACATAGCTTTGTCCTGGTCCACAAGTTGGGCCAATTTTTGAGAAAGATCCAAAGGAAGCATAGTCTAATCAAGAATGTTCCAATCTGGGCCATGTTTCGAGGTCCATTTAGCTAAGCTATCCGCAAGCCCATTCCACTCCCGGGGAATATGCCTGAAGGTCACAACTTCCAACGAAAAACATAGTTGGAGACTTTGAAGGACAATCGCAGAAAGATGCCAATCCATAGCACTGAAGTTCCTTTTGTTCAGTAAGTTGACAACAACCTGAGAGTCCGACTCACAAATGATTCTGGACCACCCCTGTTGACAGCACTGCTATACCGCATCTAGGATCGCCATGGCTTCCATAAGGTTATTTGTGTTGGTGCCCTTGTAAATAGAAAAACAAAACTGAATATTACCTTCACTATCCCATTCGACTCCTCCAGTGCCTACCTTGCCCAGGTTTCCACACGAAGATCCATCTGTATTAACTTTTAAGACGCTAGTCGAAGGGGGAGTCCATTGCCCCGCACGCTTGACAGGCTGCACCCACTGGCTGGCACCACTTGCTAGGGGCGTGAGGTGGCCCGCAGAGGTACTGCCTAATAATCAAATATTTGATGATTATTATGTTTTTTAATTTTTTTAAATTTATATAATCAAATGTTTAATGATGATTATACTTTTTAATATAATTTATCCTTTATCTATCTCAATTTATTTGATAAAAGAGAAATTATTTGAAGTCCTACATTTTATACTCTTCCCTTTAACATTTATACATGGAAAATAATTTGTACATTTTATTCTCTTATGCGAAATTAGGGGTTAAGAGCATGTAGCAGTTACTATTCGTATTGATTCTTATTGACATGGATGGCTGAAAGCTTTTACTCATAATTTTGATTCCTTTAAGATTAATTCGACAAGTGGACAGTTACAAATAAAATTTAGTTAAAAAATAGTAAATGTGTATCAAGTTAAAATTTTGATGATTAGGCACCCATTGCCACTGGCTTGTGCCTTAGGGTGTAGGTTATTCGATCCATATAACAAATTTAGTGGAAGGAGATTCCATTATAGTTTTAATTTATTGATATTGATAATAATACTTCATATTTTTGGAAGATTGTAACAGACAAATATTAATATTTTTTCAATTAAACGAATATAACTAAATAATATCTTAAGAATATGTTAATATTTATGACAAATTTTAGGTGAAGTTTTATATTTTTTATCTTAATATATATTTCAAGTTTTTTGATTGAATTAACATAGAATTATTAATTTAAAAGTGATTCCATTAATCTTACATTGGTAGGGACTAATACCATTCTTTTCTTTTTTTCTTTCTGACAAATGGAGCCACTTAGAACACAAGTATAATATACTATTCATTATTATTATAATATTTCAAGATAAAATTATATTAAATAAATAAAATTATAACTTAAAACAAATAAATATGAAAAGGGAGTTATGAGTGGTAGACCCTAATGGAGCCCAAATTTGATGGTTAACTCTCTTTATCATGATTTTTTCCATGAAAGTTATCTATTCAACATTGTTCTTCAATTGCTAATATAATTAATGGTAGTGGGAAGGGCAGGGACACAAACATTCAAAAAAAAAATTATAATTTTTTATAATTTTAAATAGTTTGTCTAAAATTTCATTTTATATTTAATATAGTTTCCTAATAAAATTGGTTATAATTAATTTTTAAAAGAACATAAATATGATCATATGGACATCAAATTTAGGCTCTAGACTTTAACCACTACAACAATTTGACTAAAATAAGGTGTAATTAAAGTCACCTTAAAGTCATCTTAAAGTTACATTTAAGTTATCAAATGAAATACTTCTGAAAGAAAATTTTCTTCCCTAAAGTGAAATTTAAAGTTGGTTAGGTGACTTAAAGTTGTCCCTAATGTTGAATTTTATCTAACACATATATAATATTTACCAAAGTATGGGCTAAATTCAACCCTAACATAACTCTAATATTACCCTAATGTCTTCTGCAAGTGAATTTGACATAATTTTGCTAAGTGACATAAGATATGTCTTTAGTTCGACATTACGTTTGTTTTTAGTTCAATACTAAGTTTGATTTTAAGTGGGAAATAAGGTCTAAATTTAAGTGCAACACTAAGTTTGAATTAATTCATTCACTAAATCTAACATTGAGTGTGATGATCCAACTTTAAGGTAATTTAAAAAAGTGTCACTATATTTGACATAAAGGGGATTTTAAATACAACACTAGTTTCGAATTTTAATGCAACGCTAATTTTGAATTTATGTATGATACTAAGTTGATTAAAAATATAACTTAAGTCTGAATTTAATTTTTATAATCATATTAAAAAAATAGTTATTAAAAATAATTTAATATTATTAAATATAAAATTATTTTCTTGTATTATAAATTTATAATTATCACATATATAATTATATTGTTATAATATCAATGTCAATTATAATTCTAGACATAAAAACATAATTTTTTTTGTCTAATCATTATTTTGAAATGTAAATCAAACATATAATGAAATAATGATAAATTAAACATGATAATAAAACAACACAATAATAAAGTGAAATTGATGATAATATTAAATAAAAAATAGTTACAAATTCATAAAGTCATGATTAACCTTAGATGATTACAATATCTTTGCCTTAATGCCAACTCTAAATAATATCACTCTCACTCATACTTCCACAGTCATCCCCAATATCAATACCTTCAATACTTGCAGTAGTTTTAGGGAGTGAAGTATCGCCTAAATGAGGAGAACTCTGGTACACATGATCATCCATTCATAGTTAAATGTATTCATCCCTCCATTTATATTTTGCAATGATTTCACACATACCCTACATAAAACTCAAGAAAACCACTGTTATAAATCTCATTAAATATAAACCAATATTAAATTATATATTCTATAAATAAGTTATGAAATATATTTTACAATCAATTTTAATAGTTTACATATATCTTAATATAATTCTATTAACTATCATTTATTTTTGTACAAAAATAATATTAACAATTATAAATGTAGTCATTTGTCAAAGTTGGAGACATTCCTCATAATCATCCTCTCATTCAAAATTAAAAATATAACAATTAAATATAATTTAATAAAAAATAAAACTCGAACATTTATTAATTAAAAATAATTAAAACTATGATACTTACAATCTTGATGCATGCTCCTGACAATCATATAGCATATGGCTTTGGTCACCATTTTCCAATGCTAAAATCAAGCATGAGTAAATTGCTGTTTTTCGCTTACTTCAATTGGAAGTCATGACCTTCCCAATAGTCTTTAAAAAAAAAACGTCCTCCAAGGATCAACTTTGGAATGAGAGGGCTTGAAAATGATTAAGTAAAAATATGGTTACTACAACATTTTGCACGTATAATAGATCATAACTTTAAAACTGTGCTTTTCTTAAGATGCAGGTAAGGGAAGGTAACGGAGATGATGAAGATAGAGGCGAGGGAGCGAGTTTTGATGGACAGCAAGCACAGCATAAGACTTACAGATAATAATAACTTTAAAATTATTTGAAGTCCTATGTTGTGGATCCTTGTGAGGGTCTTTCTTCTTTTGGCACTTCTTTTTGGGCCGTGTGTTTGCTTGCGTTCGTGGTCGTTTCTACATTTTATCTTCTTTGTTCCATCTTTTAGGGGATTTCAATGGGTATTTTTGTAACTTGGGTTCAGGGGTTAAATTTGATAGTTGTTTAGATTTTTTTTAGATTTTTAGTTCTAAAATATAATTAATTTATATTTTCAACCATATCAAAGGATGGGCAAAAAATTATACAAACTGTCAATATGATGTTCACAATAAAAAATTTGCGATCACAAAATATTAAATATAAAAATATTATAGATATTAACTTGCTACATACTCTTCTTATAACTGAAGTCAAAGCATTTATTATGTGATCCAATTTGTCCCATCTATGACATCCTCCACTACGTTTGTCTTGTCTTTGTAATAATTCTTTGCTCCCAATATTTATTGATTAGTACAACAAAATCGATTTCCCAAGCTCAAGTGATTGTGTTGACACCATATTAACTGAACATTATTAATAGGTGGACTATCGAGCCTCACAAAAATTGTAGCATAGGTGGCAATCTAGTTGTTACTTTTCATTAAAATTGAATTTTTTATTCATTCTCCTATTTGTAAGCAAAGTGTGTCTTTCATCATCTTTCATTTGATTGATTTTCATGGCATATTTTTGACTATTTCATTTGAGATGAATGGTTGGAAACGTATTTGTAATTTTTTATTATTGTAATTTGGAGATTCTTTTATTCATTTTCATGTTTTCAACTGCGTTTCTCTATTTAGCTTTTACATTGTTTTTTTATAAAGCAAGGGAAATAAAAGCCTTGGTATATACTTGTAATTAAATGGATCGCTATTTTTTTCTTTTAACATCCTTATTTTAGGGTATTAACTCTCAATTTCACTTGTTGTAGCCGAAATTTAACCATGTTGTTCCCTTACTCTTTTACTTGGGCTGGAAATTGAAGGGAACAAAGCAGGGGAGGATATGTTCTCAATCATTGCTTAGGCTATAAACCTTTTCTCTACACAATCATTTATTTTTTACTCTATTTTTTACAATGTGTCTGTCAAATTATCATGTTACACACATTCTTAAACAACTGTACACAATGGTTTTAAGAGGATTTGATAATTATTTATGTTTGTACACTGTAATGAAGATTAATTTCTATTTAATTTTTATGCCCCATGGTTTGACAGTGGTTTGGCAATTAGGAAGCCTCTAATATAAACAAATATTTGAATTTAATGTTGATCACACCTTAAATTTTATGGGTGAGCATTGATTTGGGTGGCAAGTGCGACAGAGAAACAATTGCAGTTTCTTGGATAGCCTTTAATTTATCAAAAAAATTAGGAAAGCTATTCCTTTCGACCTTACATAATCAATGCAGAATAAATTAAAAATTAAGAGGAGCTACAAAATAAGAATTGAGAATTAAGTTTATATATTAACATCTACTTTTTTATATCTAGTTATTTTCTATTATTTGGTTTGTATAGGTACCATATAATTTGAAATGTCTTAAAATAAAATAGAATATGATTTCATTTATATCAATAATATCTCTATTATTATATTATTTTATCATATAGAAATTATATTTTAATATTTGTATGAAAAATATGAAAGTTAAAAATGAGAAATGAACATCATGTGATAGGGGACATTTACCTAAAATCCATCGCATACAAATTTCTTGACAGGTAAAGGTAGTCATCAAATTTAACCCTTGCTTCGGTCTCTCTCTTCAATTTGTCTAGGTTGGTTTTTATTCCAACAAAAACTGTCTAATTCCCACACCAGTTAAATTTGGTGGTTGTTCCTCCCTTATTTGATCCTTCCTGGTCCTTAATTGCATCTACTTCTTTCAGTTCGGTTCTCATTGTATTCATAGTCACTATTTTATGTCAGGAGGAGACCTAATTCTCCTAAAATATCTTTGAGTATGGTCATTTTTGTAATCCAAACCAATAATTCTTGGCTAGAAAGACATCCTAATATGTTCGAAGCTATTACCCACACTACTTATTAAAAGTGGAATTTCTCTAATCGAAACATTTTACACGTATAATTATAAAATATTAAAAAAAACATGAATAAAAAAATATATATTTATATATATACACACATACACATACATACATACATATACAATACAATAAAAAATTATAAATTACATAACATTTTAAAAAAAATTAATTTTTTCTTAAATTTTGTAATTTTGTTCTCATTTATTATATTTTCTCTAAATTTACAAAAATTTCCTTAATCTAACAAATTTAACCCATTTTTATAAAATACCACATTATTTTTAATTACATTCAAATCCCAATAATTTTAAAAAATTGTCTCTAATTTTTTGAATTATTCATAATTAACCTTAAACTTTTCAAAACTTTCTTAGTTTTCTATTGATTTATTATTTTCCTAAATTACTATAATTTTTTCTAATTTTTTTTTAATTTTTCCTATTTTTTCTTAAATTACTATAATTCTCCCTAAATTTTCTTAAATTACTGTAATTTTTCCTAAATTTTATTAATTTAATTTTGTAGATTTTTTTTAATTTATTAACCATGCCTTAATTTTTTTTCAAGTTTATCCTTATTTTCCTTATTTTAATTTTTTTTCCATAGTTTACTTTAATTTTCTCCTTTTTTAAAATTCACCTTAATTTTCTCTAGCTTTGTTGAAATTAGTTTATGTTTCTTAAATTACCTTGATTTATTTTAAAAATATATATAATTTATTAAATTTCATCTATTTATTTAAATTTATACTAAATTTCTCAATGTTGACTTATCTATTTTTATGATTTTATTTATTTTTCAAAAAAATTCCTTTAATTCTCTTGATTTCTCATAAAAATATTTAATTTGTTTCATTTATTAAATTTTCCTTTTTTGAAAAAAGTTTATTTATACTTAAATTTTGAATTTTTCTATAATTTTTTCTAAATTTAATTATTTTCAAAATTTCACTATTTTTTTTGGACTTAAATTTTGAATTTTTCTATAATTTTTTCTAAATTTAATTATTTTCAAATTTTCACTATTTTTTTTGAATTCTCCTATTTTTGTTGAAATTGTTTGTAAGTTTTTGAAGTTACTTTAATCTAAGAAAACTCAAAAAAATTAACATAATGTTTCAAATGATTCGTATTTACTTGATTTTGTCCTAATTTTCTTTAATTTTAAAATTTAAAAAAAAATCATTAATCTAATATTTTGAATTTACTTTTATTTTATCTACTTAAGTTTTTAAGTTTATCTTAAATTTATTAATGTTATTTTTAATTTTTAATTTTTTATAATTAAAATATATTGATCTACTTTACTTTATTTGTTTTTTTAAATGTTTTCTACATTTATCAAATTTATGTAAATTGTGAAATTTTTGTTAATTTAATCTAATATTTTAGATTTGTTTTAAATTTCTTTAAATTTCCTTTTTTAAATGTTCCATAATGTTTTTTAATTGATGTTAAATTTATAATTTAATCTTACTTATTAAAATTTCTTTTAATTCTTTTTTTAAATTTCTTTGAAATTTAACTCATTTTTATAATTTTCTAAAACTAGAAATTTATTACATGTTTGTGGAATTAGGTAGAAATTGATAAAACCTATACACTCTACCTTATCCAAAATACTCTTGTCATTTTATTAAAAACATTAGGCAACTATGTGAAGTTTTTTTATATTTTAATATTTATTAAAGTAAGACCCATCTTTCTCATCTATTTTTTTTAAATAAATATATTTTATAATAAAAAAACAATTTTCTATTAATTTTTTTTAAAAAGTACAACTTTAGTTATATAAAAAATGGGTGAAAAAGTTACAACTTAAATATTATATCAAGCTATAAAAAGCCTCGAGAGAAACCAAAGTCTAAAATAACTAGCCATAGATGACCATTAACCAAAATTAAATTAAATCAAGTGCATCTCAGTGAAAAAAATTTATATAAAAACACAAACATCATGGAACAAAATAAGTAGTAGTTGCAAACATGGTGGCTAGAAAAGGAGGTGGAGGCAGAGGTACCCGAGGCTTCCCTCACTAGTCATTCTCAATTAGGGGATCTTCAACCATAGAGAGGGGGTCCCAACCATCAGCTTGTTGGTTAATGTCAGCATCATTCTACAAATCTTGGTAGGAGGGAGAGATGGCTAGCTCCAGACATGTGAACTTGTCCTACTAAAGGGGTCTGTACCCCCCACCACCACTATCTCTATCTATGTCAAATCCTCTTTGAGGATATGGATAGAAATAGTAAGGAGAGGATCTCCTCCAACTTTGTGACATCCAACTATGAGAGTGATGATGCCTCCCCCTCCACCTGTGACCCCCAAGAGGAGAGAAGTGAGGTGGAGGATCAGGTGGCTCATGACTGACTACATAAGGAGTATTCCCCTAGTGGTCTAAGAAAGCCTTTAGGTGATGAAGCTCAAACATAACCTTATATGTTTGACTTTGGTAACGTTAGAAATCACAACTTTTTTAGTTATAGAAAAACTTTTTTTCCCATACTCTAATTATTAAAACATGCTTAAAATTTCTAGATTTCTAAATTTGAAATAAAATATCAGTATGAAATATTTTCCAAAATCTATTATATCTTGTAGGTAAAAGGGCAGAGTCCCCTAAGAGAGCCATTTTCTAGGTTAACATCTCAGGATTGTATGGTTTTAAAATGGTATGAATCCATCTCTAGTCTGACTCAACATGTGGCCAAAACTAGAAGAGGTGCTTGATGGCTTTTGGATGTTGACAAGTTGGGCAAGTAGGATGAAGAACCCCCATGTGCTTGAGATAATTTCCCATGAGCAAACCCTATAGAGAATACACCAAAGGAAGTGATCCTTTTTGGGTTCAATATAAGCCACTCAAATGTGATTAAACCTCCTATCCCAAACCTAATAAAGGGATTGGAGTGACCATCGGTGATTAAGAGCCTTTGTATCAATGTGTTGAGGGGATAAAAAATTATATCCCAATTGAGGAGAATAATGGTAGAATGGCATGTCTGTAGGCCAAGACTAGTCCTTCCACCATAGCATGAGAGAGGAAACTTTGATCTTGTGTAAGTACTCATCAAGTCTAGAACTATAAATTTCAGTAATGGATAATGCATTTTCCTTGTTAATCCAAAATTTAAACTTTAGCATAGACCAAGGAAGCAAATCCATAGAGACCTTACAGAACAAATCACCAATCATGAGAATACTATTCTTAAAGAACCTTAATATTGTGATCTAGGCCACCATGGCAAAGGGGACATTATGAAAGGTTAGCTGAGGAGAATACCATAATGAATGGGAATTTAGAGAAAGATCACTTCTAAACCCCTCCCCACCCAAATAAGTTGAGGTTTGATATTTTCTCAGGCCTTAAAAATACTCTACATGAAAAATGTGCTCCCTACTTTGACAAACAGTAGCACAATAAGTGTGCTCTAAAATTTTATTCCTTCCTAGGTCTTAGTTCCCTATTGTACACCTCTTACGCTCAACCTTGAAAATTTGAAGAAAATGGAAAACAAAGATGAAGGGTTTGGCATCAAGACTGAACTGAATGAAGATAATGACTAAGAGGAACTGACAAAGGGTATGGTCGGTTCATTGATACTTTTGGCTCTACCTGAACCAAGGTGAGAGGACCTATGGGGTAGCTTGATCACATGGAGAGATTCCAAAATTCAACTTTCATGAGGATTATTAGTACAAAGAGACACAAATGCGACCAGAGCACAACCAAACTCATTTAATCCACTTGGGAAGGGTTGTCACATGGAATGAATAAATGCTCTAGGTCACATATAAGCTATTAAAGATAGATATGAAAGTGACTGCAATCTTCATTGTAAATAATTTTCAACAACATGGGTCAAATCGAAAACTGTAGCACTATGCTTGAAAGCAGAAAATGCAAACACATGTTATATAGGAAATCTGTAAAACAAGCAAGAGTGCCTCATAATCAGTAGTATTATTCATACACTCAAAGGAAAGCTGAAAACAAAACTTGAAACATTTACCATTGGTGGAAAAGAAGACAACCCCATCTCTATTTTCAAGATTAGAACAAGCCCCATCAAAACACATCTTCCAAACTATACCTTCACTATTAGGTTTAACATGAAGAGAAGTAGGCTATTTATTAGTGTCAATATTCCCATTGAAATTGCCAAGCCCAATGTCTGTGTACAATACTTCATTTAGGGCATGTTTTGGATCTTCAATTACAGGGAGCATCTTTGGCTCTATATAAAGTTTGACCATCTTACCCTTTAAAGGATTGGTGGCATAGGAAAGGTCCATTTGTACACTTCCACCCATGATAGCATCCCATTTACATGATAGAAACATCCTCCACTTAGGTTGACATTTCACAACTACCACATGTATATTCAAATACTTACCTGAATGCACCATCAACTACACTACCAACCCTTTAACTTGTCCAACAATTGGTACCTCTTATGAATCCATGACATAACACATGCTAAAGGCTGGTGTAATGTTTATTCCATGATCATTTAGGATACCCAAGGGCATGACATTAAAAGAGGCTCCAAAATCACACATGCAATTATGGACAATCAGACCATTGATCAAGAGGGTTATATAAAATGGATCCACTTTGAGCTGACATTCTACCAATATAGTCCCCAAATACACCACTGAGGCTGGTTCAACAACCTCTTCTGATTCTTAATATCCCATTATATACACAATGAGGATTGATGGTTAACTCCTTATGTTTTATGTAGATTAATCTATCATCACTGGGAGTTCTTCCTCTTTGATTAAGGGTGAAAATTCAAGCCTTTGGGATTAGTTTGATATGTAAGAATTTGACCTTCTTTACTATTCCCTTTGTATTTAGGAATCAAAAATTTTAGACAAGGATCAACATTTTGAATCCTAAGTATGCTTTAAATAAACTTGGATACTTAATTATGCTTGAATACAAGCTAACCCTAACTCCCTTTCAATATGGAGTCACTTTGTCTACCAACTATTCTACACCGTTTGTTGATGATACATCATATAGTCAATTGGTAGGAAACCTTATTTATTTAAATCATAGTATGTAGAACATCTCCATTGTTTTTTGACTTGTCTTTAACTTCATGTAGCATCCACATGATATTCATTAGAAATAATTAAAGCACATGCTTAGATAAATTCATGGTATGATATAATTTGGAATTGAGTACACATCAAGGGGCTTAACAAAATTAGTGGAATATATAAATTTTGATTGGGAAGGCAATGTTGATGATCTCAATCCCACTTCAGGATATATATTTTATCCTGAATCTTATCCCATCACTTAGTCAAGTAATAATAAACATGATATTTATTGATCTTATACTAATGTAGAGAGGAAACTCTTTCAAAACACCATATTTTGACCAAGTTTAGCTTTACCTTAAACCAACCCACTACTATTTGGTATGACAACCAGAGTGTTATTCACATTGCCTAAAATTGAATAGAACACTAGTGAACAAAAATTATTTAGATTTATATGCACTTATGTTGTAATAATGTTGTCATTGATGTCAATATGATGTCATTAATGTCAAAAAGTGTTGTCATTGTTGTCTAGATGCATTTGGTAAAGATGCATGGTGAGTGGTCTTTGAGGTATGTATGAGTGAAGTTTGATGTCCAGGTAAGCAAGGATAGTTGAGGCATCAACATGAGGTTATCAAAGATGATCAATGGTCAAGTTTTTTTCTCAATGTTTCATTTATTTTTATAAGATTTGTGTCAATATTGGTGTTTCCCTAGTGAAGGATAATCAAGGTAAATTGTCAAGTCTTGGAACCTTGTGGTGTATTGATAAGGTATGAGCATATGATCCCTAGTCTTGTGCATAAAGAGGCATGGTGGCATAGTGAGTTAGATGATCTTATACCTATAAAGGATATAGAATTATGATATCAAGTATATTTTAGGACAAGTGTTTAAGAAGTAGATCCTTGTTTAAAGTATCAATAACTTAAGGAGTCTTATCATAGCCTAGACATGGCATGAGGAGAGAGATGAATGGTCTTAGGCATATGAGAATATGTATAGAATGGGTTTATCATGGTAATAAGTTGTATGGAATGAGATTTAGATTTTAATTATGATAGTGAGGTGTTGATAACATGAAAATAGGCATGAAGGTCAAATACTTGAGTGACCTAAGACTAGTCATAGCATGAAGAGACATAATGAGAATGCTTGAGCATGGTGGCTCAGTGAGATGGATTCATATAGGAATAAGAAGATTTATAAGGTTATTTGATCATGCATATTAGGAATTGGAACACTCAGGTGAGTCTTAGGGTGAGCCTATATGGGTAAGACCTACAAACCTAGTATGCAACTAAACCACCTCTAGACCCTGCTTGGCCTAATGAGGCATCATGATCTATTGACAAGACATATGAATAATTTTTGATAGTAGAGATTGTATTGAATTTACATGAGGTGATAATATATTTCATAGTGGTTAAAATTTCAATTTTAAGGCATGATGTGACTTGCAGGTCAAGGTCTAAGCAAGAAAAGAGAGAGCAAATGGCGAAACGAGATATAAGGATCAATTTACAAGGCATGGGTGAATAAGAAAGTATTGACAAAGGTGATTCAAGCTATTTTAATAATTTTAATGAATTATTAGTTAAAAAATTTAAGGTTGAAACAAGGAAAAGTGACTTAAGGTCTCTCGAGTGGGCAATATTAAGAATTTTTTACATAAGAAGCTTTTTAAAGTGTTTGTTAGCATGTGCAACATCTTCATGAGGACCTAAGTTGTTTAAAGTATATAGGTAAGGGTCATAGATTAATGTTACAAGTATTTTTTATGGAAAGAGGGGATAAACGTTATGAATGATCGTTAAGACTAAAAGATGGTTTAAACCCTAAAAAAACATTAACATTAACCCAATGTTGAAGATATTAATAAAAAGTACCTAGAATGGTCTCAAATGGCTAGATAAGTGATTTAAGGTTGTATTAATCTCTCCAAATATTATCTAGGTATGATTGGTTTGATAGGTGAGTGAGTAGACCCTACATGAAAGGCCTTATTTCTCATAAATTTAGTGTAACAAATAAAGTTGACCAAGTCAAAGTAATAAAATCAAAGTATGAGGATAAATTAGACATACTAGTTGACCTATCACTAACAGATCTAATGATCCAGATAGTGAGAAAACCAGGGAAAAGTGAGAAGTTGATTAGGGATGTATTATCATGGATTAGGGATGAATCCAATTACATGGAGATATTTTTCAAGAATTGTAATACATTTTCATATTATATATAATATTTGAATATAATTGTGTAAAAAAAAATGTTGTTTAGAAGATGACTTAACTCATTTTGATGTGACTATAAGGAGAGAGGTCCAGAGACTGGTCAATATGTATAAAGTTTATCAATAGACCTTAGTGTTTTTTTATTTAGATACTTTATAAATATATCTAGGAATCAAATTAATAATTAGTATTATTTGAATGTGTCTACATAGGTGTTGTGAATCAAAGTCACCATGACTGGTCTTTGGAGAAAACTGTCAGTTCTAAGTAAACAAGGCACAATGATGAGTTTGAATCCTTATCTTATTAATTGAAGTGTCTAATGAATATGGTGATGTTTTTTTAGAAATAAATGGCATATACATGTTTTTTATAATGTTTTATATTTATTTTAAGAGGTTGAAACATTGAATACAAAATGACTTGTCTGGCTTAGTAAGGAGTATGAGAGAGAAGGTTAACAAATTGGTCTACAAGACCAATAGTTGCCAGTAGAATTTGTGATCTGTCTATTGGAGAATATTATGAGGATGTTTTAGGATATTATAAATTAAATTTAAGTCCTTGAATGTGTCTATGTAAGTGTCAAAATTTCAATTTTCCATAACAATGTTTTGAAGGTAGTTGGCAATTAAGAGTAAGCTACTTGCAAAGAAAGGTTTGAGCATGTATACCCTAAGTTAAAGCATCTAATGAATTTTATGATGAACACAAATTAATTAGGTTTTATTATATGTGATGTTTTTCCATTTTATTTTTGAAAAATGGTGTTTATTCTTTAGTTGTTCAAGACAAATTTTTTGTGTATGCAAAAGCCTATTAAGAATAGTGTTTTGAGAAGAGGTTAAAGTAATGGTTTGACATAAAAGGTGTTTTAGACCTAAATTAAAGTTTTTTACGGTTAATTTGAATAATATATGAATTTATATTTATTTTTATGAATATTTTAATCATTGCAATAAATATTAAGTGTAACGTGCTCTAATGAAGGCCCAATGGCATTAGGTTTCCTTAAGACCTAAAAGAGGTTTTTTGGTCCTATATGCTATGATATACCTATTGTATTGTTTTATTCATGTTTGCAACATGTTATAAGACATATTTTAAAGGTAATACAAGTATTCAAGTGTGCATGGATGACTAAAGTGTGTGAGATCAAGTGACTTGTATAAGAGCAAGACTAATTATGCCTAATTAAAGTGTTAAGAAGTGTGTGTGTGTAGAATAGAATAAAATATCACATTGAGGAGAAAAAGTAGGTCATGTAGACCATAATATGGGTATATCTAATTATTAATGGATATATAACATGAGGTTTGAGTATAAATATCAAGGTGATATGACCTAATCAGTCTTGAAGAGACCTAGTAAAGCAAATAATTGTAAAGGAAGTTTTAAGAAGGATAGAAGAGAGAGAAGAGATGAATAAGAATCATCATATATTAAATATTGAAAAAAATAAAATATGGATGGCATAAATTTACTTTGTTGATGGGGTGTTTGGTCAAGAGGTGGCTTAGTTGGTGTTGAGTCACTAAGGGAGTCGGTTCTTCCTTGCAAGTAGGTGATTGTTAAAAGACTCTGTCAAGTTGGTGTTTGATAGACTAGGGTTGTTTTTCCAATTTGATTTTTTGTTCAACTAAATTTTATTAATTATATTTTGGTCATTGATGGTAACCATATGTGCATGCATCATCTCATCTGGATGTGATGTATTCCATGGGTCAATCTCTTACTTTCCCTCTCTTTTTGAGAGTCCATCCTTAGCTTTCCTTCTAGTATGTTCCTTTGAGGGGGCATCATGGGTCATTTAAAATTTATTATTGACAAATATTTTATTTTAAAAGACATTGTTTCACCTGAATGTCTTGCTACTCCTCAAATATGGGAAAAATGTAGACATCCAATTCCTAAGACCATTTATGTTGTAATTGTCAATCTTACTCGAATTACACTCAAATGTCCAATTTAGGTCAAAATAATTAAAAATGTGTTAAATGGTTCAAAATTTTCATTTACATGTACTAATTTAGGCCAAAATATCCCTAAATGGGATAATACATTTTATATGATTCCTAACTTTGATCAATTTATTTTGATTCAAAATGATGATTTCACCTTTTTGTTCTCTAGATCACTCTTTTATTTTAATTCATTAATACACATCACATACCTTTGTTATTTTGTGTCGGTAACATCCTAAATGGGAAAACGGTTCCAATCCATCTAACATCACCTTCCAATTCTTCTTGAATCAAATTATGATCTAGTAATATGACTTTTTGACCATCTTAATTAATTGAGGACCAATTTTCAAAGAATTGCACAAATATTAATTAATCTTATTTAAGGCTAATTAATTCAAATCAAGATCTTAAGTGTATTTTCCATGGATAAAACTAAATATTTCTTTATTAGAAATTAATTCTCAATATCTGCATCACCTAGTGACATGATCAATGGGGTGGTATCCATAAGCCATAAATACATAAAATATTTGAATTATAAGCACCCATGACTAATTAATGCCCCTCCCCCCCCAAATAATTATGAGGGAATTTATTGGTTTTAGCCTCTAAAATTGAATGGATTCTTACCCACCCATATTCATCTTGAGATGGACATTTTAGGTTAATTCTAATTGATTGAAATAATCTATAAATAGGAGGCCTTTCACACCATTTCAAAAAAAGATTAAATTTTGTAGACTTATAATGCTAAAATCTCTCGACAGGTCATTTTTGTTTTGATTATTGTGTTATTTGAATGTGGCTAAGATTAATTTTATAGAACAATTTGGATATTTTTTCTATTGACTCTAGGTTATGCATAGAGTTATTGAGGCAATAGAGGAACAAAGAAACCATTGTTGACGAAGACTAGAGCTCTAGATCAAGGGGAGAACACACTTGGAACCACTCTTGGGTGGTAGAATCAATTTGGAAAGGTAACTAGTCTTGATTTCTTTCATTTTGTTCTTCATTATCATTAGCAAACCTTGAATGAATAGGTTGGCTTTGTTTGTTTAGTTCTTTATGCATTTTAATAAATTTATTAACTAATTCTTGACTAAAAACCTTTGAATTCCATCCTACATTTTGACATGCTTGGTGGGACTCATGGAGTCTATTTCAGCAAGGAAAACATTATGGCATTTTTAAATTTCCATTTTGGTCCTTAAAAAGTCCTTTCACAACATTTTTATGCTTATTTTCCTATGTTTTTATGCACACATAGCTTACACAGTGACTTACAATGGTTCTTAGTGACCACTGAGAATTAGCAATAACTACCCATGGTTGGGTTACAGGGGAAATACATTTTAAAATACTTATTTTGAGCTATTATTTAGGTTGTTGCTAACAAATTTGATTTTTTAAGTCTCTGTTATGAACCAAAACATGAACCAAAAGGTGGCTTTTGGAGTTTTTATTCTATCTTAGGTTAAGAAAAAAATTTGTGGAAAATTATTTCTTGCCTAAAATGTTTTTGAGAAAATATAAGTTTATATTGATTAAAATTGAATTTTAAGTCTTTGGTCTTGTCATATTTCATGATCTAGAAGGTTTCCTTTTAGAGATTTTTATTTTAATATTTAACAAGTGTCTTTTGACATGAATGTTGATGCCTTGGGGTCGATAGGTAACTAACAGAAGTCAAGGTTTGACTGACCATGGTTTGTAAAACATCGATTGATGATGGTCAAAAATTAATCATTCACGATCAGAGGTGATTTTTGATGGTCATTGTGTTTTCAAAACACAAACCCAACAGCACTTAGACCAAAGTTGTTTATCTCATTTGAAAAGGTGCTTCAAATGTAAACAAGACTCTCACAATTTTTATGTAGGATAAATAAGGAAATAGAACAATTTAGGCCTCATTAAGTCTTTTTAAACTCCTTTAGTGCTTAAAAAGAACAAAGAATCTTTTCATTTGGTGCTTAAAGAAAGACATTGATTATTTGTGATTGAATGGTTGTGATTTTTTTTCTAAGTTTTTGTAACTTAAGGCCAAAGGGCCAAAGAACATTACCAAACACTTCAATTAGATTCTTTAAAAATTAACTCACTTCAAATTTTCATTTTGATTAAGTCATTTATCATTTCTTGGTTATAGTTTGTTTGAGAAAAAAAAATTGTGCATGTATACTCTCCCCCTATCCCCTATTTGGAACTTGTGGGATCAAAAGTGCCATATTCATTGTAAAATTGTGCCTTAGTCCAAAGGCATAAAAAGGATGTTGTGAATTCTTTGCAAAAGACCCACATGGATTGAGTGATCTCAAAATAACCATAAAGCCTTTTTACTTAGTTTTTTATTTCATGCATTTTGGCTTGTGAGGGGGATTTCATCCCCTGCCATGAATTATATAGTGAAGATTTGAACTAAGGCTTCATCTTCTGGCATCATCTTTAACCCCTCTGCATGGGGGGTTATATAAATTAAGATCCCCTCACTAAGATGAAGGTTTCAGTGGTTAAACCATCTTCCATAATAGAGGATAAGCCTAGGATGTATGATCATTTTGGCATCGTCCTATACTAAAAAAAATGATAGATGTAGTGGTTATGAAAAGGACTAGACCTTTTCATAATAATCCATTTGATGTAGACCCAATTGATGTGTTGCTTCTCTTGTGTGCTAATGTGAAATTTGTCACACATGGGATCCATCTAGAAACATGAAAAACTTATTAGTTTTAGTCAACCCCACTTTACCACACCTTAATAGGATTTAAGATGATTAATTAGTTGTATTTGTATATTTTGGTATTAAATTACTTGGTCTTGATTTGAGTTAAAAATTTCTTCTTAACAAAATATCATGACTAAAACATATTATTCACAATTTCCTGAACAAGGAACCATTATGTTATCCAAGTGAAAATAAATCTTTTCATTTTTCAAATTTGTCATCTTAAACATTGTGTCATATCATATAATTGGTTTAGTTATGTTCCCATTTGAGTCTAGACCAATTTCCAAATTTTCTTAACTCCTTCATTTATAATTTAAATTCAAAATTGTACTTTTCTAAGTTCATAAGGTTGATGTGTTAAATTAGATTCACCATTTCCACTTGACTTGAGGTAACTTGGATTAAATTTCTAATTTGGATTGGGAGCTATTTATAGATTCATTATCTCATTTGTCATCATTGGTGGAATCAATTCATCTTGCATATCGCTCATGCTTTGAGTCCTAAAACATATTTTATACTACCATTCCTACTACCATGTGGTAGTGTTATGTTGCCCATTTGGTTATAGAACCATACTTATGCTTTTTTTCATGTTTCTACATCATGATTTTATTGGTTTTTTTTTGTCTCCTTCTTGTATTTCTTCTAATTTTATAGTAGCAACTCGTCAAAGTTGAAATAGATTTTATGGTATTGATGTATCACAAAAATCTATACTTTGGTCTACTAATTTTTACCTTAGATTTTTGAGTTATCATACCCTCTTCCAATTCATATGTTTTCAAATTTACCCAAAGGTTGAGTAATTTTGTGAACACATTCTTCTAGTTATGTGTGGTTCCAAGCCATCATCCTTGTATAGTCTCTTTGGTGCTTTAGTCATTTGTTTGGAAGAAATATCACAATCCATACATTGTTTAAATATTTACAAAACATTATCTAAATCTTTTCAAATGTGTAGAATAAACTTTATAAACATAACACTAAGGTAAGCTTGTAATGGGGTCTCTTATGGCCTTAGTTTTGGGGTAGACCATTATTATGGTAGACATGAATATTTCATCTTCTTTTAGGATGTATCCCTCTTTGAGCCTATTTGATGAAAAACATTCCAATACATATCAATTGTTGTGCATCATCCCTATCCTTCACCTTAGATTTACATCCCATGCTTTAAGGTTACTATTTTGGTATATCCTCCTTCGATTTATGCACCACACTCAAATTTTACCATTCCAAGTTATCCCCCTTCAGCTTGTGTGACTGTTCCAGCTCTACAACATGCGAAGGTTATCATTTTAGGCTATTCTCCATTAGCTTATGTGAACAATCTAGCTCTACAACATGTAAAGGTTACCATTTTAGGACCTCCTCCTTTGGTTTACACAAGCAACTAAACTAAGAAACATCCCAATGTTACCATTCTAGGCCCATTGCCTATATTTATTAAGCCTATTATTGAAGAGTGCCCATTTGATGAACTATATTATGATGATCACTTCTTCAATAGTCTAATTTTTGGAGATCCCATTATTGAGCCACAAACCATTATTCCTGCTAAACTAAATTTTACCCAATTTAGAAATTTCAATCCAAAATAAGAACCATTACCCCTTCAAAGTCCATCTTTCAACGACCAAAATGTGTTCAAAGTTGATATTTTAAAACCAGTTATGAACCAAGATCACGATGTTATTTTTGAAATACTCATTTGTGATGATTCAACTTGTGATGAATCACCTATTCATATTTTACCTACTTTTATAGATCCTCATCTCCTTGACAAGCTAGTCTCCATAGAGTTGTCTCTTGATCTTTTCCCACTCGTTGAGGAGTCTCCTTTTAATAGACAAGATTTTGTCAGGACATCCCTTGAATGGTTCCATCTCTTTGATGGGATTATCTTAGATGAGTCAGTCTATGTTGAATCCTTGTTAGATGAATCACTTTTTATTGAGCCCATTCTGACATCATAGGCCATTAATTGTCTAAAATTTAGCATTCAATAGAACATTAAAGAAATAACTATGTCAGATGAAGAAACAACACTAAAGTTAGGCTCTATTTTTGAACCAACATCAGATTTAGCATCAAAACCAAAATCAACATCAGTTTTGACATCAAATTTAAATTCTTTTATATCAAAATTAGATTCAAAAACAAAATACAATATTGGTTGTTACAACATTGGTTACAATTGCCTTGTAAATCAATTTGAATATATTTGTGATCTTTCTATAGTTTTTTAGGATGATTACTTTACCATCGACATAAGTAATCCTTGTATCTTCTATGAGGATTGTGTTTCATTTTATTATCTAATTATAATCCCATAACATAGCTATTATATTGACATTCCACCTCCCAAAAATGTTGATTGGGACTGATAGAGTCACACTTTGTTGAACTGCATCCATAACAACATACCATTTGCAGAATATCATGGGGTCAAGACCAAATTCATGTATAAGAAGAACAATCTCCTAGTGAAATTTTTTTAGAGGTGTTAGGGGATGATCAAAGAATAAACTCAACATCTTTTATTGAAACCTTTTTGAAGGCACTAGAAGACAATCAAATTCAAATGTTGACATCTCTTCATGAAAATTTCTCAGTGGCACTATGGGATAATTAGAATAAATTCATTGGTGAAAACCTCTTTGAGGTACCAATAGTTGATCATACAAGTTTTTCACTCCCTACTGAAGACATTATTTAAGATCAAATCAATATAGCTTCCAATATATGATATAATCAGATGGTAGTTACTATTAAGATCAAACAAAAGAATAATTTGGTGGTCATATCGAGAGCATCTTCAAAAATCTTTAGCCCCACCACAACCAAAATTATGTAAATTCTATCATCAACAACATTGCATTTGACTAAAATTACTGATATTTATTTGTTACCCATTTATTATATATTTCATTCTCATCCACATACTCATTACCTACTTATATCATTGATCCTAAAATTATTTACTATCACTGGAATCATTTTCCTTTACAAAGGCTACAAAGATATCTTGTCTCGATGTTTGAAAGAAACTGAATCAACGACTAACAAAGATCATGAACACATTATTGTGATCAAAATCTATAGCAAGTTATTAATGAAGCATATTTTTTGAAAGGGTGTTGGATAGCAACATTATAAATGATCATTTTTATTACCTCACATATTGACTCAGATGTGCATCTCCTTATTATCAAGAGCAACAAAACTATTTTTTACTTTTCCAATTACCATTTGCCATTACTATGCCTCATCTCTTGGGGGTAACCTTATGGACCATTTTTAGGCATAATATACCACTATGGTCTATTTACCGTTCTGTTTAAACTATATTGAAACTAGGTATTTTGGGACTATGTAGATAGTGCTCAATTTCTATTGAGGTGAGCTCAAGCACCCCTTTTCCATGCTCTCACCATTTTGTAAGTAACCTAGGCCATGCTCTTGCCATTTTGTGAGAACACTAATCCAATCATTACTTGGGGGAAACTTTGTTTTCACTATATCTAATTATCTTCTAATCATCTTCCTTGTACCATTTTTATTATACCATTCCTTTACTATTGACCAAGGATTATTTTTAGCCAACCTACTTATACTATTTTGATATTTATTCCTTTGGTTTATCCTAGCAGTCTATGGAAGTAGTGTGACCTTTGATTTGGAAAGTCACCTTTGTTTATCATGCATTGTCACATCATCTGGTCATTATTCTCACTTGCTTTATCATTTTCCTTTATTCTTAAACTTGTTATGACCTAGTCAATTTTTTATCTGCCATTGTGTTGGTAGAATCACTGTGACTTGAGGTCCTAATAGGATTACTTAGATTATGTTCAATTCATGTTGAGGTCAACTCAATCCCCCTTTTCATTACACTCTCACCATATTGTGAATGTTTTAAGTTGGTGCGCTCTCACTATTTCATGAGTTGGACCATTTGATGTCTTTTAATTCTCAATTTGAGCTAAGGTATGTAGAGAATTATAAAAATACATTCACAAAACATTTAAAACCCAAAGATATTTTGGATTTAATCATTCCAATTCCCCCCATCTTTTGGGCCCATTATAACTCTAATTATATTTTGATCATTGATGGTAACCATATGTGCAAGCATTAAATCATCTAGATGTGATCTATTCCATGATTTAATCTCTCACTTTCCCTCTCTTTTTGAGAGTCTATCCTTCTCTTTCCTCCTATTATGTCCTCTCAAGGGGGAATTATGGGTCATTTCCAATTTATTCTTGACAACTCTTTTCTTTTAAAAGATTTTTTTCACCTGAATGTCTCACTACATCTTCTCAAAATAAGGGGAAAATGTAGACATCCAAATCCTAACACCATTTATGTTGAAATGATCAATCTTACTCAAATTTTGCTCAAATGTCCAATTTAGGACAAAATAAATAAAAACATGCTAAATGGATCGAACTTGTCATTTACAAGTGTTGATTAAAGCTAAAATATCCCTAAATGGGACAATACATTTAATGTGATTCCTAACTTTGATGAATTCATTTTGAGTCAAAATGATGATTTCCCCTTTTTGTGCTCTAGATCACTCTTTTATTCTAACTCATTAGTACACATCATTTACCTTTGTTATTTTGTGTTGGAAACATCCTAAATGAGAAAATGGTTCCAATGCATCTAACATTGCCTTCTAATTCTTCTTGAGTCACATAATGATCTAGTAATATGACTTTCTAACCATTTTGATTAATTGAGGGCCAATTTCTAAAAAAAATGTACAAATATTGATTAATCTTATTTAAGGATAATTAATTCAAAACAAGAGATTAAGTGGATTTATCATGGAGAAAATTGAATATTTATTTATTGTAAATTTATTCCCAATATCTGAATCACCTAGTGACATGATCAAAGGGGTGGCATCCATAAGCCATAAATGCATAAAATAGATAAATTATGGGCACCCATGCCTAAATAATTTCCCTTCCCCCTAAATCATTATGAGGGAATTTATTGATTTTAGGATAAAAAATTTAATGGATTATTACCCACACATCTTCATCTTGAGATGGATGGTTCAAGTTCATTCTGATCAATTGAAAAAATATATAAATAGGAGGCCTTTCACACCATTTCTAAAAAAGCTTAAATTGTGTAGACTTATAATGCTAAAATCTCTCCACAAGTCATTTGTGTTTTGATTATTTTATTATTTGCATTTGGGTAAGCTTCATTTGATAGACCAATTTATATATTACTTCTATTGAGTCTAGGCTATGCATATAGTTCTTGAGGAAATGGAGGAGAAAAGAAACCATTATTGACAAAGATTAGAGTTCTAAATCAAGGGGGGAACATGCTTTGAGACACTCTTGGGTTGTGGAATCAATTTGTGAAGGTAACTAATCTTGATTTCTTTCATTTTGTTCTTCATTATCATTATCAAACATGGCATGAATAGGTTGGATTTAATTGTTTAGTTTTTATGCATTTTCATGGATTTATTGACTAAAACATTTGTATTCCATCCTATAATTACTAGACTAATTGATATTTATCACATGAGGGTGTTTCTTGATGATTGATTATAAGATATATTAAAGTGTAAGTAAAAGTTAATAAATACACCGATTCACCCCCCACCCTCCTCAGTCATCTTCATTCCAACAATTGGTATAAAATCTTGGTACTTTGAGATAAGACTAACAACGTAAAGGTAATCCTAAAAATCACAAGCTTGGATTGTGATTATGATAGTGTTTATCATGATAGTAATGATGGTATACAAAATAATGATGGTACTAGCAGAGTTGACTCATAAGAAGAAGGATGACAAGGTGAGTCATTATTAGCTCATAAACTAGGGTGGGTTGTTTGTTAATGTAAAACATAAGCCAAATTTGAAAGAATGTCAAGATTATTCTTTCCCATCTCAAAATGACTATGAAGAAGCGAAGTCAAAGGTCAAACCTAAGATGACAGTCAATACTATAATGATGTTGAAGAATATTTGATCTTGGGAGAGTATGAAGATCTGGGAATCTCCTAAATTTATATTTTCCTAATGCCCAATAAAAGGGGTGACTCCATTAAGCTTCATGGAGACACTCATCAATAAGTGGAATCATAGTGGATGATTTTTGAGATTTGAAAGGTGTTGTATGTCAATAAGGTATGAAGACTTATCGATATGTAAGTCTTGGTACCAAGATGATTGATTTGTGTTAAAGATGGCTTGTGTGTACAAATGATTCATATTGTGAGAAAGTTGTGAAGACAAAGGGAATCATGGTTGTATGATCCTTATATATTGAGTTGATACATTGATTGATATATGCTTGGTCAAAGGCAGAGCTTGGTATCTCTGAGCTCTTTGTCAAGAGAGTGGTTGTATTTGTTATATAGATAGACGTAAAACTTGGAGTTAGGGGGAACGTATTTTTTTAATGTTTCATGACTCTATTTGTTGAGCTAGCTATGAGAGAGAGTTAAGTGTTGTATTTGAATCAAGATGATCTTAAGTTCATAAAGGAACAAGGCACATATTGTATTATCTCTATTTGAACATCATGAAGAAAACAAGTTATGACAAAGGTCTATCATAGTGAATAATGTAAGCGTAGACATAGTTAATATAATGGTGCAAAGAAGATATCATAATGAGGTTTGTGTCATGGGGGATTGAGAAACATGAAGGAAATATATTTATATAAAAAGAACATCTAAGATACCATATGGACATAACATGAGTGATCTCTGCTCTAGCATGGAGGATTAGGTTGTTCTCTTGGAACACTATATTTGATTGCAGATAGACCTAATAGGCATGGTGGACAAGTATTGATTTCAAAGATGTTTTATTCTCATAGGCATTGTGTGATTTCTATAGGATCTTGAAGATGAACTTTGGGTCATGTATCAAAGGTCTATATGTTTGGTAAGCCCTGATTGTGATATGCAATGGTGATCAAGCAGGATATAAATCTAGAAGATTGTAAACTAGATGTTATACAATCCTAATGAGCAATGAAGTGACACAAGAAGGGTTATCATGATGTAGATGTATGAGATATGGCCTATGGAGCTCAGAGAAGATTAGAAGAGATTGTTTTCACAGTGTGTAAATAGATTATGACTATCTGAATGATATCTCAAGTTGATATTATTGAGCATTATCTTCTCTGATTAGTGATCAAGATTGATATCAAGGAGCATATTGTAAAGATGCATCTTTCACAAGGTAGATATCAAAAATAAATAGAGATAATTGTTAGAGTATAGTTGGCAGTGGTTAGGTGAGTAAAAGAGTTTTCATGAGTGGGGTCATTCATAAAATAAAGTGTTTCCATGGATGGTTGATAGAGTTTTTGAAGATTATGTACCTTCTAGTGTCTTTTAGAGGTAGTATCTGCTCAGAGGGAGAAAATGAGCTTTCAAAAGTTGTCTACAATAATTAATGATCCTAAGGTGAGTATTTGGTCAACATTTCATTGGGCGGCTTCTTGAAGTTTAGGTCCAAGGATCAAATAACCACTTGGGTAAGTACACGGAGTTGGGGGATAGTTTAATGGACATTTTACATAACATAATCATCTTATTTAAATTAGGCTTGGAAATTACCGAGCCATAATATAATCACATTAATCTATAACATAATCATGTTGATAGATAATGTGATTCCATAATTCTAAAAATAATAACACGATCACATTACTATTATTTTGCACATTAAAGTAATGAACATATAGATGGAGAAAATGTTGGATAACAGGTACTATGATCATGTTATTGATAATGTGATCATGTTATTTATAATGTGATCATGTTTTTGTTATTTTGCACATAAAATCATGTTAGAGTTACACATGAAGACAAAGTTGGCTAGAAGTTTATATTTACTACTCTAAATGTCAAGTATAAGGAATGCTACATTGATGACCTACACACATCAAACAACCACTTTGTGTTAATTTCACCTAGTCATCATCCCTCCCTCATCCCTGATCACTTTCTACTCATGCCTCATCATTCTTAATCACTCTCTCATCATTCTTTAATGTCCCTAATCAACCCTCATTAACCTTCACTGTCCTTAGTCACCTCTAATCACTACCTCATTATCCTTTATTTATCCATTATTAACCCTTAATATCCATCATCATCCCTAATCACTCACTCCTCATCCCTCATCAACCCTCATCACTCCCTCATTGACCCTCACCATCCCTCATCATCTCTAATCACTCCCTCGTCATTTGTAATCACTCCCTCATTAGCTCTCACCATCCCTTATCATCCCTAATCACTCCTTCATTGGCTCTCACCATCCTTAATCACCACTTCATCATCCCTAATCACTCCTTCCTCATCCCTCATCATCATTAATCACTCCTTTGTTAACACTTACCATTCCTCATCATTTATAATCATTCCATCATCATCCCTCATTGACCCTCATCGTCCCTGTTCACTACTTCATCATACCTCATCATCTCTAATCACTCATTCCTTATCCCTCATTTACCCTAATCACTCCCTCATTAATCTCACCATCCATCACCATCCCTAATCACTCCCTCTTCCTCCCTAATCACTCCCTCATTAACCCTCACCATCCCTCATCATCCCTATTGACTCACTCATCATCTCTACTCAGTTAGTCCTCATCCTTCCTCATCCTGAATCACTCCATCCAATACCTTGATGGTAGTGTTTGTTTGGGGTTTAACAATGCTAGGAGTTATAAGTGGAGAGTTTAGTGCTAGTATAAAATATAAGACACAGTGATGAAAATTATGTGGAGGAAAATTTGAAACATAAATATTTAACACCTATGAAAAAATATGGGCCTATTAGAAATGATGTGATTCATAATTGAAAATCCACCAAAAAAGAGAACAAATTAAACCACCATAGCACCAAAAATGGGTAGGAAACATATGAGGATTACCAAGCTATGTGATTTCCTAAAACTAATCAATTACTTTCCATATGAGGACATTTTATGATCTGAATAATTACATTGAAGGCCTTATATTTGTATGTCTATTGATTGAGTCATCATAGTAGAGAGTGGAAACTAATTTTTAAATGATTAGAAGAAGTAGTCCAAGATTGGAAAGTGGTGCTTAATTCATATATTTTAATATTTAATCCAATGAAGAGTGTCACACTATGAGCTCTCTACTTGTATATCTCTAGAAGTGGGTACAAGTTATCTATCATTATACGAAGGTAAGTAGATATTATATTATAAACCCAATGAGATGGTTGGTATTAAAAATATATCTACTTCCCCCAACAATAAATTATATGAATTGAAAATATTGTTTCATTAACAAAGTAGATTAATGGTGAGCCAATATACTTCATAATTTCCAATGGAAGTTATAATAATTTAATTTATCCTAAGAAAAATTTTCAAAAAATGAACTTGAATTTTATACATCATCCATAACCATACACTAGTGTATGGTCCAATGTAGACCTTGAGAAATGGATCACCTAGTAGTGTCACTTGGTGTACAAAATCAAACTTTTTAAGTATGCAATTCTTTGTGACATATCACTATTAGAGGTGTGTGATGTTATACATGTGTCAACCATATATTTACCATTGACATGTAGTCTATGAATTATATCCTTGAAATGTTATGATATATTGTCATGATATAAAATACCATATATCATAGTTAGTTCATAAGCTTTCAGTCATTAGTGCCAAGATGTGCAAGAAAATTGTCATTTCTAGTAAGAAGTATACTCTTGATGGTAAGAAGTAAATGTAATAACATCCTTATGTCACCATATCATAGTGTGGTTTATCCAAAAATAACAAAGATAAAATAATTGAACCATAAAATATATGAATACAAGGATATCTTTCAGTCACCAAAATAAGTTCCTACATGCTATCCATTAAACAATACTATTAATTTTATCCCTTAACTACCTCTACCTAAAACCTCTTTATACAACATATCATTTCTATAGAATGAATAGATCAAGTAGTAAATACATGAAATCATGGATAATAGACACAAAATGCCCAAATCATTACCTTGTAGAAGACCAATTATGTTTGTGCCAAAGTTGTGAATCAATTAAAAAAATCTTAAAAAGATTAAGGTGAAGAACTATTATCCTCATCTAAATATTAAGGCATTTTTATGCCATGTCCATAGTGTAGAAGTCCTTTACAAAATTAATCTTAAGTTTGGTTATCATCATAGTCATGTTAAACCTCTAACATTTGGAATATAGTCTTGTAAACAAAGGAAGGATTGATTGACTAACTAGTTATGCCTTTTAGGTTCATTTCAAGTTGTTGAATGACATCCTCGAGCCCTTTACATATGCCATTTTGTAAATCTATATTGATGCCATATTAATCTTTAGAAAACATGGGATGCACATCTGCACCATGCTAAACTAGTGTTTCACATTTTAGAGAAACATATTTTTATGATAACATGAATAAATGTTGATTTTTCATGCAAGAGATAAAATATTTGAGACACATTACACACACAAGGAGTGCATATGTGAACTTGTCCAAGATTCAAGTCATACAGGAATGGGAAACACTAAATAACTTTGCATCTGATTCAAATCTTCTCATATATAAGAGATTTATGTTTAATTTTAATCTTTTGAACTAAATTACCATATGTGGAACCGAATAACGTTTCTTCTAGTCAGCAAAAGAACAAAGATAATTTGATGAAATAAACTTCAGAGTCTATTTTATGTTAGTACTTATGTTACTTGACTATAAATTTAGAATATCATCCAATTCATTCAACAATAAAATTGATTATCACAAATGGGTATTGATAACACAACAAGTCATAGAAAAAAGTTAATTTCTATTATAATGGATTAAACAACGTACGATTGGAATAAAATATATCTTTAGAGAATATACTTATGTCAGACGATAAGGGAGTGATTAGGGATGGTGAGGGTCAATGATGGAGTGATAAGGGATGGTGAGGGATGGTGAGGTTCAATGAGGGAGTGATTAGTGATGATAAGGGATGAAGAAATATTGATTAGGGATTATGAAGGAAGAGGATTGAGTTATTAAGGATGATGAGGTATGGTGATAGTCAATGAATGAGTGATTGGGGATGATAATCCCAAGTGATTAGAGATGATGAGAGATAATGAAGGTCAATGAGGGAGTGATTATGGATGAGGAGAAAGTGAATAGGGATGAGGAAAGAGTGATTAGGGATGATGAGGGATAGTGAGGTTCAATGTAGGAGTGATTAGAGATGACTAGGGATAGTGAGGGTTAATGAGCGAGTGATTAGGGACAATGAGGAATGATGAGAGAGTGATTAGGGGTAATTATGGATGAGTAAGAAGTGATCAAGGATGAGGGAGGGATGATGAATAAGTGAAAATAACACAAAGTGGTCATTTTATGTGTGTAGGTTACCAATATGACTTACACTACCCCAATCACACCACTTTGGATTAAGTTCAAAGTGAGTAGTTTCCAAACCATAATTTTGACAAATATAGGACTCCTATAAATGTAAGGAATCAATTTGGAAGGTATAAAAACCTAAAAAAAGATTACATGTTTACCAAAAATGGATATCGATTGCAAAAAAATGTATTAGAATCCCTAGGATTAATACCTAGACCCTGAAAATGCATATGTACTAACTAGATTGGATTTTGAAAAACTATTTTCCACATCATAAAGCATGCATTTATGAGACCAACTCTATTAGATGTAGAATGACCTTAATTTATTATATTTAATAAAATAAATTTAAAGTATAAGAAAATAAATGTAACAATATAAATGTAAACTTATAATTTACATGCTTTTATAAGCAAAATACCAAGGACATGATCACGTTATCAATAATCTGATCACATTTTTTATAATACAATCGCTTTACCTATTATCTAACATTTGCTTCGTCTGTATGTTTGTTGATTTATTGTGCAAAACAATAGAAATGTGGTCGTGTTATTTTTTTACAATAACGTGATTGAATTATAAATTAATTCGATCACACTATTTGAATTTGAATTCAATTCCCATGACTTTTAGCTCAGAAATGACTCAAATTCCTGAGCCAAAGGGGACAGGTTAATGTACAGCTGATTTTTTTATATGTATGATAAAAAACAATAAAATTCAAATTTGATTGCCAAATACACTAAGAATTTCAATGTGAAAATTCAAAAAATTAATACCATCAAGATGAGCATGCTCTCCTCTTTCCAAAAATATGTTTTTTTATAATTTTTGGATTAATTTAAGGTTTCAAACTATGTTGATTTCTAACTATACCTTTTTTAGGCCACTACATGCCACAAACATACATGCCTATACATGTTCATGTAATTTGTCTTTCGTTGATCCGAGTGAAAAACAAATTATATGGTCACAAACTAGGCCTAATTCTACACACATTTAAAAAAAATGATTTTCATTTTTTTTGAGGTAGTTAGGTGCATTACACGGATAACTATAGATTTTTTTGTCAATTTTCAAGATCTCCTTACTCTTACAATTCATAAAAAAGTATTCATTGAGAAAATAAAAACAAAATATTGGTCACAAACCAAAAGATCTTATCTAAATTTTATCGAAAGGGTTTCAAAGAATATTAAATGCTACTCAAAAACTGGTGCACCGCACGACCTATTAGTCCCCAAAATTACATTGAAGTGATTGTGCCCTTGTTGAGTAGAAATGCCCAATTTGTCTATCCCACTTCTTTTTTGTGAACATTCGCTTGAGCTCAAGATGTCCTATTTTTGCTTCAAATAAAAAAAAATCTATTTTTGCATTCATTAAAAATCCCCTATTCCTACCCTTGCTTTGTGTAAACCCTATAAGGTCTTTATTTAAATAATATTTAATATTTTTATTCTCTAAACAGATCTATAAAAATGTATAACCCAAAGGAAAATAGATGATTTAGTTGCATTAGATTTTAAGCAATATTATAATAGACCTGAAGTTGAACCAATTCCACCCAATTCATTTGACTATGCTAAATCTTCTGGGAAAGATGATATTAATAGTTCACCTAATGAAGAGGATAGAAATACACCCAAGGCTATTAATACTCTCTCTCTAAACTATGGCTAAGGTAAAACATTCATAGTAATTAGGTATGGTCTTTGGGCTTACCGGAACAAATTTGCAGCTCCTAGTAATAAAGGAATAAGGAATAAGAATCAAATAAAGTTTAAAATTTTGATATGGGTCCCATCCGTGGAAGTTTGGATGCCGAAATGTAATTTGCATTTGAGGCATAAGAACCCCACAGGAAATGTCACTGTTGACTACAAAGTTGACAATTGAAAAAGGTGTTTGGCATTTCCAAAGAGATTTGGACATTAGAGTGTAATTGCAAAATAGTACAAAGAAGTCCATGAGAATGGCACTAAGGCAGAGACATGCAACATATTTTCAAATACAGCAAGGTTTTTAGTCTATGTTCTGATCAACCTGCCCACGTGGAGGCAGAGGTTAATGAAAACAAAGCAACGTATTAAAAACTCAGCCCCATATAAGAGAAACTGTGCCCACGCGGAAAGTATAAATAAAACAAAACTTTATAAGGAATGGTTACAGGGAAATACATGGCAGAGAATTTACATTTGACTGCAATGTTGACTGAATTGCCAACATCACCTTGAAGTTCTGCCATAAGGTCAGGGGTCAAAATGCAATTGCAGAAGCGTACAGAAATACCCATAGGAAGGTGTCATAGAGAAGACATCTTAAAAAAACAAATATTAAAAAGACAATGTAGCAATTGTAAAACAGGTCTAACAATTCTATCAGAAGTTTGGGTGTTGAAACGCAAATTGCGTTTGAGGGTAGAGAAGTAAAAGATACTTTGCAAATTTTTTACACACCTTGGATCCCATGAAAGACAAGAAGGCAAGGTAAGGTGGCAGAAAAGGGAGACTGTAGTGCAATTTGCAACAATTAACAAATTACCAATTGTTGTGGAGGCTTCAGATCCTGCAAGAGTAGAAAGGAAATGAGCCATAAATTGAAATCGATAATGGGTACAAGCATCCATTTGTTAGGATGGGGATGGGGATGGGGATGGGGATGTGTGCCAACATTTTATTAGATGGTGATGCCATTGAAGCAAATGTGTGGATTGAAGGATGCATTATTCACTATTTTGGTATAATAACTGAGCATCTCTTTGGAGATGTTGATGATCTTTTGCTTGGAGTTTCATAGGGCCTTATTTTGGCAAATCTTTTTGAAGTTATGGGTTTTTTGAGATATGAAATGTACTCATTCAAAGCATAGCATTAATTCCTTTTTTGCCTCTCCCGATTCTTCATGTGTTTGGAGAAGATGTCTCAATAGTTTTATATTAAGGGGAAATCTGAGATATCTAGATGGGTCTTATAAATGTTGGTTTTGTGGTGGAGGAAAATATTTTACTTTATAGAAACCAACATTGAATGGAAGGTGACCTATATCTACAAAAAATTGTTGAGGGTATCTTGTCTGAAATATGGCTTGTACCTACAGATCAAGTTGGGAATATTAAATTGATCGACAGTGGAAATGTTAAACGAATAGTCTTTGACTTGCTAGATGACATTACAAAAGGACTTCTTTTGAGGTAGACACAACCAGGGTATACAATATAGAAAATGATTTACTTTTACTGAAAGATGATGAACCTCCAAGTGAATAATACGGCCAGAGTTACAGCTATTGTTTTAATGTGTGTCTATCCTGAGGTTTTGCATATGTCGTTTATGGATGAATCTATAGAAGCCTTGAAAACTTTTTTATAGTGATCGAGATGCAAGCAAGAAGGGTGGATCTCAAAATTCTAGTCAAATAGAAGATTCACCTAATTCTAAAATTGAGCTTAAGGGTTTGGGCATAGAAAGACCACTCTTAGCATTTGCCTTGCTCCCTTGTTCTGGATACTTTATCAAGGAGTCGTCAGGGTATTTTAGGAGGCATAACTTCTCTAGTCACTTTAGAATGACTACAAGTAAACCTCCTTGGTATAGGATCCATGTCCTAGTAGGAGGTAACATGAGTGAGCATGGCCTCATAAGGCACTTTGGAACTAGTTTAGATATAAATGTTCATACGTTGTGGCCCTTATTGTTTTGACAATAATGTCTTTGGCTTGGATATGTACATGATCTTTTACACCAGTAAATGATAAGAAGAAGAAGCATAACACATAGAATGATGGCAACAAAAACCTTTTTACAAAATGAAAATTTGGATACTTTGTTGGACTAGGTTATAGTAATGGAGTTAGGATATATATATATATATATATATATATATATATAAAGTTTTAAAAAATTGTAGATGAGGCCCCAAAACTCCCTAGGAAATTTGTGTGGGAGAAGCAATTTGTAAAGTGCAATTACAAATTGTGATCAATACTGCCAATCCCGTGAGTTAAAGCAGGTGAAATAAAATTCAACTCAAAGAGAACTTCTGGGAGAATTGAAGGAGAAATACAATTTTGTAATTTTGTACTTGTAAACATTACAAATTGCACTTGGGTCTCCCATACCCCCAGTCAATGTTGGTCAATAGGTGACATTAATGCAAGGGGGAACTTCCACAGTCAACTGTAATTTTGAAAAAAATTAATTTGTAGTTGGAGCTCTAGATTCCCTAAAAGGAACTTTTGAGGGAAATGAGAACCCAACTGCAATTTGTAATTTTTCAAAATAAAAAATTACTATTGGAGTTAAGGATTCCCTAAAGGAATTTTTGAGAGAATCCATAACTCTAACTGCAATTTGTAATTTTGTAAATCTTTAAATTGCAAATTATAGTTGGAGTTCCCATTTCCTTGAGGGAACTTCAATTGTGAGTTGTAATTCTACAATTTGCAATTTGCAAAATGCAAAACTAATGTTGGGACCTAGGTTTCTCCAAAACAAAGGAAAATTATAAATTTTCAAAATTGACAGGAATTTTCACAAAAAGTCAAAAATTGAAAATTAATGCATTTATGCATTATAAAATATGGAGAAAATTCTAAAAAGAAAAATTGAAGAAAACAAAGGTGCAAAATGTGAAAAGCAAGTTGGAGCCAAAAATTAAAAAGGTAAAATAACTTAAGTATTGTGTTTTCTCATGTTTTGTTTGTTCAAGCTCCTCCATGGGAGAGAAATTATAGGTTTACAAGGCCAAGGTGGGCCATTAGAGGAAGATAACTCAAAGGGCCATGGATCTAGAATATTCCCATGAAATCATTGCAAGAGTAGGGTTGTTTTATAGCATGCATATGAGGAAGAGTATGTATCGAAGAAGGCTCTAGTTGTGTAAGAAAGTGGTCAAGGGGCATCTCCAAGTAGTTCCACAAGCGGATAAAGTTTGTTTGGCCTCTACCAAGAATATTCTAATTTCATCTCAAGCAAAAGGTATTTCCAACCAAGGAGAGCAAAGGGTTGTTCCAAATATTCATCATTACTTGTAGAGGTAGTTAGAGGAATCATTCTTCTTGTAAATACTTGAAGATTTTAGGTGTGGAAAAGGAGTTTTTCCATCTATAAGTATCTTGGTAGGACTTTGGGGTTTTGACTGCAATTTTTCAAATCTACAAAATGCAACCACCATTCCCAAATTACAAGTGGGTGTAAATATGTATAAATATAAGGCTTGTCTTCTATTTTAGGTTGTTGTTGGTCTTTATTTCTCCTAAGTATAGGTTCTTCCAAATTTGAGGATCACTTATATGTGCATTTTATCTCTCTTGATAAGGTGGTTACAATTGTATAGCCATCATCAAGCTCTGATATCATGTCTATATGTCTCCCCTGCCCAACATAGAGAAAATTCACCATGCTTGTCCCCATGGCAGCATTTTGAAACATTGATGTATGTAAGATCTCTTTTCAAGATAATGAAAAATACTTGTGGTTCTTATAATTTCCTATTGATGAAATGCAATAATATGTTTTTCAAGTTCTGTTGGTTAGATATTTGATTTTGTGTTCATTATTGGTTGTCATTTTGAGCATAGATCTAGGTTATAAATATCTTTCTGCATTTATATTTATAAATACATTGTTGAATACCTTTTAAGGGCACCCTAGGTTATGGATTCAATAATAAAAAGAATTTGACATTTTATTTCCAGTGTATGTTTTAATGATTCAGGGATCATTTGGGTGTTTGCATTGTATTGGTACAAATGGATGCAAACCACTCTTGGTAGTTCCTATTAGATTGTAAGTCACTTTTCTTACATATTTGTAATAAGTGATGTCATGAATGTTGAAAAAATGTATGTTTCTTGAAAACCACAAGCACACCACCCCCTTTTTATTAGTATCTAATTATCCTACCCTATCCTACCCTTCACATAACACACCCTTTGCATACTATAAGTGGTATTTGCCTATAGATGCATAAAAATTGCATATTTAACATGTGTCTACATTTTATTCTTTAAAGACCCAACACTACAATTTTCCATTCATCCCATGTTGTTGAAAATTCTTCAAAATGAAGATTTCAGTCACTTTCCCATCTGTTTTTAGTAGCTTATATGTGACCTAGAACATTTGTTCATCTCATGTGACAACACATCTCGGGTGGAGTGAACAAGTTTGGTTGTGCCCTGGTCACATTTTTGTTCCCTCGTGCCAAAAATACCCATGGAGGTTATATTGTAGAAACTATCCACGTGAACAAGCTACCCCTTAGGTCCTCTGACCTTAGTTTAGGTAGATCCAAATGTAACAGGGAGCTTAACATGCCCTTTGTCGATGCCTCTTAGTCATTTTCTTTGTTTAGTTAATTCTTGATGCTAAACCCTCCCCTACATATAATGACATATCAATAGGTTTTTCATTTTTTTCCAATTTATTCCAGTATGCGAGGTCGAGTGAAAGAGGTATACAACTAGGAACCAACACTTCATTGGCACTATTGTTGGGGACAAGATTGAAGTCCTACTCACTTGTGTTGTTGGGGACTCTTGTAGTGACCTATAAATAATTCATGTTTTGTAGTTCTCTACTTATTATTTGCTACATTTTGATTATTTTTGGTTCATCAACTCCATCACTCAACTAGCACCAATTCCAGGGATTAAATTGAAATCCTAGTCACTTGTGTTTCTTGGGATTCTTGCAGAGAGATATATAAGTTCAATTTTGAAAATTTCACTACATATTATTTATTGATTTGTTATCTTAGCCGTTAATGCCACAACA
Organism: Torreya grandis; assembly: GCA_037957365.1. NCBI lineage: Eukaryota > Viridiplantae > Streptophyta > Pinopsida > Cupressales > Taxaceae > Torreya > Torreya grandis. The sequence continues at coordinate 3,901,539 of JARHVA010000437.1, read as the reverse complement.
CTCCACTAGGGACATAACAAGAATTTAGAGATTTGACAAAATTGACATATACTAAATTTTTGCAAAAAACTATAAATGTGTCATGTTTTGAGGAGGTTTACCATTTTTGAATATGAATCTAAAATGTTCAGTGTCTTTGCTTTCATACGTCGTCACTAATTTTAGCATGATATTGTTTTAGTATGTATCACTACAAGTTTGTAAATGGTTATATTCTAGAATTTTTCTTTTAGTGGCAACTCCAAAACATCATCTAGTTTCAAAGAAAGATTAGTACCCACTTCAAATATCTTCAGCTTTGAGAAAATTTTATGTGAAAAGGTAGAAGCATTGAGGTTATCCTTCAAAGGTGACTCATCTAAGAGACTTTTCTCATCCTCAAGTGTACATCAGATAAAAGGAGATAAGTTTGGAGGCCCATTAAAGGAAAAAGAGTAACTATAAAGGAATGTTTACATTGTAAATATTCTAGTAATCTTGGAATTTTTGTTGAAATTACTATTATTTAAGATTATCATATCTATCCTAGTGAATCAGAATCATATAGTCCAATTTATTATCCATTTCCTTCTCAACTAGTTGAATCCCCTCCTAATTTTGATCCACCAATCCCACTTTGTTCACCCCCTCACAACCCTTTGCCATTTATTCGTGAACCCACTCTTGAACCAATAGTGAGGTATAGGGATCAAGTTGAGAATGATCATCTTACATTTTTTATTCCTAGATTCAGGCCTATCAATTTTGATGACAGATAAAAGGTTATCTTAATGAAGTCTCGAATGAAGTAAAGAACCACCTTTCAAAGTTTCAAGGGAACAATGAAGTGAGTGGTGATCAACACTTAAGGGATATTCATAATATCATTGAAGATTATTAGATTTAGAATTAAGATGTGTGCATTAAGTTTTTTGCGCACACACTAGAATAATATGCTTGTGAATGGTTCAATTCCCTTGTGGATGCATTGATTCATTAGAAGAAATGAAGAATTTGTTCGAAAACTAGTATCGTGGTAGAATTGATCTATGGTTTCTTTTGGATTAATTTGAAAATATCAAAAAGAACCCCAATGAGTGTGTACATGACTTCAATACAAGGTTCAACAAAACCATTTAGTTGCAATAGATTCTGAGCAATCTTATCATGGCCCTGAGGTTGAACCAATTACACCCAGTTCATTTGATTATTGTAAATCTTCTGAGAGGGATTGTATTGGTAGTTCAACTAGAGATGAGGATAGAAATACACCTAAGGCTATTAATACTCTCTCTGAACTATGGCTAAGGTAAAATGTTCTTAGTAATTAGGAATGGTCTTTGGGCCTACCAGAACAAATTTGTAGCTCCTTGTAATAAAAGAATAAGGCCACATAGATGTAATTACACACATCCATGCTATGTAGGACTACCCACATGGCAAAAAAAGAAAAACACACATAAAATAATAATAATAATAATAATAATAATAATAATAATAATAATAATAATCCATGCCCAAGTAGCCTACCCATGTGGGAGGTAAAGAAATAACAATAATTTTTTTAATTTTAATGAAGCATAGGCCCTAGCCGGAAGGAGCTTTGTGGAAGTTTGGATGTTGAAATGTAATTTGCATTTGAGGCATAAGAACCCCATGGTAAATGTCACCATTGACTGCAAATTTAATAATTACAAAAGTTTTGTGCATTTCCATAGAGATTTAGACATTAGAGTGCAATTGAAAAAAAATACATAGAAGGCCATGACAATGGAAATAAGGGAGAGACATGCAACATATTTTCAAATATAATAGGGTTTTTAGTCTGTGTTTTGAGCAGCCTACCCATGTGGAGGCAGAGGTTAATGAAAACACAACAATGTCTTAAACACTCAGCTCTATACAAGAGAAACTATGTCCACATGGAAAGTACAAATAAAAATATATATATAAAGAATGGTATGTAGATGTTCAAAAGGCTACAAGGAAATACATGGTAGAGAATTTACATTTGTAATTAATGGTAGAAAAAGTCAGTGGTCAAAATGCAATTGCAAAAGGGTACGAAAATCCCCACAGGAAGGTGACATAGAGAAGGCATCTCCAAAAGACAAATATCAAAAAGACAACATAACAATTTCAAAATAGGTCTAACATTTTTGCCAAAAGTTTGGGTGTTAAAACACAAATTGTTTTTGGGGGTATAGATGTCCATGGAAAGCACACTTGAAAAAAATTAATGAGTAAAAAATACTTTACAAATTTTTTACACACATCCAGATCCTGTGAAAGACATGAAGGCAAGGTAAGGTGGTAGAAAAGGGATATTGTAGTGTAATTTGTAATAATTAACAAATTATAAATTATCGTGGAGGCTTCTGATGCCACAGGAGTAAAAAGGAAATGAGTGGGAAATTGAAATGGATAACAAGTATGACCATCCAGTTGGTACGATGGGCATGTGTGCCAACATTTGATTATATGGTGATGCCATTGAAGCAAGTGTGTTTATTGAAGGATGCATTGTTCACTAATTTGGCATGATAACTAAGCATCTCTTTAGAGATGTTGATGATCTTTTTCTTGGAGTTGCATAGGGCCCTATTTTGGCAAATCTTTTTGAAGTTCTAGGTTTCTAAAGATATGAAATATACCCTTTCAAAACATAGCATTAGTTCCTTCCTTGCCTCTCCTAATTCCTCATGTGTTTGGAGGAGATGTCTCAATAGTTTTATATTAAGGGGAAATATGAGATATCTAGGTGGGTCTTGAAAATTTTGGTTTTATTCCCATGGTGGAGGAAAATATTTTACTTTATGGAAACCAACAACATTAAATTGTACGTGACCTTTATCTATGAAAAACTGTTAAGGATGTCTTTTTTGAAATATGGTCTATATCTATAGATTAGGTTGGGAAGATTAAATTGATCAACAATGGAAATGTTGAAGGAACAATCTTTGACTTGCTAGATGACATTACAAAAATACTTATTCTTAGGTAGACACAACCAAGGTATACAAGATAAAAAATTATTAAGTTGCTTTTACTAAAAGATGATGAGAAGTGAATAATATGGCTAGAGTTGTAGCTATTATTTCAATATGTGTCTATCTTGAGGTTTTGCATAGGCCATTTATGTGTGAATCTATACAAGCCTTGAAAACCTATTTATAGTGATCTAGATGCAAGCAAGAAGGGTAGATCTCAGAACTCTAGTCAAATAGAAGATTCACCTAGTTCTAAAATTGATCTTAAGGGTTTGGGCATAGAAGACCACTCTCAGCATCTGGGTTGCTCCCTTCTTTTCGATACTTTATCTGTGAGTCATTAGGGTCTTTTAGGAGGCATAGCTACTCTGGTCACTTGAGAATGAATAGAAGTAAACCTTCTTGGTAAAAGATGTGTCCTAGTAGGAGGCAACATGAGTGAGCATGGCCTCACAAGGTACTTTGGAATTGGTTTAGATATAAATGTTCATAAGCTATGGCCCTCATTGTTTTGATAGTAATGTCTTTAGCCTAGATATGTACATAAACTTTTACACCAATAAATTAATAGTAGAAGAAGCACAAGACACAAAATGATGTAAACATTCACCTTTTTTCAAAATGAAAATATGAATGCTTTGATGGACTAGGTTGTAGTAATGGAGTTAGGGTAAATTTCTTTTTCAAGTTTTATAAAATTACAGATGAGGCCCCAAAAATCCATGGGAAATTTGTATGGGAGAAGCAATTTGCAAAGTGTAGTTGAAAATTGTGATCAACTCTTCCAATCCCATTTGGCAAATCAGGTAAGAGAAAAGCCAACTCAAATACAACTCTAGGGAGAATTGGTGGAGAAATGCAATTTTGTACTTGTGTAAATTGTAAATTATACTTGGGTCTCCCACACCCCCATTCAACGTCGATCAATAGGTGGCTTTAATGAAAGGGGGAACTTCCAAAACCAATAGTAATTTTGCAATTTTGAAAAATTGTAATTTATAGTTGGAGTTCTGGATTCCCTAAAAAGAATTTTTGAGGGAAATGGGAACCCAACTATAATTTCTAATTTTTAAAAATTACAAATTGTGATTGGAGTTCCAGATTTTCTAAAAGGAATTTTTGAGGGAATCCATAACTCCAACTATAATTTGTAATTTTGCAAATTTTCAAATTGTAAATTGTAGCTGGAGTTCCCATTTCCCTAAAGGAACTTCTTAGGGGAACTCTAATTGTGAGTTGAAATTCTTCAATTTGTAATTTGAAATTTTCAAAAATGTTGTTGGGACCCGAGATTCCCCAAAGTAAAGGAAAATTACAAATTTGCAAAAGTGACCAATTTTTTTGCAAAAGGTCAGAAAATGATAATTAATGCATTTATGCATTATAAAATATGGAGATAACCCTAAAAATAAAAATTGAAAATATCAAAGGTACAAATTGTAAAATTTTATAAAGTAAGTTGGGGCCAAAAAGCAAAAAGGTAAAATAACTTAAGTATTGAATTTTCTCATGTTTTGCTTGTTCAAGCTCCTCCATGAGAGACAAATTATAGGTTTGCAAGGCCAAGGTGAGCCATTGCAGGAAGATCATTCAAAGGGACATGGATCTATAATATTCCCATGAAATCATTACAAGAATATGGTTGTTTTATTGTGTGCATATGAGGAAGAGTAGCTATCCATGAAGGTTCTAGTTGTTCAAGCATGTGATCAAAGGGAATCTCCAAGAACTTTCACAATTTGGCCTCCACCATGAATATTATCTTTATATCTCAAGAAAAAGGTATTTTTAGTGAAGGATAGCAAAGGGTTGTTGAAAATATTCATCTTTACTTGTAGAGGTAGTTAGAGGAATCATTTTTCCTGTAAATACATGAAGATTACAGGCATGGTGAAGGAGTTTTTCCAATTGAAAGCATCTTAGTAGGACTTTGGGGTGCTGATTGTAATTTTTAAATTTTACAAAATGCAACCCCCATTCCTGGACTGCAAGTGGATGTAAAAAATGTATAAATAGAAAGCTTGCTTTCTATTCTAGGTTGTTTTTGGTCTTTGTTTTTCCTAAGTATAGGAGCTTCCAAATTTTAGGATCATTGCTATGTGCATTTTATCTCTCTTTCTAAGGTGGTTGATGTATGTAAGATTTCTTTTCAAGATAATGAAAAATACTTGTCGTTCTTATAATTTCTTATTGATGAAATGCAATAATATGTTTTACAAGTTCTAAGGATTGGATATTTAGGTTTGTGTTCATTATTAGTTGTTATTTTGAGCATGGATATACATTATAAATCTCTTTCTGTAGTTATATTTGGAAATATGTTGTTGAATACCTTTTAAGGGCACCCTGGGTTATTGATTCAATAGGGAAAAGTATTTGAAATTTTAGTTGCAGTGTATGCTCTAAGGTTTCAAGGATAATTTGGGTGTTTACATTGTATTGGCACCAATGGATGCAAACCACTCTTGGTAGTTCCTATTAGATTGTAAGTCACTTTTACTACATCTTTATAATAAGTGATGTCATGAATGTTGAAATAATCCCTATTGTTTGAAAACCACTAGCACACCACCCCCTATTTTATTAGTATTTAATTGTCCTACCCTATCCTACTCTACACATAACACACCCTTTGCATACTATGGACAATCAGACCATTGATCAAGAGGGTTATATAAAATGGATCCACTTTGAGCTGACATTCTACTAATATAGTCCCTAAATACACCTCTGAGGCTGGTTTAACAACCTCTTCTGATTCTTAATATCCCACTATATACACAATGAGGATTGATGGTTAACTCCTTATGTTTTATATAGATTAATCTATCATGACTGGGAGTTCTTCCTCTTTGATTAAGGGTGAAAATTCAAGCCTTTGTGATTAGTTTGATATGTAAGAATTTGACCTTCTTTACTATTTCCTTTGTATTTAGGAATCAAAAATTTTAGACAAGGATCAACATTTTGAATCCTAAGTATGCTTTAAATAAACTTGGATACTTAATTATGCTTGAATACAAGCTAACCCTAACTCCCTTTCAATATGGAGTCACTTTGTCTACCAACTATTCTACACCGTTTGTTGATGATACATCGTACAGTCAATTGGTAGGAAACCTTATTTATTTAAATCATAGTATGTAGAACATCTCCTTTATTTTTTGACTTTTCTTTAACTTCATGTAGCATCCACATGATATTCATTGGAAATAATTAAAGCACATGCTTAGATAAATTCATGGTATGATATAATTTGGAATTGAGTACACATCAAGGGGCTTAACAAAATTAGTGGAATATATAAATTTTGATTGGGAAGGCAATGTTGATGATCTCAATCCCACTTCAGGATATATATTTCATCTTGAAGCTTATCCCATCACTTAGTCAAGTAATAATAAACATGATATTTCTTGATCTTATACTAATGTAGAGAGGAAACTCTTTCAAAACACCATATTTTGACCAAGTTTAGCTTTACCTTAAACCAACCCACTACTATTTGGTATGACAACCAGAGTGTTATTCACATTGCCTAAAATTAAGTAGAACACTAGTGAACAAAAATTATTTAGATTTATATGCACTTATGTTGTAATAATTTTTTCATTGATGTCAATATGATGTCAGTAATGTCAAAAAGTGTTGTCATTGTTGTCTAGATGCATTTGGTAAAGATGCATGGTGAGTGGTCTTTGAGGTATGTATGAGTGAAGTTTGATGTCCAGGTAAGCAAGGATAGCTGAGGCATCAACATGAGGTTATCAAAGATGATCAATGGTCAAGGTTTTTTCTGAATGTTTTATTTATTTCTATAAGGTTTGTGTCAATATTGGTGTTTCCCTAGTGAAGGATAATCAAGGTAAATTGTCAAGTCTTGGAACCTTGTGGTTATTGATAAGGTATGAGCATATGATCCCTAGTCTTGTGCATAAAGAGGCATGGTGGCATAGTGAGTTAGATGATCTTATACCTATAAAGGATATTGAATTATGATATCAAGTATATTTTAGGACAAGTGTTTAAGAAGTAGATCCTTGTTTAAAGTATCAATAACTTAAGGAGTCTTATCATGGCCTAGTCATGGCATGAGGAGAGAGATGAATGGTCCTAGGCATATGAGAAGATGTATAGAATGGGTTTATCATGGTAATAAGTTGTATGGAATGAGATTGAGATTTTAATTATGATAGTGAGGTGTTGAGAACATGAAAATAGGCATGAAGGTCAAATACTTGAGTGACCTAAGACTAGTCATAGCATGAAGAGACATAATGGGAATGCTTGAGCATGGTGGCTCAGTGAGATGGATTCATAGAGGAATAAGAGGATTTATAAGGTTATTTGAGCATGCATATTAGGAATTGGAACACTCAGGTGAGTCTTAGGGTGAGCCTATATGGGTAAGACCTACAAACCTAGTATGCAACTAAACCACCTCTATACCCTACTTGGCCTAATGAGGCATCATGATCTATTGACAAGACATATGAATAATGTTTGATAGTAGAGATTGTATTGAATTTACATGAGGTGATAATATATTTCATAGTGGTTAAAATTTCAATTTTAAGGCATGATGTGACTTGCTGGTCAAGGTCTAAGCAAGCAAAGAGAGAGCACATGGCCAAATGAGATATAAGGATCAATTTAGAAGGCATGGGTGAATAGGAAAGTATTGAAAAAGGTGATTCAAGTTATTTTAATCATTTTAATGAATTATTAGGTAGAAAAATTAAGGTTGAAACAAGAAAAAGTGACTTAAGGTCTCTCGAGTGGACAATATTAAGAGTTGTTTACCTAAGAAGCTTTTTAAAGTGTTTGTTAGCATGTGCAGCATCTTCATGAGGACATAAGTTGTTTAAAGTATATAGGTAAGGGTCATAGATCAATGTTACAAGTATTTTTAATGGAACGAGTGGATAAACTTTATGAATGATCGTTAAGACTAGAAGATGGTTTAAACCCTAAAAAAACCTTAACATTAACCCAATGTTGAAGATATTAATTAAAAGTACCCAGAATGGTCTCAAATGGATAGATAAGTGATTTGAGGTTGTATTAAACTTTTCAAATATTATCTAGGTATGATTGGTTTGATAGGTGAGTGAGTAGACCCTACATGAAAGGCCTTATTTCTCATAAATTTAGTGTAACAAATAAAGTTGACCGAGTCAAAGTAATAAAATCATTGGAGGAAAAAATTTGAGACTTTTATTTTTTGTCCATGGTGGTTTTTGAGAAGGTTATATCCTTCACATATGATAAATTAGACATACTAGTTGACCTATCACTATCAGATCTAATGATCCAGATAGTGAGAAAACCAGGGAGAAGTGAGAAGTTGATTAGGGATGAATCCAATTGCATGGAGATATTTTTCAAGACCTGTAATACATTTTCATATTATATATAATATTTGAATATAATTTTGTACAAAAAAATGTTGTTTAGAAGATGACTTAACTCATTTTGATGTGACTATAAGGAGAGAGGTCCAGAGACTGGTCAATATGTATAAAATTTATCAATAAACCTTAGTGTTTTTTATATAGATATTTTATAAATATATCTAGGAATCAAATTAATAATTAGTATTATTTGAATGTGTCTACATAGGTGTTTTAAATCAAAGTCACCATGACTGGTCTTTGGAGAAAACTGTCAGTTCTAATTAAACAAGGCACAATGATGAGTTTGAATCCTTATCTTATTAATTGAAGTGTCTAATGAATATGGTGATGTTATTTGAGAAATAAATGAAATATCCATGTTTTTAATAATTTTTTAGAGTTATTTTAAGAGGTTGAAACATTGAATACAAAGTGACTTGTCTGGCTTAGTAAGGAGTATGAGAGAGAAGGTTAACAAATTGGTCTGCAAGACCAATAGTTGCCAGTAGAATTTGTGATCTCTCTATTGGAGAATATTATGAGGATGTTTTAGGATATTATAAATTAAATTTAAGTCCTTGAATGTGTCTATGTAAGTTTCAAAATTTAAAGTTTCCATAAATATGTTTTGAAGGTAGTTGGCAATTAAGAGTAAGCTACTTGCAAAGAAAGGTTTGAGCCTGTATACCCTAAGTTAAAGCATCTAATGAATTTTATGATGACCACAAATTAATTAGATTTTATTATATGTGATGTTTTTCCATTTTATTTTTGAAAAATGGTGTTTATGCTTTAGTTTTTCAAGACAAATTTTCTGTGTATGCAAAAGCCTATTAAGAATAGTGTTTTGAGAAGAGGTTAAAGTAATGGTTTGACATAAAAGGTGTTTTAGACCTAAAGTAAATTTTTTTAAGGTTAATTTGAATAATATATGAATTTATATTTATTTTTATGAATATTTTAATCATTGCAATAAATATTAAGTGTAACGTTCTCTAATGAAGGCCCAATGGCATTAGGTTTCCTTAAGACCTAAAAGAGGTTTTTTGGTCCTAGATGCTATGATATACCTATTGTATTGTTTTATTCATGTTTGAAACATGTTATAAGACATATTTTAAAGGTAATACAAGTATTCAAGTGTGCATGGATGACTAAAGTGTGTGAGATCAAGTGACTTGTATAAGAGCAAGACTAATTATGCCTAATTAAAGTGTTAAGAAGTGTGTGTGTAGAATAGAATAAAATATCACATTGAGGAGAAAAAGTAGGTCATGTAGACCATAATATGGGTATATATAATTATTAATGGATATATAATAGGAGGTTTGAGTATAAATATCAAGGTCATATGACCTAATCAGTCTTGATGAGACCTAGTAAAGCAAATAATTGTAAAGGAAGTTTTAAGAAGGATAGAAGAGAGAGAAAAGATGAATAAGAACCATCATATATTAAATATTGAAAAAAATTAAATATGGATGGCACAAATTTACTTTTTTGATGGGGTGTTTGGTCAAGAGGTGGCTTACTTGGTGTTGAGTCACTAAGGGAGTCGGTTCTTCCTTGCAAGTAGGTGATTGTTAAAAGACTCTGTCAAGCTGGTGTTTGATAGACTCGGGTTGTTGTTCCAATTTGATTTTGTGTTCAAATAAATTTAATTAATTATACCTCTAATTATATTTTGATCATTGATGGTAACCATGTGTGCATACATCATCTCATCTGGATGTGATGTATTCCATGGGTTAATCTCTTACTTTCCCTCTCTTTTTGAGAGTCCATCCTTATCTTTCCTTCTAGTATGTTCCTTTGAGGGGGCATCATGTGTCATTTAAAATTTATTCTTGACAAATATTTTATTTTAAAAGACATTGTTTCACCTGAATGTCTTGCTACTCCTACTCAAATATGGGAAAAATGTAGACATTCAATTCCTAAGACCATTTATGTTGAAATTGTCAATCTTACTCGAAATACACTCAAATGCCCAAGTTAGGTCAAAATAACTAAAAATGTGTTAAATGGTTCAAAATTTTCATTTACATGTACTGATTTAGGACAAAATATCCCTAAATGGGATAATACATTTTATATGATTCCTAACTTTGATCAATTAATTTTGATTCAAAATGATGATTTCACCTTTTTGTTCTCTAGATCACTCTTTTATTTTAATTCATTAGTACACATCACATACCTTTGTTATTATGTGTCAGTAACATCCTAAATGGGAAAACGGTTCCAATCCATCTAACATCACCTTCCAATTCTTCTTGAATCAAATTATGATCTAGTAATATGACTTTTTGACCATTTTGATTAATTGAGGACCAATTTTCAAAGAATTGCACAAATATTAATTAATCTTATTTAAGGCTAATTAATTCAAATCAAGATCTTAAGTGTATTTTCTATGGATAAAACTGAATATTTCTTTATTGGAAATCGATTCCCAATATCTGCATCACCTAGTGACATGATCAATGGGGTGGTATCCATAGGCCATAAATACATAAAATATTTGAATTATAAGCACCCATGCCTAATTAATGCCCCTCCCCCCCAAATAATTATGAGGGAATTTATTAGTTTTAGCCTCTAAAATTGAATGGATTCTTACCCACCCATATTCATCTTGAGATGGACATTTTAGGTTAATTCTAATCAATTGAAAAAATCTATAAATAGGAGGCCTTTCACACCATTTCAAAAAAAGCTTAAATTTTGCAGACTTATAATGCTAAAATCTCTCCATAAGTCATTTTTGTTTTGATTATTGTGGTATTTGAATTTGGTTAAGAATAATTTGATAGAATAATTTGGATATTTTTTCTATTGAGTCTAGGTTATGCATAGATTTATTGAGGCAATGGAGGAACAAAGAAACCATTGTTGATGAAGACTAGAGCTCTAGAGGGTAGAACACACTTGGAACCACTCTTGGGTGGTAGAATCAATTTGGAAAGGTAACTAGTCTTGATTTCTTTCATTTTGTTCTTCATTATCATTAGCAAACCTTGAATGAATAGGTTGGCTTTGTTTGTTTAGTTCTTTATGCATTTTAATGGATTTATTAACTAATTCTTGACTAAAAAACTTTGTATTCCATCCTACATTTTGACATGCCTGGTGGGACTCATGGAGTCTATTTCAGCAAGGAAAACATTATGGCATTTTTAAATTTCCATTTTGGTCCTTAAAAAGTCCTTTCACAACATTTTTATGCTTATTTTCCTATGTTTTTATGCACACATAGCTTACACAGTGACTTCCAATGGTTCTTAGTGACCACTAACAATTAGCGATAACTACCCATGGTTGGGTTACAGGGGAGATACATTTTACAATATTTATTTTGAGCTATTATTTAGGTTGTTGCTAATAAATTCAATTTTTTAAGTCTCTGTTATGAACCAAAACATGATCCAAAAGGTGCCTTTTGGAGTTTTTATTTTATCTTAGGTTAAGAAAAAAATTTGTGGAAAATTATTTCTTACCTAAAATGTTTGTGTGAAAATATAAGTTTATATTGATTAAAATTGATTTTTAAGTCTTCGGTCTTGTCTTATTTCATGATCTAGAAGGTTTCCTTTTAGAGATTTTTATTTTAATATTTAACAAGTGTCTTTTGACAAGAATGTTGATGCCTTGGGGTCGATAGGTAACTAACAGAAGTCAAGGTTTGACTGACCATGGTTTGTAAAACATCGATCAATGATGGTCAAAAATTAATCATTCACGATCAGAGGTGATTATCGATGGTCACTGTGTTTTCACAACACAAACCCAAGAGCACTTAAACCAAAGTTGTTTATCTCATTTGAAAAAGTGCTTCAAATGTAAACAAGACTCTCACAATTTTTATGTAGGATAAATAGGGAAAGAGAACAATTTAGGCCTCATTAAGTCTTTTTAAACTCCTTTAGTGCTTAAAAAGAACAAAGAATCTTTTCATTTGGTGCTTAAAGAAAGACATTGATTGTTTGTGATTGAATGGTTGTGATTTTTTTTTCTAAGTTTTTGTAACTTAAGGCCAAAGGGCCAAATAACATTACCAAACACTTCAATTAGATGCTTTAAAAATTAACTCACTTCAAATTTTTGTTTTGATTAAGTCATTTATCATTTCTTGGTTATAGTTTGTTTGAGAAAAAAAGAATTTATGCATGTATACTCTCCCCCTATCCCCTATAGGGAACTTGTGGGATCAAAAGTGCCATCTTCATTGTAAAATTGTGCCTTAGTCCAAAGACGTAAAAAGGATGTTGTGAAGTCTTTCCACAAGACCCACATGGATTGAGTGATATAAAAATAACCATAAAGCCTTTTTACTTAGTTTTTTATTTCATGCATTTTGGCTTGTGAGGGGGATTTCATCCCCTACCATGAATTATATAGTGAAGCTTTGAACTGAGGCTTTATCTTCTAGCATCATCTTTAACCCCTCTCCATGGGGGGTTATATAAATTAAGATCCCCTCACTAAGATGAAGGTTTGAGTGGTTAAACCATCTTCCATAATAGAGGATAAGCCTAGGATGTATGATCATTTTGACATCATCCTACACTAAACAAAATGATAGATGTAGTGGTTATGAAAAGGACTAGACCTTTTCACAATAATCCATTTGATGTAGACCCAATTGATATGTTGCTTCTCTTGTGTGCTAATGTGAAATTTGTTACACATGGGATCCATCTAGAAACATGCAAAACTTATTAGTTTTAGTCAACCCCACTTTACCACACCTTAATAGGATTTAAGATGATTAATTAGTTGTATTTGTCTATTTTGTTATTAAATTACTTGGTCTTGATTTGAGTTTAAAATTTCTTCTTAACAAAATATCATGACTAAAACATATTATTCACAATTTCCTGAACAAGGAACCATTATGTTATCCAAGTGAAACTAAATCTTTTCATTGTTCAAATTTGTCATCTTAAACATTGTGTCATATCATATAATTGGTGTAGTTATGTTCCCATTTGAGTCTAGACCAATTTCCAAATTTTCTTAACTCTTTCATTTATAATTTAAATTCAAAATTGTACTTTTCTAAGTTCATAAGGTTGATGTGTTAAATTAGATTCACCATTTGCACTTGACTTGAGGTAACTTGGGTTCAATTTCTAATTTGGATTGGGAGCTATTTATAGACTCATTATCTCATTTGTCATCATTGGTGGTATCAATTCATCTTGCTTATCGCTCATGCTTTGAGTCCTAAAATGTATTTTATACTACCATTCCTACTACCATGTGGCAGTGTTATGTTGCCAATTTGGTTATAGAACCATACTTATGATTTTTTTCATGTTTCTACATCATGATTTTATTGGTTTTTTTTGTCTCCTTCTTGGATTTCTTCTAATTTTATAGTATCAACTCGTCCAAGTTGAAATAGATTTTATGGTATTGATGTATCACAAAAATCTATACTTTGGTCTACTACTTTTTACCTTAGATTTTTGAGTTATCATACCCTCTTCCAATTCATATGTTTTCAAATTTACCCAAAGGTTGAGTAATTTTGTGAACACATTCTTCTAATTATGTGTGGTTCCAAGCCATCATCCTTGTATAGTCTCTTTGGTGGTTTAGTCATTTGTTTGGAAGAAATATCACAATCCATACATTGTTTAAATATTTACAAAACATTATCTAAATCTTGTCAAACGTGTAGAATAAACTTTATAAACATAACACTAAGGTAAGCTTGTAATGGGGTCTCTTATGGCCTTAGTTTTGGGGTAGACCATTATTATGGTAGACATGAATATTTCATCTTGTTTTAGGATGTATCCCTCTTTGAGCCTATTTGATGAAAAACATTCCAATCCATATCAATTGTTGTGCATCATCCCTATCCTTCACCTTAGATTTACATCCCATGCTTTAAGGTTACTATTTTGGTATATCCTCCTTCGATTTATGCACCACACTCAAATTTTACCATTCCAAGTTATCCCCCTTCAGCTTGTGTGACTGTTCCAACTCTACAACATGTGAAAGTTATCATTTTAGGCTATTCTCCATTAGCTTATGTGAACAATCTAGCTCTACAACATGTAAAGGTTACCATTTTAGGACCTCCTCCTTTGGTTTACATAAGCAACTAAACTAAGAAACATCCCAATGTTACCATTCTAGGCCCATTGCCTATATTTATTAAGCCTATTATTGAAGAGTGCCCATTTGATGAACTATATTATGATGATCACTTCTTCAATAGTCTAATTTTTGTAGATCCCATTATTGAGCCACAAACCATTACTCCTGCTAATCTAAATTTTACCCAATTTAGAAATTTCAATCCAAAATAAGAGCCATTACCCCTTCAAAGTCCATATTTCAACGACCAAAATGTGTTCAAAGTTGATATTTTGAAACCAGTTATGAACCAAGATCACGATGTTATTTTTGAAATACTCATTTGTGATGATTCAACTTGTGATGAATCACCTATTCATATTTTACCTACTTTTATAGATCCTCATCTCCTTGACAAGCTAGTCTCCATAGAGTTGTCTCTTGATCTTTTCCCACTCGTTGAGGAGTCTCCTTTTAATAGACAAGATTTTGTCAGGACATCCCTTGAATGGTTCCATCTCTTTGATGGGATTATCTTAGATGAGTCAGTATATGTTGAATCCTTGTTAGATGAATCACTTTTTATTGAGCCCATTATGACATCATTGGCCATTAATTGTCTAAAATTTAGCATTCAATAGAACATTAAAGAAATAACTATGTCAGATGAAGAAACAACACTAAAGTTAGGCTCTATTTTTGAACCAACATCAGATTTAGCATCAAAACCAAAATCAACATCAGTTTTGACATCAAATTCAAATTCTTTTATATCAAAATTCGATTCAAAAACAAAATACAATATTGGTTGTTACAACATTGGTTACAATTGCCTTGTAAATCAATTTGAATATATTTGTGATATTTCTATAGTTTTTTAGGATGATTACTTTACCATCGACATAAGTAATCCTTGTATCTTCTATGAGGATTGTGTTTCATTTTATTATCTAATTATAATCCCATAACATAGCTATTATATTGACATTCCACCTCCCACAAATGTCGATTGGGACTGATAGAGTCACACTTTGTTGAACTGCATCCATAACAACATACCATTTGCAGAATATCATGGGGTCAAGACCAAATTCATGTATAAGAAGAACAATCTCCTAGTGAATTTTTTTTAGAGGTGTTAGGGGATGATCAAAGAATAAACTCAACATATTTTATTGAAACCTTTTTGAAGGCACTAGAAGACAATCAAATTCAAATGTTGACATCTCTTCATGAAAATTTCTCAGTGGCACTATGGGATAATTAGAATAAATTCATTGGTGAAAACCTCTTTGAGGTACCAATAGTTGATCATACAAGTTTTTCACTCCCTACTGAAGACATTATTTAAGATCAAATCAATATAGCTTCCAATATATGATATAATCAGATGGTAGTTACTCTTAAGATCAAACAAAAGAATAATTTGGTGGTCATATCGAGAGCATCTTCAAAAATCTTTAGCCCCACCACAACCAAAATTATGTTAACTCTAGCATCAACAACATTGCATTTGACTAAAATTACCGATATTTATTTGTTACCCATTTATTATATATTTCATTCTCATCCACATATTCATTACCTACTTATATCATTTATCCTAAAATTATTTACTATCACTGGAATCATTTTCCTTTACAAAGGCTACAAAGATATCTTGTCTCGATGTTTGAAATAAACTGAATCAACGACTAACAAAGATCATGAACACATTATTGTGATCAAAATCTATAGCAAGTTATTAATGAAGCATATTTTTTGAAAGGGTGTTGGATAGCAACATTATAACTGATCATTTCTATTACCTCACATATTGACTCAGATGTGCATCTCCTTATTATCAAGAGCAGCAAAACTATTTTTTACTTTTCCAATTACCATTTCCCATTACTATGCCTCATCTCTTGGGGGTAACCCTATGGACCATTTTTAGGCATAATATACCACTATGGTCTATTTACTGTTCTGTTTAAACTATATTGAAATTAGGTATTTTGGGACTATGTAGATAGTGCTCAATTTCTATTGAGGTGAGCTCAATCACCCCTTTTCGATGCTCTCACCATTTTGTAAGTAACCTAGGCCATGCTCTTGCCATTTTGTGAGAACACTAATCCAATCACTACTTGGGGGAAACTTTGTTTTCACTATATCTAATTATCTTCTAATCATCTTCCTTATACCATTTTTATTATACCATTCCTTTACTATTGACCAAGGATTATTTTTAGCCAACCTACTTATACTATTTTGATATTTATTCCATTGGTTTATCCTAGCAATCTATGGAAGTAGTGTGACCTTTGATTTGGCAAGTCATCTTTCATTAATTATCTTATTTGGTATCATTGATTATAATTGCCTATGGGCAAATTAGTAGAATCCCTAATTATAACTAATTTGGGTTAATTAGTATTATGACATTATTTCCTAATTATAATTGCCTATGGTAAAATAAGGTACAATGCTTGTTTATCATGCATTGTCACATCATCTGGTCATTATTCTCACTTGCTTTATCATTTTCCTTTATTCTTAAACTTGTTACGACCTAGTCAATTTTTTATCTGCCATTGTGTTGGTAGAATCACTGTGACTTGAGGTCCTAATAGGATTACTTAGATTATGTTCAATTCATGTTGAGGTCAACTCAATCCCACTTTTCATTACACTCTCACCATATTGTGAATGTTTTAAGTTGGTGCACTCTCACTATTTCATGAGCTGGACCATTTGATGTCTTTTAATTCTCAATTTGAGCTAAGATATGTAGAGAATTCTAAAAATACATTCACAAA
Organism: Torreya grandis; assembly: GCA_037957365.1. Lineage (NCBI taxonomy): Eukaryota > Viridiplantae > Streptophyta > Pinopsida > Cupressales > Taxaceae > Torreya > Torreya grandis. The sequence continues at coordinate 3,884,277 of JARHVA010000437.1, read as the reverse complement.
ACATTTAAAACCCAAAGATATTTTGGATTTAATCATTCCAATTCCCCCCATCTTTTGGGCCCATTATAACTCTAATTATATTTTGATCATTGATGATAACCATATGTGCAAGCATTAACTCATCTAGATGTGATCTATTCCATGATTTAATCTCTCACTTTCCCTCTCTTTTTGAGAGTCTATCCTTCTCTTTCCTCCTATTATGTCCTCTCAAGGGGGAATTATGGGTCATTTCCAATTTATTCTTGACAACTCTTTTCTTTTAAAAGATTTTTTTCACCTGAATGTCTCACTACATCTTCTCAAAATAAGGGGGAAATGTAGACATCCAAATCCTAACACCATTTATGTTAAAATGATCAATCTTACTCAAATTTTGCTCAAATGTCCAATTTAGGACAAAATAACTAAAAACATGCTAAATGGCTCGAACTTGTCATTTACAAGTGTTGATTTAAGCTAAAATATCCCTAAATGGGACAATACATTTAATGTGATTCCTAACTTTGATGAATTCATTTTGAGTCAAAATGATGATTTCCCCTTTTTGTGCTCTAGATCACTCTTTTCTTCTAACTCATTAGTACACATCATGTACCTTTGTTATTTTGTGTTGGAAACATCCTAAATGAGAAAATGGTTCCAATGCATCTAACATTGCCTTCTAATTCTTCTTGAGTCACATAATGATCTAGTAATATGACTTTCTAACCATTTTGATTAATTGAGGGCCAATTTCTAAAAAAAATGTACAAATATTGATTAATCTTATTTAAGGATAATTAATTCAAAACAAGAGATTAAGTGGATTTTTCATGGAGAAAATTGAATATTTATTTATTGTAAATTTATTCCCAATATCTAAATCACCTAGTGACATGATCAAAGGGGTGGCATCCATAAGCCATAAATGCATAAAATAGATAAATTATGGGCACCCATGCCTAACTAATTTCCCTTCCCCCTAAATCATTATGAGGGAATTTATTGATTTTAGGATAAAAAATTTAATGGATTATTACCCACACATCTTCATCTTGAGATGGATGGTTCAAGTTCATTCTGATCAATTGAAAAAATATATAAATAGGAGGCCTTTCACACCATTTCTAAAAAAGCTTAAATTGTGTAGACTTATAATGCTAAAATCTCTCCACAAGTCATTTGTGTTTTAATTATTTTATTATTTGCATTTAGGTAAGCTTCATTTGATAGACCAATTTATATATTACTTCTATTGAGTCTAGGCTATGCATATAGTTCTTGAGGAAATGGAGGAGAAAAGAAACCATTATTGACAAAGATTAGAGTTCTAAATCAAGGGGGGAACATGCTTTGAGACACTCTTGGGTTGTGGAATCAATTTGTAAAGGTAACTAATCTTGATTTCTTTCATTTTGTTCTTCATTATCATTATCAAACATGGCATGAATAGGTTGGATTTAATTGTTTAGTTTTTATGCATTTTCATGGATTTATTGACTAAAACCTTTGTATTCCATCCTATAATTACTAGACTAATTGATATTTATCACATGAGGGTGTTTCTTGATGATTGATTATAAGATATATTAAAGTGTAAGTAAAAGTTAATAAATACACTGATTCACCCCCCACCCTCCTCAGTCATCTTCATTCCAACAATTGGTATCAAATCTTGGTACTTTGAGATAGGACTAACAGCGTAAAGGTAATCCTAAAAATCACAAGCTTGGATTGTGATGATGATAGTGTTTATCATGATAGTAATGATGGTATACAAAATAATGATGGTACTAGCAGAGTTGACTCATAAGAAGAAGGATGACAAGGTGAGTCATTATTAGCTCATAAACTAGGGTGGGTTGTTTGTTAATGTAAAACATAAGCCAAATTTGAAAGAATGTCAAGATTATTCTTTCCCATCTCAAAATGACTATGAAGAAGCGAAGTCAAAGGTCAAACCTAAGATGACAGTCAATACTATAATGATGTTGAAGAATATTTGATCTTGGGAGAGTATGAAGATCTGGGAATCTCCTAAATTTATATTTTCCTAATGCCCAATAAAAGGGGTGACTCCATTAAGCTTCATGGAGACACTCATCAATAAGTGGAATCATAGTGGATGATTTTTGAGATTTGAAAGGTGTTGTATGTAAATAAGGTATGAAGACTTATCGATATGTAAGTCTTGGTACCAAGATGATTGATTTGTGTTAAAGATGGCTTGTGTGTACAAATGATTCATATTGTGAGAAAGTTGTGAAGACAAAGGGAATCATGGTTGTATGATCCTTATATATTGAGTTGATACATTGATTGATATATGCTTGGTCAAAGGCAGAGCTTGGTATCTCTGAGCTCTTTGTCAAGAGAGTGGTTGTATTTGTTATATAGATAGACGTAAAACTTGGAGTTAGGGGGAACATGATTTTTTTAATGTTTCATGACTCTATTTGTTGAGCTAGCTATGAGAGAGAGTTAAGTGTTGTATTTGAATCAAGATGATCTTAAGTTCATAAAGGAACAAGGCACATATTGTATTATCTCTATTTGAATATCATGAAGAAAACAAGTTATGACAAAGGTCTATCATAGTGAATAATGTAAGCGTAGACATAGTTAATATAATGGTGCAAAGAAGATATCATAATGAGGTTTGTGTCATGGGGGATTGAGAAACATGAAGGAAATATATTTATATAAAAAGAACATTTAAGATACCATATGGACATAACATGAGTGATCTCTGCTCTAGCATGGAGGATTAGGTTGTTCTCTTGGAACAATATATTTGATTGCAGATAGACCTAATAGGCATGGTGGACAAGTATTGATTTCAAAGATGTTTTATTCTCATAGGCATTGTGTGATTTCTATAGGATCTTGAAGATGAACTTTGGGTCATGTATCAAAGGTCTATATGTTTGGTAAGCCCTGATTGTGATATGAGATGGTGATCAAGCAGGATATAAATCTAGAAGATTGTAAACTAGATGTTATACAATCCTAATGAGCAATGAAGTGACACAAGAAGGGTTATCATGATGTAGATGTATGAGATATGGCCTATGGAGCTCAACGAAGATTAGAAGAGATTGTTTTCACAGTGTGTGAATAGATTATGATTGTCTGAATGATATCTTCAAGTTGATATTATTGAGCATTATCTTCTCTGATTAGTGATCAAGATTGATATCAAGGAGCATATTGTAAAGATGCATCTTTCACAAGGTAGATATCAAAAATGAATAGAGATAATTGTTAGAGTATAGTTGGCAGTGGTTAGGTGAGTAAAAGAGTTTTCATGAGTGGGGTCATTCATAAAATAAAGTGTTTCCATGGATGGTTGATAGAGTTTTTGAAGATTATGTACCATCTAGTGTCTTTTAGAGGTAGTATCTGCTCAGAGGGAGAAAATGAGCTTTCAAAAGTTGTCTACAATAATTAATGATCCTAAGGTGAGTATTTGGTCAACATTTCATTGGGCGGCTTCTTGAAGTTTAGGTCCAAGGATCAAATAACCACTTGGGTAAGTACATGGAGTTGGGGGATAGTTTAATGGACATTTTACATAACATAATCATCTTATTTAAATTAGGATTGGAAATTACCGAGCCATAATATAATCACATTAATCTATAACATAATCATGTTAATAGATAATGTGATTCCATAATTCTAAAAATAATAACACGATCACATTACGATTATTTTGCACATTAAAGTAATGAACATATAGATGGAGAAAATGTTGGATAACAGGTACTATGATCATGTTATTGATAATGTGATCATGTTATTTATAATGTGATCATGTTCTTGTTATTTTGCAAGTAAAAGCATGTTAGATTTACACATGAAGACAAAGTTGGCTAGAAGTTTATATTTACTACTCTAAATGTCAAGTATAAGGAATGCTACATTGATGACCTACACACATCAAACAACCACTTTGTGTTAATTTCACCTAGTCATCATCCCTCCCTCATCCCTGATCACTTTCTACTCATGCCTCATCATTCTTAATCACTCTCTCATCATTCTTTAATGTCCCTAATCAACCCTCATTAACCTTCACTGTCCTTAGTCACCTCTAATCACTACCTCATCATCCTTTATTTCTCCCTTATTAACCCTTAATATCCATCATCATCCCTAATCACTCACTCCTCATCCCTCATCAACCCTCATCACTCCCTCATTGACCCTCACCATCCCTCATCATCTCTAATCACTCCCTCGTCATTTGTAATCACTCCCTCATTATCTCTCACCATCCCTTATCATCCCTAATCACTCCTTCATTGGCTCTCACCATCCTTAATCACCACTTCATCATCCCTAATCACTCCTTCCTCATCCCTCATCATCATTAATCACTCCTTTATTGACACTTACCATTCCTCATCATTTATAATCATTCCATCATCATCCCTCATTGACCCTCATCGTCCCTGTTCACTACTTCATCATACCTCATCATCTCTAATCACTCATTCCTTATCCCTCATTTACCCTAATCACTCCCTCATTAATCTCACCATCCATCACCATCCCTAATCACTCCCTCTTCCTCCCTAATCACTCCCTCATTAACCCTCACCATCCCTCATCATCCCTATTGACTCACTCATCATCTCTACTCAGTTAGTCCTCATCCTTCCTCATCCTGAATCACTCCATCCAATACCTTGATGGTAGTGTTTGTTTGGGGTTTAACAATGCTAAGAGTTATAAGTGGAGAGTTTAGTGCTAGTATAAAATATAAGACACAGTGATGAAAATTATGTGGAGGAAAATTTGAAACATAAATATTTAACACCTATGAAAAAATATGGGCCTATTAGAAATGAAGTGATTCGTAATTGAAAATCCACCAAAAAAGAGAACAAATTAAACCACCATAGCACCAAAAATGGGTAGGAAACATATGAGGATCACCAAGCTATGTGATTTCCTAAAACCAATCAATTAATTTCCATATGAGGACATTTTATGATCTGAATAATTACATTGAAGGCCTTATATTTGTATGTCTATTGATTGAGTCATCATATCAGAGAGTGGAAAATAATTTTCAAATGATTAGAACAAGTAGTCCAAGATTGGAAAGTGGTGCTTAATTCATATATTTTAATATTTAATCCAATGAAGAGTGTCACACTATGAGCTCTCTACTTGTATATCCCTAGAAGTGGGTACAAGTTATCTATCATTATACAAATGTAAGTAGATATTATATTATAAACCCAATGAGATGGTTGGTATTAAAAATATATCTACTTCCCCCAACAATAAATTATATAATTGAAAATATTGTTTCATTAACAAAGTAGATCAATGGTGAGCCAATATACTTCATAATTTCCAATGGAAGTTATAATAATTTAATTTAAACTAAAAAATATTTTAAAAAAATGAACTTGAATTTTATACATCATCCACAACCATACACTAGTGTATGGTCCAATGTAGACCTTGAGAAATGGATCACCTAGTAGTGTCACTTGGTGTACAAAATCAAACTTTTTAAGTATGCAATTCTTTGTGACATATCACTATTAGAGGTGTGTGATGTTATACATGTGTCAACCATATATTTACCATTGACATGTAGTCAATGAATTATATCCTTGAAATGTTATGATATATTGTCATGATCTAAAATACCATATATCATAGTTAGTTCATAAGCTTTCAGTCATTAGTGCCAAGATGTGCAAGAAAATTGTCATTTCTAGTAAGAAGTATACTCTTGATGGTAAGAAGTAAATGTAATAACATCCTTATGTCACCATATCATAGTGTGGTTTATCCAAAAATAATAAAGATAAAATAATTGAACCATAAAATATATGAATACAAGGATATCTTTCAGTCACCAAAATAAGTTCCTACATATTGTCCATTAAACAATACTATTAATTTTATCCCTTAACTACCTCTACCTAAAACCTCTTTATACAACATATCATTTCTATAGAATGAATAGATCAAGTAGTAAATACATGAAATCATGGATAATGGACACAAAAATCCCAAATAATTACCTTGTAGAAGACCAATTATGTGTGTGCCAAAGTTGTGAATCAATTAAAAAATCTTAAAAAGATTAAGGTGAAGAACTATTATCCTCATCTAAATATTAAGGCATTTTTATGCCATGTCCATCGAGTAGAAGTCTTTTACAAAATTAATCTTAAGTTTGGTTATCATCATAGTCATGTTAAACCTCTAAACATTTGGAATATAGTCTTGTAAACAAAGGAAGGATTGATTGACTAGCTAGTTATGCCTTTTAGGTTCATTTCAAGTTGTTGAATGACATCCTCAAGCCCTTTACCTATGCCATTTTTAAAATCTATATTGATGCCATATTAATCTTTAGAAAACATGGGATGCACATCTACACCATGCTAAACTAGTGTTTCACATTTTAGAGAAACATATTTTTATGATAGCATGAATAAATGTTAATTTTTCATGCAAGAGATAAAATATTTGAGACACATTACACACACAAGGAGTTCATATGTGAACTTGACCAAGATTCAAGTCATACAGGAATGGGAAACACTAAATAACTTTGCATCTGATTCAAATCTTCTCATAATTAGAAAATTATACAAGAGATTTATGTTTAATTTTAATCTTTTGAACTAAACTACCATAGGTGGAACTGAATAAATTTTCATCTAGTCAGCAAAAGAACAAAGATAATTTGATGAAATAAAATTCAAAGTCTATTTTATGTTAGTACTTATGTTACTTGACTATAAATTTAGAATATCATCCAATTCATTTAACAATAAAATTTATTATCACAAATGGGTATTGATAACACAACAAGTCATATAAAAAAGTTAATTTCTATTATAATGGATTAAACAACGTACGATTGGAATAAAATATATCTTTAGAGAATATATTTATGTCAGATGATAAGGGAGTGATTAGGGATGGTGAGGGTTAATGATGGAGTGATAAGGGATGGTGAGGAATGGTGAGGTTCAATGAGGGAGTGATTAGTGATGATAAGGGATGAAGAAATATTGACTAGGGATTATGAGGGAAGAGGAGGGAGTTATTAAGGATGATGAGGTATGGTGATAGTCAATGAATGAGTGATTAGGGATGATAATCCCAAGTGATTAGAGATGATGAGAGATAATGAAGGTCAATGAGGGAGTGATTATGGATGAGGAGAAAGTGAATAGGGATGAGGAAAGAGTGATTAGGGATGATGAGGGATAATGAGGTTCAATGTAGGAGTGATTAGAGATGACTAGAGATAGTGAGGGTTAATGAGCGAGTGATTAGGGACAATAGGGAATGATGAGAGAGTGATTAGGGGTAATTATGGATGAGTAAGAAGTGATCAAGGATGAGGGAGGGATGATGAATAAGTGAAAATAACACAAAGTGGTCATTTAATGTGTGTAGGTTATCAATATGACTTACACTACCCCAATCACACCACTTTGGATTAAGTTCAAAGTGAGTAGTTTCCAAACCATAATTTTGACAAATATAGGACTCCTATAAATGCAAGGAATCAATTTTGAAGGTATAAAAACATAAAAAAAGATTACATGTTTACCAAAAATGGATATCGATTGCAAAAATTATGTACTAGAATCCCTAGGATTAATACCTAGACCCTGAAAATGCATAAGTACTGACTAGATTGGATTTTGAAAAACTATTTTCCACATCATAAAGCATGCATTTATGAGATCAAATCTATTAGATGTAGAATGACCTTATTTTATTATATTTATTAAAATAAATTTAAAGTATAAGAAAATAAATGTAACAATATAAATGTAAACATATAATTTGCATGCTTTTATGAGCAAAATACCAAGGACATGATCACATTATCAATAATGTGATCACATTTTTTATAATACGATCACTTTACCTATTATCTAACATTCGCTCTTTCTATATGTTTGTTGATTTATTGTGCAAAACAATAGAAATGTGCCCGTGTTAATTTTTTTACAATAACATGATTGAATTATAAATTAATTCGATCACACTATTTGAATTTGAATTCAATTCCCATGACTTTTAGCTCAGAAATGACTCAAATTCCTGAGCCAAAGGGGACTGTTAATGTACAGTTGATTTTTGATATGTATGATAGAAAACAATAAAATTCAACTTTGATTGCCAAATACACTAAGAATTTTAATGTGAAAATTCAAAAACTTAATACCATCATGATGAGCATGCTCTCCTCTTTCCAAAAATATGATTTTTATAATTTTTGGATTAATTTAAGGTTTCAAACTATGTTGATTTCTAACTATACCTTTTTTAGGCCACTACATGCCACAAACATACATGCCTATACATGTTCATGTAATTTGTCTTTCGTTGATCCGAGTGAAAAACAAATTATATGGTCACAAACTAGGCCTAATTTTACACACATTAAAAAAAAATGATTTTCATTTTTTTGAGGTAGTTAGGTGCATTACACGGATAACTATAGATTTTTTTGTCAATTTTCAAGATCTCCTTACTCTTACAATTCATAAAAAAGTATTCATTGAAAAAATATAAAAAAAATATTGGTCACAATCCAAAAGATATTATCTAAATTTTATCGAAAGGGTTTCAAAGAATATTAAATGCTACTCAAAAACTGGTGCACCGCACGACCTATTAGTTCCCAAAATTACATTGAAGTGATTGTGCCCTTGTTGAGTAGAAATGCCCAATTTGTCTATCCCACTTCTTTTTTGTGAACATTCGCTCGAGCTCAAGATGTCCTATTTTCGCTTCAAATAAAAAAATATATTTTTGCATTCATTAAAAATCCCCTATTCCTACCCTTGCTTTGTGTAAACCCTATGAGGTCTTTATTTAAATAACATTTAATATTTTTATGCTCTAAACAGATTTATAAAAGTGTATAACTCGAAAGAAAATAGATGATTTAATTGCATTAGATTTTAAGCAATATTATAGTAATCCTGAAGTTGAACTAATTCCACCCAATTCATTTGATTATGCTAAATCTTCTGGGAAAGATGATATTAATAGTTCTACCTAATGAAGAGGATAGAAATACACCCAAGGCTATTAATACTCTCTCTCTAAACTATGGCTAAGGTAAAACATTCCTAGTAATTAGGTATGGTCTTTGGGCTTACCGGAACAAATTTGCAGCTCCTAGTAATAAAGGAATAAGGAATAAGAATAAGAATAAAGTTTAAAATTTTGATATGGGTCCCATCCGTGGAAGTTTGGATGCCGAAATGTAATTTGCATTTGAGGCATAAGAACCCCACAGGAAATGTCACTGTTGACTACAAAGTTGACAATTGAAAAAGGTGTTTGGCATTTCCAAAGAGATTTGGACATCAGAGTGTAATTGCAAAATAGTACAAAGAAGTCCCTGAGAATGGCACTAAGGGAGAGACATGCAACATATTTTCAAATACAGCAAGGTTTTTAGTCTATGTTCTGATCAACCTGCCCACGTGGAGGCAGAGGTTAATGAAAACAAAGCAACGTATTAAACACTCAGCCCCATATAAGAGAAACTGTGCCCACGCGGAAAGTATAAATAAAACAAAACTTTATAAGGAATGGTTACAGGGAAATACATGGCAGAGAATTTACATTTGACTGCAATGTTGACTGAATTGCCAACATCACCTTGAAGTTCTGCCATAAGGTCAGGGGTCAAAATGCAATTGCAAAATCGTACAGAAATACCCATAGGAAGGTGTCATAGAGAAGGCATCTTAAAGAAACAAATATAAAAAAGACAATGTAGCAATTGTAAAACAGGTCTAACAATTCTATCAGAAGTTTGGGTGTTGAAATGCAAATTGCGTTTGAGGGTAGAGAATTCCGTGGAAAGCACACTTGTGAAAAATAAATGAGTAAAAGATACTTTGCAAATTTTTTACACACCTTGGATCCCAGGAAAGACAAGAAGGCAAGGTAAGGTGGCAGAAAAGGGAGACTGTAGTGCAATTTGCAACAATTAACAAATTACCAATTGATGTGGAGGCTTCAGATCCTGCAAGAGTAGAAAGGAAATGAGCCATAAATTGAAATCGATAATTGGTACAAGCATCCATTTGTTAGGATGGGGATGTGTGCCAACATTTTATTAGATGGTGATGCCATTGAAGCAAATGTGTGGATTGAAGGATGCATTATTCACTATTTTGGTATAATAACTGAGCATCTCTTTAGAGATGTTGATGATCTTTTGCTTGGAGTTTCATAGGGCCCTATTTTGGCAAATCTTTTTGAAGTTATGGGTTTTCTGAGATATGAAATGTACTCATTCAAAACATAGCATTAATTCCTTCTTTGCCTCTCTCGATTCTTCATGTGTTTGGAGAAGATGTCTCAATAGTTTTATATCAAGGGGAAATCTGAGATATCCAGATGGGTCTTATAAATGTTGGTTTTGTGGTGGAGGAAAATATTTTACTTTATAGAAACCAACAACATTGAATGGAAGGTGACCTATATCTACAAAAAACTGTTGAGGGTATCTTGTCTGAAATATGGCTTGTACCTACAGATCAAGTTGGGAATATTAAATTGATCGACAGTGGAAATGTTAAACGAATAGTCTTTGACTTGCTAGATGACATTACAAAAGGACTTCTTTTGAGGTAGACACAACCAGGGTATACAATATCAAAAATGATTAAGTTACTTTTACTGAAAGATGATGAGCCTCCAAGTGAATAATACGGCCAGAGTTATAGGTATTGTTTTAATGTGTGTCTATCCTGAGGTTTTGCATATGTCGTTTATGGATGAATCTATAGAAGCCTTGAAAACTTGTTTATAGTGATCTAGATGCAAGCAAGAAGGGTGGATCTCAAAATTCTAGTCAAATAGAAGATTCACCTAGTTCTAAAATTGAGCTTAAGGGTTTGGGCATAGAAAGACCACTCTTAGCATTTGCCTTGCTCCCTTGTTCTGGATACTTTATCAAGGAGTCGTCAGGGTATTTTAGGAGGCATAGCTTCTCTAGTCACTTTAGAATGACTACAAGTAAACCTTCTTGGTATAGGATCCATGTCCTAGCAGGAGGTAACATGAGTGAGCATGGCCTCATAAGGCACTTTGGAACTAGTTTAGATATAAATGTTCATACGTTGTGGCCCTTATTATTTTGACAATAATGTCTTTGGATGGGATATGTACATGATCTTTTACACCAGTAAATGATAAGAAGAAGAAGCATAACACATAGAATGATGGCAACAAAAACCTTTTTACAAAATTAAAATTTGGATACTTTGTTAGACTAGGTTATAGTAATGGAGTTAGGATATATATATATATATATATATATATATATATATATATATATATATATATATATATATATATATATATATATATATATATATAAAAGTTTTAAAAAATTGTAGATGAGGCCCCAAAACTCCCTAGGAAATTTGTGTGGGAGAAGCAATTTGTAAAGTGCAATTACAAATTGTGATCAACTCTGCCAATCCCGTGAGTTAAAGCAGGTGAAATAAAATTCAACTCAAATAGAACTTCTGGGAGAATTGAAGGAGAAATACAATTTTGTAATTTTGTACTTGTAAACATTACAAATTGCACTTATGTCTCCCATACCCCCAGTCAATGTCGGTCAATAGGTGACCTTAATGCAAGGGGGAACTTCCATAGTCAACTGTAATTTTGAAAAAAATTAATTTGTAGTTGGAGCTCTAGATTCCCTAAAAGGAACTTTTGAGGGAAATGAGAACGCAACTACAATTTGTAATTTTTCAAAATTAAAAATTACAGTTGGAGTTAAGGATTCCCTAAAGGAATTTTTGAGAGAATCCATAACTCTAACTTAAATTTATAATTTTGTAAATATTTAAATTGCAAATTATAGTTGGAGTTCCCATTTCCCTAAGGGAACTCCAATTGTGAGTTGTAATTCTACAATTTGCAATTTGCAAAATGCAAAACTAATGTTGGGACCTAGGTTTCTCCAAAACAAAGGAAAATTATAAATTTTCAAAATTGACAGGAATTTTCACAAAAAAGTCAAAAATTGAAAATTAATGCATTTATGCATTATAAAATATGGATAAAATTCTAAAAATAAAAATTGAAGAAAACAAAGGTGCAAAATGTGAAAAGCAAGTTGGAGCCAAAAATTAAAAAGGTAAAATAACTTAAGTATTGTGTTTTCTCATGTTTTGTTTGTTCAAGCTCCTCCATGGGAGAGAAATTATAGGTTTACAAGGCCAAGGTGGGCCATTAGAGGAAGATAACTCAAAGGGCCATGGATCTAGAATACTCCCATGAAATCATTGCAAGAGTAGGGTTTTTTCTATAGCATGCACATGAGGAAGAGTATGTATCGAAGAAGGCTCTAGTTGTGTAAGCAAGTGGTCAAGGGGCATCTCCAATTAGTTCCACAAGAGGATAAAGTTTGTTTGGCCTCTACCAAGAATATTCTAATTTCATCTCAAGCAAAAGGTATTTCCAACCAAGGAGAGCAAAGGGTTGTTCCAAATATTCATCATTACTTGTAGAGGTAGTTAGAGGAATCATTCTTCTTGTAAATACTTGAAGATTTTAGGTGTGGAAAAGGAGTTTTTCCATCTATAAGTATCTTGGTAGGACTTTGGGGTTTTGACTGCAATTTTTCAAATCTACAAAATGCAACCACCATTCCCAAATTACAAGTGGGTGTAAATATGTATAAATATAAGGCTTGTCTTCTATTTTAGGTTGTTGTTGGTCTTTATTTCTCCTAAGTATAGGTTCTTCCAAATTTGAGGATCACTTATATGTGCATTTTATCTCTCTTGATAAGGTGGTTACAATTGTATAGCCATTATCAAGCTCTGATATCATGTCTATATGTCTCCCCTGCCCAACATAGAGAAAATTCACCATGCTTGTCCCCATGGCAGCATTTTGAAACATTGATGTATGTAAGATCTCTTTTCAAGATAATGAAAAATACTTGTGGTTCTTATAATTTCCTATTGATGAAATGCAATAATATGTTTTTCAAGTTCTGTTGGTTAGATATTTGATTTTGTGTTCATTATTGGTTGTCATTTTGAGCATAGATCTAGGTTATAAATATCTTTCTGCATTTATATTTAGAAATACGTTGTTGAATACCTTTTAAGGGCACCCTAGGTTATGGATTCAATAATAAAAAGAATTTGACATTTTATTTCCAGTGTATGTTTTAATGATTCAGGGATCATTTGGGTGTTTGCATTGTATTGGTACAAATGGATGCAAACCACTCTTGGTAGTTCCTATTAGATTGTAAGTCACTTTTCTTACATATTTGTAATAAGTGATGTCATGAATGTTGAAAAAATGTATGTTTCTTGAAAACCACAAGCACACCACCCCCTTTTTATTAGTATCTAATTATCCTACCCTATCCTACCCTTCACATAACAAACCCTTTGCATACTATAAGTGGTATTTGCCTATAGATGCATAAAAATTGCATATTTAACATGTGTCTACATTTTATTCTTTAAAGACCCAACACTACAATTTTCCATTCATCCCATGTTGTTGAAAATTCTTCAGAATGAAGATTTCAGTCACTTTCCCATCTGTTTTTAGTAGCTTATATGTGACCTAGAACATTTTTTCATCTCATGTGACAACACATCTCGGGTGGAGTGAACAAGTTTGGTTGTGCCCTGGTCACATTTTTGTTCCCTCGTGCCAAAAATACCAATGGAGGTTATATTGTAGAAACTATCCATGTGAACAACCTACCCCTTAGGTCCTCTGACCTTAGTTTAGGTAGATCCAAATGTAACAGGGAGCTTAACATGCCCTTTGTCGATGCCTCTCAGTCATTTTCTTTGTTTAGTTAATTCTTGATGCAAAACCCTCCCCTACATATAATGACATATCATTAGGTTTTTCATTTTTTTCCACTTTATTCCAGTATGCAAGGTTGAGTGAAAGAGGTATACATCTAGGAACCAACACTTCATTGGCACTATTGTTGGGGACAAGATTGAAGTCCTAGTCACTTGTGTTGTTGGGGACTCTTGTAGTGACCTATAAATAATTCATGTTGTGTAGTTCTCTACTTATTATTTGCTACATTTTGATTATTTTTGGTTCATCAACTCCATCACTCAACTAGCACCAATTCCAGGAATTAAATTGAAATCCTAGTCACTTGTGTTTCTTAGGATTCTTGCAGAGAGATATATAAGTTCAATTTTTAAAATTTCACTACATATTATTTATTTATTTGTTATCTTAGCCGTTAATGCCACAACACTCCACTAGGGACATAACAAGAATTTATAGATTTGACAAAATTGACATATACTAAATTTTTGCAAAAAACTATAAATGTGTCATGTTTTGAGGAGGTTTCCCATTTTTGAATATGAATCTCAAATGTTCAGTGTCTTTGCTTTCATACGTCGTCACTAATTTTAGCATGATATTGTTTTAGTATGTATCCCTACAAGTTTGTAAATGGTTATATTCTAGAATTTTTCTTTTAGTGGCAACTCCAAAACATCATCTAGTTTCAAAGAAAGATTAGTACCCACTTCAAATATCTTCAGCTTTGAGAAAATTTTATGTGAAAAGGTAGAAGCATTGAGGTTATCCTTCAAAGGTGACTCATCTAAGAGACTTTTCTCATCCTCAAGTGTACATCAGATAAAAGGAGATAAGTTTGGAGGCCCATTAAAGGAAAAAGAGTAACTATAAAGGAATGTTTACATTGTAAATATTCTAGTAATCTTGGAATTTTTGTTGAAATTACTATTATTTAAGATTATCATATCTATCCTAGTGAATCAGAATCATATAGTCCAATTTATTATCCATTTCCTTCTCAACTAGTTGAATCCCCTCCTAATTTTGATCCACCAATCCCACTTTGTTCACCCCCTCACAACCCTTTGCCATTTATTCGTGAACCCACTCTTGAACCAATAGTGAGGTATAGGGATCAAGTTGAGAATGATCATCTTACATTTTTTATTCCTAGATTCAGGCCTATCAATTTTGATGGCAGATAAAAGGTTATCTTAATGAAGTCTCGAATGAAGTAAAGAACCACCTTTCAAAGTTTCAAGGGAACAATGAAGTTTGTGGTGATCAACACTTAAGGGATATTCATAATATCATTGAAGATTATGAGATTTAGAATTAAGATGTGTGCATTAAGTTTTTTGCGCACACACTAGAATAATATGCTTGTGAATGGTTCAATTCCCTTGTGGATGCATTGATTCATTAGAAGAAATGAAGAATTTGTTCAAAAATTAATATCGTGGTAGAATTGATCCATGGTTTCTTTTGGATTAATTTGAAAATATCAAAAAGAACCCCAATGAGTGTGTACATGACTTCAATACAAGGTTCAACAAAACCATTTAGTTGCAATAGATTCTGAGCAATATTATCATGGCCCTAAGGTTGAACCAATTACACCCAGTTCATTTGATTATTGTAAATCTTTTGGGAGGGATTGTATTGGAAGTTCAACTAGAGATGATGATAGAAATACACCTAAGGCTATTAATACTCTCTCTGAACTATGGCTAAGGTAAAATGTTCTTAGTAATTAGGAATGGTCTTTGGGCCTACCAGAACAAATTTGTAGCTCCTTGTAATAAAAGAATAAGGCCACATAGATGTAATTACACACATCCATGCTATGTAGGACTACCCACATGGCAAAAAAAGAAAAACACACATAAAATAATAATAATAATAATAATAATAATAATAATAATAATAATAATAATAATAATAATAATAATAATAATAATAATAATAATAATAATAATCCATGCCCAAGTAGCCTACCCATGTGGGAGGTAAAGGAATAACAATAATTTTTTAAATTTTAATGAAGCATAGGCACCAGTCGGAAGGAGCTTGGTGGAAGTTTGGATGTTGAAATGTAATTGCATTTGAGGCATAAGAACCCCATGGTAAATGTCACCAATGACTGCAAATTTAATAATTACAAAAGTTTTGTGCATTTCCATAGATATTTGGACATCAGAGTGCAATTGAAAAATAGCACGTAGAAGGACATGAGAATGGAAATAAGGGAGAGACATGCAACATATTTTCAAATATAATAGGTTTTTTAGTCTATGTTGTGAGCAGCCTACCCACGTGGAGGCAGAGGTTAATGAAAACACAACAATGTCTTAAACACTCAGCTCTATACAAGAGAAACTGTGTCCACATGGAAAGTACAAATAATTTTTTTTTTATAAAGAATGGTATGTAGATGTTCAAACGGATGTAGGGAAATACATGGTAGAGAATTTACATTTGTATATAATGTTAACTAAATTGCCCAATGGCACCTTGAAGTTTTGACAAAAAGTTAGGGGCCAAAATGCAATTGTAAAAGGGTACGAAAATCCCCACAAGAAGGTGACATAGAGAAGGCATCCCCAAAAAACAAATATCAAAAAGACAACATAACAATTTCAAAATAGGTCTAGCATTTTTGCCAAAAGTTTGGGTGTTAAAACACAAGTTGTGTTTGGGGGTATAGATGTCCATGGAAAGAACACTTGAAAAAAATAAATGAGTAAAAGATACTTTACAAATTTTTTACACACATCCAAATCCTGTGAAAGACATGAAGGCAAGGTAAGGTGGTAGAAAAGGGATATTGTAGTGCAATTTGTAATAAATAAAAAAATTACAAATTATCGTGGAGGCTTCTGATGCCACAGGAGTAGAAAGGAAATGAGTGGGAAATTGAAATGGATAGCAAGTATGACCATCCAGCTGGTAGGATGAGCATGTGTGCCAACATTTGAATATATGGTGATGCCATTGAAGCAAGTGTGTTTATTGAAGGATGCATTGTTCACTGATTTGGCATGATAACTAAGCATCTCTTTAGAGATGTTGATGATCTTTTTCTTGGAGTTGCATAGGGCCCTATTTTGGAAAATCTTTTTGAAGTTCTAGGTTTCTAAAGATATGAAATATACCCTTTCAAAACATAGCATTAGTTCCTTCCTTGCCTCTCCTAATTCCTCATGTGTTTGGAGGAGATGTCTCAATAATTTTATATTAAGGGGAAATCTGAGATATCTAGGTGGGTCTTGAAAATTTTGGTTTTATTCCCATGGTGGAGGCAAATATTTTACTTTATGGAAACCAACAACATTAAATTGTACGTGACCTTTATCTATGAAAAACTGTTAAGGATGTCTTTTTTGAAATATGGTCTATATCTATAGATTAGGTTGGGAAGATTAAATTGATCAACAGTGGAAATGTTGAAGGAACAATCTTTGACTTGCTAGATGACATTACAAAAGACTTATTCTGAGGTAGACACAACCAAGGTATACAAGATAAAAAATTATTAAGTTGTTTTTACTAAAAAATGATGAGAAGTGAATAATATGGCTGAGTTGTAGCTATTATTTCAATGTGTCTATCTTGAGGTTTTTCATAGGCCATTTATGTGTGAAGCTATACAAGCCTTGAAAACCTATTTATAGTGATCTAGATGCAAGCAAGAAGGGTAGATCTCAGAACTCTAGTCAAATAGAAGATTCACCTAGTTCTAAAATTGATCTTAAGGGTTTGGGCATAGAAGACCACTCTCAGCATCTGGGTTGCTCCCTTATTTTTGATTCTTTATCTGTGAGTCATTAGGGTATTTTAGGAGGCATAGCTACTCTGGTCACTTGAGAATGAATAGAAGTAAACCTTCTTTGTAAAAGATATGTGTCCTAGCAGGAGGCAACATGAGTGAGCATGGCCTCACAAGGTACTTTGGAATTGGTTTAGATATAAATGTTCATAAGCTATGGCCCTCATTGTTTTGACAGTAATGTCTTTAGCCTAGATATGTACATAAACTTTTACACTAGTAAATGAATAGCAGAAGAAGCACAAGACACGAAAAGTTGTAAACATTCACCTTTTTTCAAAATGAAAATATGAATGCTTTGATGGACCAGGTTGTAATAATGGAGTTAGGGTAAAAAAAATTCAAGTTTTATAAAATTACAGATGAGGCCCCAAAAATCCCTGGGAAATTTATGTGGGAGAAGCAATTTGCAAAGTGCAGTTGAAAATTGTGATCAACTCTTCCAATCCCATGTGGCAAATCAGGTAAGAGAAAAGCCAACTCAAATACAACTCTAGGGAGAATTGGTGGAGAAATGCAATTTTTTACTTGTGTAAATTGTAAATTATACTTGGGTCTCCCACACCCCCATTCAACATCGATCAATAGGTGGCTTTAATGAAAGGGGGAACTTCCAAAACCAATAGTAATTTTGCAATTTTAAAAAATTGTAATTTATAGTTGGAGTTCTGGATTCCCTAAAAATAACTTTTGAGGGAAATGGGAACCCAACTATAATTTCTAATTTTGCAAAATTACAAATTGTGATTGCAGTTCCAGATTTCCTAAAAGGAATTTTTGAGGGAATCCATAACTCCAACTATAATTTGTAATTTTGCAAATTTTCAAATTGTAAATTGTAGCTGCAGTTCCCATTTCCCTAGAGGAACTTCTTAGGGGAACTCTAATTGTGAGTTGCAATTCTTCAATTTGTAATTTGCAATTTTCAAAAATGCTGTTGGGACCCAAGATTCCCCAAAGTAAAGGAAATTACAAATTTGCAAAAGTGACCAATTTTTTTGCAAAAGGTCAAAAAATGATAATTAATGCATTTATGCATTATAAAATATGGAGATAACCCTAAAAATAAAAATTGAAAATATCAAAGGTACAAACTGTAAAATTTTTAAAAATAAGTTGGGGCCAAAAAGCAAAAAGGTAAAATAACTTAAGTATTGCATTTTCTCATGTTTTGCTTGTTCAAGCTCCTCCATGAGAGACAAATTATAGGTTTACAAGGCCAAGGTGAGCCATTGGAGGAAGATCATTCAAAGGGTCATGGATCTATAATATTCCCATGAAATCATTACAAGAATATGGTTGTTTTATTGTGTGCATATGAGGAAGAGTAGCTATCCAAGAAGGTTCTAGTTGTTCAAGCAAGTGATCAAAGGGAATCTTCAGGAAGTTTAACAATTTGGCCTCCACCATGAATATTATCTTTATATCTCAAGAAAAAAGGTATTTTTAGTGAAGGATAGCAAAGGCTTGTTGAAAATCTTCATCTTTACTTGTAGAGGTAGTTAGAGGAATCATTTTTCCTATAAATACATGAAGATTACAAGCATGGTAAAGGATTTTTTCCAATTGAAAGCATCTTAGTAGGACTTTGGGGTTCTGACTGTAATTTTTAAAATTTACAAAATGCAACCCCCATTCCTAGTTTGCAAGTGGATGTAAAAAATGTATAAATAGAAAGCTTGCTTTCTATTCTAGGTTGTTTTTGGTCTTTGTTTTTCCTAAGTATAGGAGCTTCCAAATTTTAGGATCATTGCTATGTGCATTTTATCTCTCTTTCTAAGGTGGTTGATGTATGTAAGATGTCTTTTCAAGATAATGAAAAATACTTGTGGTTCTTATAATTTCTTATTGATGAAATGCAATAATATGTTTTACAAGTTCTAAGGATTGGATATTTAGGTTTGTGTTCATTATTAGTTGTTATTTTGAGCATGGATATACATTATAAATCTCTTTCTATAGTTATATTTGGAAATATTTTGTTGAATACCTTTTAAGGGCACCCTGGGTTATGGATTCAATAGGGAAAAGTATTTGAAATTTTAGTTTCAGTGTATGCTCTAAGGTTTCAAGGATAATTTGGGTGTTTAGATTGTATTGGCACTAATGGATGCAAACCACTCTTGGTAGTGCCTATTAGATTGTACGTCACCTTTACTACATCTTTATAATAAGTGATGTCATGAATGTTGAAATAATCCCTATTGGTTGAAAACCACTAGCACACCACCCCCTTTTTTATTAGTATTTAATTGTCCTACCCTATCCTACCCTACACATAACACACCCTTTGCATACTATAAGTGGTATTTACCTATAGATGTATAAATATTGCATATTTAACATGTGTCTCCATTTTGAGATTTAATTACCTAGCATTATAGTTTTCCATTTAGCCTATGTTGTTCAAAATTGTTAGAATGAATATTGTAGTCACTTTCCCATCTACTTCAATAGCTTGTATGTGACCTAGAACATTTGTTCATATCATGTGATAACCCTTCCCATGTGGAATAAACAAGTTTGGTTATTTCGTGGTCATATTTGTGTTTCCTTGTGCCAAAAATCCCCATAGAGTTTGAATTGTAGAATCTCTCCATGTGATCAAGCTACCCCTTAGGTCCTTTCAACTTGGTTTGGACAGAGCCAAAAGTAACAGGGAGCTAACCATGCCCTTTGTCAATTCCTCTCAATCATTTTCTCCATTCATTTCATTCTTGATATTAAAACCTCCCCTAGATATAATGACATATTAGAGAGTTTTTCATCTTTACTTTCCATTTTCTTCAAGTGTGGAAGGTCGAGCGAAAGAGGTGTACAACTGGGAACCAACACTTCATTGGCACCATTTACAGGGACTAAATAAAATTCCTAGTCACTTGTATTCCTAGGGACTCTTACAAAGAGCTGGAAGCAATTCATGTTGTCAAGTTCTCTATTTATTATCTACTACATTTTGACTATCTTTGTTTCGTCAACGCTGCCACTCAACTGACACCATTACTAGAGATTAAATTGAAATCCTAGTCATTTATGTTTTTAGAGACTCCTGCAGAGAGCTATATAAATTTAGGTTTGAAAATTTCTCTGCATGGTATTTGTCGATTTGTTATCTTGGCCATCAATGCCATAACACTCCATTGGGGACACGTCAAGAATTGAGAGATTTGACTAAATTGACATATACTAAATTTGTTGCAAAGAACTATAATTTTGTCATGTTTATAGAAGGTTTCCCCTTTCTAAATATAAATTTAAAATGTACAGTATCTTTGCTTTCATACATCATCACCAATTTCAGCAAGATATGGTTTCAGTATGTATCACTACAATTTTGTAAATGGTTATATTCTAGAATTTTGCTTCTAGTGGTGACTCTAAAACATATTTGATCTAAAATGGTTATATTTAAGAGTTCTTTTACATGCAAAGATGGAAGTATTGACGTCATCCTTCAAATAAGACTCATCTAAGAAACTTGTCTTGACCTTAAGTATTCATCAAAAAAGGAGTCAAGTTTGGAGGCCCATTGAAGGACAAATTATAGATACAAAGCACTGTTTGTGCTATCAATATTCTAGTAATCTTGAACTTTTTATTGAAATTCCTATTATTCAAGATTGTCATAGCTCTCCTAGTAATTCAGAATCATACAGGCCAGTTTATAATCCTAATCCTTCTCAACTAGTTGAATCCCCTCCTAAGTTTGATCCACCAAGCCCACCTTGTTCACCCCCTCACAACCCTTTTCCATTTGTTCATGAACACACTGTTGAACCAACAATTAGGCATAAGGATCAAGATGAGAATGAGCATCTTGCATTCTTCATTCCCATATTCAAGCCTATAATTTTTGATGACATGGAATGTTATCTTAATGAAGTTTCAAATGAAGTAAGGAAATGCCTTCCAAAATTTCAAGGGAACAATGCAGTGAGTGGTGATCAACACTTGAGAGATTTTCACAATATCATTGAAGATTATGAGATTGAGCATGAAGATGTGCACATTAAGTTGTTTATGGACACACTAGAAGAAGATGGTCGTGAATGATTCAATTCCCTTCCTCGTTGATGCATTTATTCATGGCAAGAAATGAATAATGTGTTCTAAATTTGGTATGGCAATAGAATTGATCACATGTTTCTTTTGGTTGAATTTGAAAGTATCAAAAATAACCTCAATGAGTGTGTGCAATACTTCAATACATCGTTCAATAAAACCATGATGCAATTGCCCAAAAAAAATTAGCTTAGTGATATAGCGTGCTTGATTAAATACTGTGATGCCTTTGACAAGAATTTTATGTACTAATTATGGGACAAGGCTCCCAAAAACCTAAGGTTGGCATTCAATATGGCCATCCAAATTGAGAATAACATAAAGGTTGTGGGAAGGCCTTTAAACACACAGGCTGATGTAAATTTGGTTGATCCAAAAAAGACATAGTCTACTAAGGATGCCAACCTTGAAGAGACCATTAAGACTTTGGCCTCCATTGTCAAAGAAATGTCCTGCAAGTTAGTCAAGGATGAAAAGGGGCTACTTTATGGTTCTACATGTCAAGAAAAAGCTCTAAATTTGAATCAAGGATAATGAAGGTTTGCTTTCGGCATTAAATAAAATGATGGAGGGAAGAGGCATGCACATGATGACAGAAATGAAAATGAGGGAATTTAGAAAGAAGTGATTGATCTATTAAATGCCAAGGTGAGTGTGGTAAATTGTGATTTTGACATTGATGGGGTGACAAGTTCTTCCTTCCACATCCCCCATGTGACACTGTTGAACCAAATGATGAAGATGCAGTTGATCCTAATTCTGCGTCTAATAATGATGATGAGATTGTGATGGTTGATTGTCAAGTCTCCCATATTAAGTTTTTTACCTCTATAAAAATGATGAGTGCTACTATTGTTGATCAATTTTGGTGTGCGATCAAGAAGGTATGTATCCCAGCGGATGAATTTTCTTGTGATGCTAATATGACATAAGTATATGAATTACCTAATCATGATGTAACTAAAGATCCAAAGTGTGCCCCAAATGAAGTGTTGAACATGGATGTGGAATCGGGTAACTTCATTGGGAATGTGGATGTTGTTGAACAACCAATTGTTCTTGATGTTAGATTTGGTAAGAAAGGTGTTATTTGGAGAGTGACATTCAATGAAGATGGGATTATATTTTATGCCCCTAAGGATGAATATTTTAAATTCTCTTTTGATCAATAATTTGAAAGCACGAATGACATTGTTGATCCTGAGGCACTCCTGCTTTGTACTTACCTGATTGCAACTGAGAAACAAACTTATTTACAGTTTTTAAAGAAGTACCAAAATCTTTTGGCTTGGTTTTATCTAGATTTGAGATCATATAGGAAGGATTTTTTTCGAAGTGTCATCCCATTATAGCCTGGAAGTAATACTTTCATGGCATGTGCAAAGATTGATTTACTTTATCTTGGCCACCAAGCTGCTGAAAAAGTTCAAAAAATTAAGGAATGGCAAGATTTTGGAACCGCTGTTAATGGCGAACATCTAAAACATTTTCTCAACTGAGCCCATGATTATGTACATATGGCATAGTGTATAGTTTTGTCACTTTATCATTTCGTTGTTTTGTTGCCCCTCTACTTTATGCCTTGTTTGTACAGTTCCTTTCATCATTTTTCATCGTGTGTTAATTTTCAAATCCTTCTAATCTTTTTTTACTAGTATACCATATTTTATTGAGCCTTCATGGGTGTTTGCTATTAAATTACTATGTGTTGACTTTATGGCCCAATGGATTGGCACCTAGCCTTGTGTTCAGGGGTTTTTTTCACACCCAAAAGGGGTGTACATCCTCGGTAAAGAGTCAGTGTTAGTGCACAAAAATATATTAAAGTAATTGTGCCCTTGTTGAGGATAAATACTTGATTTGTCTAAATCAATTCCTATTTGTGAGCATTCACTCGAGGTCAAGATGTCCTATTTTTACCTAGATCAAAAAATTTCCACATTCAATAAAAATCCATTATTCCTATCCTTACCTTGTGTAAACCATATGAAGTCTTTTCTTAAATAACACTTAATATTTTTTTATTCTAAATAGATGTAGAGAGGTGTATACCCTGAAGAGAAATAGATGATTTAGTTGCATTAGATTTTAAGCAATCCTATCATGGACATGAAGTTGAACCAATTACACCCAGTTCATTTGATTATGCTAAATCTTCTAGGAGGGATGGTATTCGCAGTTCAACTAGCGAAGAAGATAGAAATACACCCAAGGTTGTTAGGCTAAGGTAAAACATTCTTATTAATTGGGTATAGTCATTGGGATTACCACACCCAAGCAGCCTGCCCACGTCCACGCCCAAGCAGCCTGCCCACGTCGGAGGTAAGGGAATAAGAATGAAGTTTAATATTTTAATGAATCGTGGGCCCCAGTCAGAAGGAGCTTGGTGGAAGTTTGGATGTCAAAATGCAATTTGCATTTGAGGCATTGGAAGTTTGGTTGACAAATTCAAAAGGTGTTTGGCATTTCCGTGGAGATTTGGACATTAGAGTGCAATTTAAAAATAGTACGACGAAGTCCGCGGGAATGCCACTAAGGGAAAAACACGCAATATATTTTCAAAAATAGCAGGCTTTTTAGTCTACGTTGTGAGTAGCCTGCCCACGTAGAAAGTAAAACTAAAAAAACATTATAAGGAATGGTACGTAGTTATTCAAAAGGCTGCAAGGAAATAAATGGTAGAGAATTTACATTTGACTGCAGTGTTACTGAATTGCCAATGGCACCTTGAAGTTCCACCCGAAAGTCAGGGGTCAAAATGCACTTGCAAAAGGGTACGGAAATCCCCGTGGGAAGGTGTCACGTAGAAGGGCAAAAAACAAATATCAAAAATACAATCTAGCAATTGCAAAATAGGTCTGACATTTCTGCCAGATGTTTGGGTGTTGAAAAACAAATTGCGTTTGGGGGTAGATAAGTCCGCAGAAAGCATAATTGCTATATATATATATATATATATATATATATAAAATGAGAGTAAAAGACGCTTTGAAAATTCTTTACACACCTCTGGATCCCATGATTTACAAGAAGGCAAGGTAAGGTTGCAGAAAAGGGAGACTGCAGTCCAATTTGTAACAATTAACAAATTACAAATTGTCATGGAGGCTTCGGATCTCATAGGACTAGAAAAGAAATATGTGGGAAATTGAAATGGATAACGGGTATGATCGACCAGCTGGTAGGATGGGGATGTGTGCCAACATTTGATTAGATGGTGATGCCCATGCTTAGGAGGAGACATTTGAGATGATTTAGAATGCTAAAGTCAAGGCCAATGACCTGTTCCAGCATGGCCATTTCATAATATTCAAGGCATTCAATTCAGCATGGGCCGTTTTCATGAAAACAAGCACCCAAGTCTTTCTTGGAATGCTATATATTGTAATCTCTCATTTTGTACAAAAAAATCTCTCTGCTATCAGAAGCGAAACTCTGCCCAAATTGAAAGGCATTCCTGAGACTTTGAGCTCACACTGTTAATCATATTTTGTTATTTGAATGAGAAAGCAAGTGACCTTTCAGATTTTGTGTTGAAATAGCTTGTTTTATCTAGGAAATTGTTCTTATGTTTGTTTCCTAAATACAATGTTGTCCATTTAATCAAATAAGCAGAATTAGTGGAAGTAAGCTGGAAGATGTCCTGAAGCTGACTATGGGAGACTTTGTGCTACCATAATTGTCTTCAGTCTGTGTTTTGTGTAAAGGATATTGGAGAGACTTTGAGCTCCCCTTATCCTTCGTAATCTTTTACTATGTTATAGTTTTAGGTGAAGACTTGGGGCTGCGCTTAATCCTACTGTATTCATTTATCCTCATCAGTGGGAGAAGCAACGAAAGACTTTGTGCTTTCATGGGTTTCTTGTGGTTACAGTTACTACCCAGGAAGAATCATGTTGTTGGTTGAATATCACTTCTGAAAGAAGAGAAGTACTTTCAGTAAATACACCAGAATTCTCCTCTATTCTGTGAACATCATCTCTGAAAAAAAAATGGATGGTTTAATCCTACCCCTGTCTGTATTTTCAAGTTATATATATATATATATATATATATATATATATATATATATATATATATATATATATATATATATATATATATATATATATATATATAGTAGTTTTTAGGGAACCTCCCCTTGATGAGAGGGGATATTTATCTCATTTTGTTGTGGTAAACCTGCACAACTTGCCGTATAAATCTCCTTATGCTGTGGTTGATGTAACCATTTTGTTGTCAGTCAGTTGGTGACAAAATATTCACCCAACACATTGATGTCAATCTGATGTCTTTAATTTCAAAATGTGTTGTCATTGTTGTTTAGAAGCATCTGGTAAAAATTCATGGTGAGTGGTTTTTGAGGTATGCATGAGTGAAGGTTGATGTCCAGGTAAGGAAATATATTTGAGGCATCATCATAAGGTTGTCAAAGATAATCAATGGTCAAGGTTGTTGCTCAATGTTGTCTTTGTTGTTGGAAGGCTTGTGTCAAGATTGCTTTTGCACTAGTGAATGATAATCAAGGTAAGTTGTTAAGTGTTAGAGCCTTGTGATGTATTGAGAAGGTATGAGCATAGGATGCCTAGTCTTGTACATAAAAAGGCATGGTGGAATAGTGAGTTGGATGTTCTTAGGCCTATAAAGGTTATATAAGTTTGATATAAAGTGTCTTTGAGGACAAGTGCTTGAGAATCATATCCTTGTTTCAAGTATCAAGAACTTAAGGAGTCTTGTCACGGCCTAGTCATGGCATTAGGAGAGAGATGAGTTGTCTCAAGCATGTGAGAATATGTATGGCAGTGGTTGAGCATGGCAATATGTTGTATGGAATGAGTGTGAGATTTTAATCATGATAGTGAGGTGTTGAGAACATGAAAAGAGGCATGAAGGTCAAGTACTTGAGTGATCTAAGACTAGTCATAGCATGAAGAGACATAGTGAGAAGGTATGAGCATGGTGGCTTGGTGAGATGGATGCATATAGGAATAAAAGTATTTATAAGGTTGTTTTAGCATGCATATGATTCATTATAACACTTAGGTGAGTCGCACAGTGATCATACATGGGTAAGACCTACAAACCTAGTATGCAACTAGACCACCTCTAGACCCTGCTTGGCCTAATGAGGCATCATGAGTTGTTGACAAGACATATGAATAATTTTTTATAGTGGAGTTTGTATGGAATTTATATGAGGTGATAATATCCTGGACAGTTTGAGAAATAATCTAGTGATAATCTAGTGAGAGGAAGTTAGAGAAATAATCTAGTGATAAGCTTTCTTTGGGTCTTAACCTAAGTAAGTTTGACCTAAATTAGGTTTAGCAATGTGTGATATACACTTATATTTTTAGAGTTAGCAAGGAAATATCATTTGTAGGTGTGCATATAATCAACTTTGTTGGTGTGAACATGCTCACTATTCATTTCACTACCAATGGTGACATTTGGCACTTGGTAGGTACCATTAATTTCTCAACTAGTTTCTTTTCAAATTGACAAATGATATCTCACTCATCTTCCCTCAATTAATATAAATAGATGGTAATGTGTGCACATTGTAGTCAAGTATGAGAATAAACAAAACTCTAATTCTATAAGTTTTTATTGGGAGATTGTTGAAAGAATCATTCTATCATTAAATTTATTTAGATTTGCATATTTAAATTTATCCATTAGTATGGTTAAGGTCAAGGTCATCTTGGAGAAATTGACACATCTAATAATCAATTTCTACATCCTCAGCTTCTTCAAGACGGTTTCAAATACACCTTAAAAATTTCTATCTTTCTAAGGCCAAATCGATATATTATTATTTTCAACTAAGAATAAGTCAAGTCCTCTAGACCAATGTAATATTATAATATATACTCATTCTAATGCTCTTCTTCTCTAGGATTTTCAACTAAATCTAGGTAGCCTTAGGGTATAGGCAAGGGATTTTAGCTCTATATCTATTCATATGCCAGTAAAGGGCCTTGAATGCTAAGTTTATCTAGAAGTGTTTCCTTCTCCAAGGAGACATCCTCTTCCTTTGAATTTTCCTCTTCTTCAGGTAGTGATTCTAAAGAACTAAACTTTTTTTGAGATAAACCTTCTTCTGGCTTCTAGACCTTTTTCAATTTTTATTTCTATTTTTTTAATAAATTTCCTTGAAATCTTCTTTTCTTTTTTGTTAGATTATTCTTGAATTTGGGTATTCCCTTACAAAATACATGTGAACATGACAGATTCTACATCTAAATTTGAAAATTTTCTCATTCTATATCTTGTGTCCATTTTTTAGACTTAGATTTGAGTTTGATAACTACGGGTGAGGGTTTAGAATGATCCATTATGATATAGATCCTAGTATATACCACTATATTCCCTATCTCCATGGATTTTTCCATGCATTAATATTCTCTGAGTTGGTTCTCGACTTGCTCAAATATCTCCTCTTTTCATAGTTCTTTTGGAAGGCTAGTCAACTGGGTTTAGTCCAGATCAAAAGATAAATCATCCGATTTACACTTGAAACCCAAATCCTGTGGCCTCATGTAGAGACCAACACATCTCATGAACTAAAGTCCTCTTTAATAACTTTCATCCTTTTATTTTCCATATTCAAAATTAATCTAAAAAAAACTTGGAGGAAAAGATTTAACTTGTTTCCAAATCTGATATTCCAATTTTTCCAAGCCATTTTTTCAGATCTCTTGCCATTAGCCAATATCTCATGAATTCACATATTAAGGCACATTCTTTGAGGTGTAATATTATGGGTTTGATTTTTTTTTAATTAAATCTATTTGATAGGTATTTTTCCCACTCCATGGATGATTTGGGTGGGAAGTTCTTTTGATTGCATTAATTTTCTCTTGCCATAGTTTGCTCCTTTTGGCGAGCTTTCTTCTTATCAGGTCATTATTATTGAGTCATACTTGTCACTTGTAAGGTTCTATTTTTTGATTGTCATGTTTTCTTTGCACTTGGATGATTTTTTGTTGTAAGATAGAAATTTTAATTCTTATTATTAAACTTTAATTATACCATAGTAATAAAATAAAAATTGGATTTTTACTTTTTGTACTAAATGTTTGTGCCATGTGTATCTCTCAATTATTATAAAATATAGTATTGTGTGTATTTTTATTCGTGCATTAGAATTAATAGTAAATATGAATTGTTTTAATAAAACATAGTATTATGTGTAACTTTATTTGTGCAGTAGAATTAATAGTAAATATGTATTGTTTTGAAATAAAATTAAAATGATTATGTTGTACAAATCAAATGTGTTTCCAAATGAGAAATTGCAAACGAATCATATATTAGGTTACGTCATAGATTATATTTGATGGATGTTTTGAACATTTTGACATATTTTATCTCTATATTGTTATGTTTAAATACGTTAAATCGTCTCTTAAATCACATTATAGATAAAATTTGATAGATGTTTTGAACATTCTGACATATTTTATCTCTATATTAATATGTTTAAATACGTTAAATAGTCTCTTAAATCACATTATAAATAAAATTTGATGAATGTTTTGAACACTTTGACATATTTTATCCATATATTGTTTAAATATGGTAAATCACCTCTTAATATATATCTTTATTTAAAATAATGTTTATTATATCAATGCATTATTATGTAATCAAGAAACGACAAAATAAGTAAATGTTAAGCGCAAGCTGACTCGGGGAAAGGGATGTTATTGAAAAATCTTCGACTGTAACGTCTAGAGTCAAATTCGGATTAAATGCTTGCGAATTATTATTGACATATTGGCATCGATAGTGATAAACGATGTATATCGAACTTAAAGATCCGATTTAAACAATAAATGGTCGTGATAAGGTGAATGAGACATAAAAGAGTGACAAATGAATTTTTGAAAGGAAGACATAAGTATTTATTGCATAAATTTATTTGAAAACTATTTGAGTTAAAGATTTTAAGAAATATTTATTGCAGTGATTTATACGAAAATAATTTGAGTTACAGATTTTTTAAAAAATTATTTTTTATATAATATTTTCAATTTAATATGAAAAATTATTATGATGAAATTATTTGTTAAAGTGTATTTAGTGTTGTTTTTTTTATTTTTTTAGATTTGGTTTTTGAAAGGATAATACATGTTTCTCATTCATTCTCTTGTTTCTTTATTAGTTTATGATGAATTATTAATTTTACAAGAAAATAGATTAGTATTTTAAAGATTTATATAAAATTTGTGAAAAGTCATTGAGTTTTTCAAATGTTTAGATTACGTGAAGAAGAAGATCGTGAAGTCTAATTTCAAAAATTGCAAAGTTGAATAGAATAATAGTTTTTTAGGAAAAATTCTATTTTTCCATTGTCAACAGTGAGCATTTCAAAAAATATACTTATTCACATTGATTTTTTCGGTTTTATTCATCTTTCCCTATAGATCTATTTTATGTTGTCTATTTACACCAATTTCCCCCAAATTTGTGACATTTCATATATACTTCTAGAATACTCTTTTTTTCATAATACTTATTCTAAAATAGTCCTCATTATCATTATCTTTAACATTCTTTATTATGATTAGATTCTTATTTTGTTATTTTATTTGATGAAATCGTGTTAGACCTATTTGAATGTTTTATGAGTATATGTAGTTCATTTTGATGTAAAACCACTTTCTCCATACTACATTTTGCTAAACTTGTACTCTCTTACATCCCTTAAGGTTAGATCTTTCTCTCTTGTGGTAAATTTGAATGTTCTAGAACTTATTCTATTTATTTAAAATTATTAGTCATATCTCTTGTGTATGATCTTCAAACCATAATTATGAGTGATTACATTTAGAAGACCCACTATTTGAAATGTTAAGTTAATTTTTAATCTTATTGATTTTGTTAAAAGTCCTTTAGTTAAATCTAGAGCCTATTTTCAAAATAAAATTGTGTCACTCAATGATATTCATGTTCCTTCTATTGTTGTATGTTATGTTGTAAATGATAACGAAATTCCTTTGAATAATAGATATTATAGACTTAGAATATTTTTAAAAATATATTCAAGTTAATCTTAAATAAATAGATACAATATCTTATGTGTTGAAATATTTCCAACACAAACCCTAGGTCAAAAGTTTTCAATTAAATAAACAATCCAATATATAACCTATTGAGAAAATAATAGATATTTGAATGATAACAACAAAGATTAAAACCATTGAGGGCACCTTTCCATACCTCATGATGTCATAATATCTCAAATTTCTTCTAAAACTATTTCCCCTATTGTTTCCATCCTTTCCAATATTGTTTATGTTTCTCTTCCTTTCAAAATGCATTCTATGCTTTTCAAATTCTTCCAACTCCTTCACTTCTTCCTTCTCAACTTTAATTTCTTATTCATAATCTTTTTCAATCAAATTATTGCATAATGCTACTATTCCCACCTATTCTACCCCCACTCCTCTTCCAACTCTTGACATAATTACTATGATTTAAACCTTATGTGATGTTCAATAACAACTCCAATTTCTTTCTCAAGGGTTTAAATGTTCAAGTATGAGGGTCACTTCATAGGATATTTTAATTAATTGATTAGCTTATGACTTTTACCTATACAATTTTTTGTTTTAAAGTTTTAATTATTCAACAAAGAAAATCATTATACTCTTGTCTAGATTTTTCACATAATGAGAAACATTTTTCTAATCTATTTCCAAAAAGATTTAAGAATTATGCTCTTGATTGGTTCTAATCATTACCATGTAGATATATGTACATTCTTTCACTATTTTAGTTTAACATTTTCGAGCTCATTTTTTTAATAAACATTGACATGAAAGTCATATTTGCATAAATTATCAACTTAAATAAAAAACTAATGAAAATGGTAGTAATTATGTGATTATATTCAAGACAAAAATTGTACAAAAAGGACTCACCAATCACATGATAATGAACTATGAAGTGTATTTTTTCAATGTTTAATTTTACTTACTAAATACAATTAGGTTGTCTTCAACACTAATCTATCATTTGATGATCTTTGTCATGTAGTTATAAATTATGAAATCAATATTTTAGAATATAACATCCTTAAATTTGGGACAAATGCTACTACCTCTAGTGAAGTCGACTTTCAAAGTAAAACAAACTTCAAGCATAAGGGAAATGATAGTTTTTTTTACCTTAAGAATGAGACCAAAATTGTATTGAATGTGACGATCAACCACTTAAAAGGATAGTATTAAGTGAAAGTCCTCAAAATATGTTTAAACAATTATTTGAATCCAATATGCTTACTTTACCTCCTATCAAAGAGTTGGATCTATCTATGCTTTTTCCTAAAAGATATGATGCTATTGCATTTTGTGTTTATCATAGACTTACATGAAATTATTCAAACATATGCATTACTTTTAAGCATAAGTTACAAGTAGTCATGAATAACAATCAAATTCAAGTAGAGGGTACCCACAGTAATTTGAAATCAATGTCTCAACCAAATTAATATTTGAAAATATTTACAAAACCTCTTCCAAATCATGCCACTCAATATAATTATCAAGCCAATATTTATATGGTAAATACAAGATAACCGCCACAACTTTCTAAAGCTCATCCAATTGATAGATTTATCGGCATAGTTAATGCGATTACGAAGGAGCTTCTTCAAATCCTATTTTCTAATCATGAGAATCCAAAAAACAATTATAACGGTGGACCACTATTCACGCAAACTTTTATATGTGCACATTCATAGAAAACTAATGGAATTATGATTGATTATAGTTCAAATATAAATGTGTGCATGCAAAAGTTTTTCACTAGTATTAAATATAATTAAAGATATAATTTAACATGTATTATTATAATTATTATAAAATATGATGGGATTACAAACAAACCCACTAAAATGTATTACCTTCCTTGTTTCAATGAATCTTAATACAACTTTTATTTAATTTTATGTATTATAAAATAATAAAATATGTGATATTTTGTTTGAAAGACTATAAATAAAATAAATATGGTTAATATTATATAAATTTGTTCATAATAACTACCATTCAAAGCAATATTTATATTCCTTCTACAAATTTGAAATAAAATTTTACCCAAATAGTTATAAAAAACTAATCAATCATAAAACATTAAACACACCTAAAGTTCATATATCCACTATTCCGCGTAGCAAGGTGTATTTATCACACCCTCTTACGCCTGCCCACTCTGAGATACTGCACGCTATTTGGTACGTGCAGTCTGCTCTCCACTGTATTGCGGTGGAAAAAATGAGATTAGGCAACATTTTTTTGGTTTAAAGAACTAATTGAAAAAGACACCAAATAGAATGACTTGTTCAAGAGAATTTATTAGGACATTGGAGTCCACTAAATCTTCATTTTAGTATATATCAGCAAACCATTGCATAAAACAGTCAGACAAACCCAAACGCTTGTAAATACAATCCTGGCCTCATTCCAGGAAGTTTAGACAAACATAAGTACGAAAGCATAATAATATATCTACCTTCCCACTAGACTTGAGAAGTCGTCGTTGGAAGATATTGAGGTAGGCGGCCTCATTAATAAGGTCTCTGCATATGATGCCACAGGCATTGTAGTCGGAAGAGGAGGGAACCTCAGCACATGCTGCATTTTGGGTCTTGCAGCTGCATCAGGATGAGAACACCATAACCCTACCACTATCAATTGCTCCATTTCTATCTTTTCAAACTCTCCATTTAATCTGACGTCTGCAGCCTCCAAAGCCCTGCCTTGACCATATAGATCCCATGCCCACACAAAAGGCCGTGTGTCAAACTCTATCAAACTCAAATCTAGTGCTTGTTTGCCCGACGCTATTTCCAAAGCCACAGCCCCAAAGCTGTAAACATCTGATTCTCGACTAGTTTTTCCTGATGCCACACATTCTGGGGCAAGGTACCCCAATGTCCCAGCAGCCAGTGTGGTCTGAGCTAGACGCTCATGATTAAGCATACGCGCTAAACCGAAGTCCCCAAGCTTTGCACTGAAATTGGAATCGAGCATAACATTAATGGATTTTACATCTCGGTGTACAACACATTGATCCCATTCTTCGTGAAGATATAGCAGTGCAATTGCCATTTCACGAGCTATTTTATACCTAAAACTCCACTGCAGCACTGGATGAGCTATTTTGAAAAGATGTCTGTCCAGGCTTCCGTTAGGCATATATTCGTACACCAAAAGCAACTGGTCTCTCTCATGGCACCATCCCAAAAGTTGAACAAGATTGCGATGTCTCAAACGGCTAACTATACTCACTTCTGTGATAAATTCCTTAATCCCTTGTCTTGATCCTTCTGAGATGCGCTTTACTGCTAAAATCTCATTTGTTTGTAGAAGAATGCATTGGTATACTCCTCCGAATCCTCCCTGCCCAAGCTTTCGAGTTTCGTTGAAATTGTTTGTTCCAGCGATGAGATCATCCATATTAAACCTTCGGGGAATATGATGCAAAAGCTTGTCAAGTTCCATGTCTGGTAATCTTTGTCCACAGATAATTGCAAGACTCTTTCTTCTAACAAAAGCAAAGTAGCCCCAGATCACTATCGCACTTGCAATATGTTGTTTCCAAAATCGGATTAGCCCGTTTTTGGGAACAATCCCCTACGAAACTTATTCGTTTCGTCTTTTGTCTCTCTAAGTTCGTTTTTTGAGATGGATTTCGAATTCATTCTCGTCTTGGCCTAGAAATGCGAAAGTGACCACGATCTCGTTGCAACCAAGAAACCCCTCTCCCAGACTGCCTCTTTCAGAGTTGGGCCTTTTTTCTTTTCGTGCACGGGCGGCAAATTTTGCCGCCAGTGCATTTTGACTCTTAGAATGCAAGGGCGGCAAATTTTGCCGCCCCTGCGTTTTTTCTGTAAGGGCGGCAAATTTTGCCGCCCTTACATCTTAGCCTGCAAGGGCGGCAAAATTTGCTGCCCCTGCATTCAGACCCACCAAGACATGCAAGGATGGCAAATTTTGCCGCCCGAGCATGCCTCGGTTTTCGTGTGCGGCATTTATTACCACGTGCAGCGGGTTGTTGGGGTCGATTTTCACCCCATATAAACCGATTTGACCCTCATTTCTTCTCATTGCTTCCTCCTCTCCTCCTGCCTTCTGCGTCTGAGTGATCTAGCAAGCGATTTGAAGCACGTTTTCACAGATTCGAGCTTGTGGCACGTGCGGTTTTTCAGGTAGATTTTGCTTTTTGCATTTGTTTTTCCTTGTTCTTCCTTTATTTTCTTTATCTTCTTTTTTGTCGTTGAGGAAGCCTTATCCCTTCAGGGACGGCTAAAAATGCCATCCCTCTCCAAACCCGCAGCTTTGACGAAACCCACGCGGACGGCAAGTTTGTCGCCCGTCCCCCGCGGTTTTCCCTTCCCCCACCCACATTTAGACCTAAGGGCGGCGAAGTTCGCTGCCTGTGTGTCCTCTTCCGCTGAGCAACCCTTCCCTGCAGGGGCGGCGAAATTCGCTGCCCCTCCCTCTTTCTCCTCCAAACCTGTAAGGGCAGCAAAATTCGCCGCCCCTGCAGGCCATCCCTGTAAGGGTGGTAAAATTTGCCGCCTCTGCAGACCATCCCTACAAGGGCAGCGAAATTCACCGCCCCTGCTTTCTGCTTTGCCTTCCCCGTAAGGGTGGCAAAATTCGCCGTCCGTGCAAGTCTTCCTCTAATCAGCGATTTTTGCCACCCTTACCTCTTCCTCCTCCGGTCTGCAAAGGTGGCAAAGGCAGCGATTTTTGCCACCCTTACCTCTTCCTCCTCCGGTCTGCAAGGGTGGCAAAATTCACCGCCTATGCAGGCCATCCCTGCATGGGCGGTGAATTTTGCTGCCCTTACACTCTTTTATTCCAACATGTAGGGGCGGCGAAATTCGCTGCCCGTGCATCCCTTCTCTGAATTTTACCAACTCCTAGAAATTTTTTGCGTTGACTTTTTCTCCCCCTTTCTTTCTCGTTTTCCAATCCTTTCTTCCCCTCAGCCTTTTTAAGTGACCTCTGTTGACCATGATCACTTAAATTATGCTTTCCCTTTTCATCCACTCTCTTCTAATCTGGTAATCATGTCTGCAGCACTTTTAGAAAACTCTTGCTCATTGACCCCTGTCCGGTCAAAACTAGTTCCCATGTCTGAGGCGTATCCAAAAAAGGTGAAGACCATGATGTACAAGTATTAGGGCATCTTCTCGCTCACATCAGTCTCTTTAAATGTCGACGACATCCGGGACACCGAGATCGACCATGTAGACATGGCCGAATTCCAAGCACTAGACCTCCACTCTCGCCAGAAGAAACGCAGCCACTCAAGAGCGTATTTCCTTCTCCTTCTCAGTCTCTTGTGGTACCCTCTTTTCCTATCTCTCCGATCAGTGTTCCCTCTTCAGGAGCTGCCTCTCCTTCCAGAGTCATATCCGGTGATCCTCAGGGCGATTCTGGAGGTTCTCCCCGCTCTTCTGGGTCCATCCCTAGTTTATCATCTCCTTCCTTCAACTTGGCAGCAAGCCCTACACCAGAGCCAGAATCAGTGGTTGGTACAATTTTGTCGATCACTCCAACTACGACTACTATCACCACCAGCAGTGTAGAAGCCGCTGAAGTAACACTAGTAGAGGGAACCATTACCACAGCAGGTACTTCTCTCCCACCTTGGATGACAGCTTTTACCTCTAAAAGAAAGAAGATGGCCATCTCTCCAGATGACTTCGACTTTGGCAAAATAGTGCCGGTGAAAGCTAAAGCTCCTAAGAGGCCAAGAATCCTCTCGAAATTGGTCGATAAAAAAAGGCATTTTTTTTTGAAAATGGCCAGGCCTCCACAGGACCCAACCCTTGAGGGTTTCGAGATGAGCAGCTATTCCGTCTCTCGTGTTGAACTTGGCAAAGTTACTCATGAAGGTGCAAAAAGTGATCTTTAGGCTGCTATGGACATCATGGTCCAGAAATTTGACCGAGAGAAAGAGATGAAGGATTATTACAAAGCCAAAATAGAGCAGCTAATGGCAGTGATCAGAAGGTTCACTCTTCCCCCTAAAGCGGTGACTCCAGAGGCCTTCTCCGTGGATGACCCAGTCATTCAAAAAGCAGAAAAGACTTATAAATTTTTTGGAGGACTATATTGAAAGAATGCATACTCAGAGAGTTTCTTTGCTATCAGAGGTTGCAGAAAAGACAGGTAAGATGAGGAAGGTAAAAGCAGAGTTAGATGACTTCGTCTCCCTTATCTCTCAAGAGATCGATAGCTCAGAAAATGATCTTAGCAAATGGAAGGAGATGAAAGATCTGAAGAAAAGCACCTTGATATCTATCGGTGTCATCTCCAGCAAGGACTCCTATGTTGAAATCAAGGAGTCACTGATCTTCAGGATCCAGGTACTCAAAGATCTAATTGATGACCTCAAAGTTTTCAAGGAGGCTAGTGAGAAAAGTGACCTAAGCCTTCTGAATAAACTAGAAGAGTTGTCATGCAACCTGACCTCTAAGGACAATCAGTTTCTTTCGACAGAAGAAATGATTCAGAACTTCAAAGAGATGATTCGGAGAGATTTTGAAGAAAAATCTTTCTCAATGTCTTCTGTGGACAGTATTCTAGACGCTCAGTTAACTTTAGAAAATCTAAAATCTAGGTTAACTGGTCACGCTAAGGTTATCACAGCATTGAAAGACGCATTGATCAGAGCCAGAATCGTCTCCAAGAACATAGTTGCACCAGACAGCATAGGAATTCAGGTATCCATCACTATGTACGATGCCTATATGAAGAAATTTGGCAGCAAGAACTGAATCTCTCACCTTCTTTCTTCTTCTCTCCTTATGCACTTTTGTTTTGTGCAAAGTGCATGCAATTTTGTAAAATGTAATTACTTGTAAATATTTTGGAAAAATATCTCAAAATCAAAGATGAGTCATTTTTGACCGAGATATTTTTATATTTTATTATTTTCTGGTTTTTGGAGGATTTTCTCCCTATATATAGTGGAGACCTCATTTGTAAATGATCTTGGAAAAATAGAGAGTAAACACTCTGCCGAAATTGAAGCAACTTTTGAGACTTTGTACTCAGACTTGTAAATCATATTTTGTTGAATGAATGAAAAGCAGGTTTATTTCAGACTTTGTGTTGAAGTTATCTGTGTTGTCTAGGAAACAGTGTCTTATGTTCTCTTTCCTGATAATCTCTTGTTTACTGATTTAATAAGCAAAGTGGGTGTGTTTATATTATCTAAGAGCACTTCTAAAAGATAGAGAGTAGACTTTGAGCTATCTTTATCCTTGAAGATTCTGTTATCTTTTGTAGTTTCAGGTGAAGACTTTGTGCTTCGTTTTATTCTATGGTTACGTTTGTTTCGAATCGGTGAAAGAAGCTACGAAAGACTTTGTGCTTACGCGAGTGTTTTTGTGGACTTTGTTACCTCATGTGATCTCCTGCTCTCCGTTTGATACCATTCCTGAAAGAAGAGGAGTGTTGTTAACTAAAGACCAAGATTTCTCTCTTTTGTTCTTTGTAGATTACCTCTGAAAAAAGAGAGGTAGATGCTGTTATACCACCCCAGGGGCTATTTTCTGCTTAATTATATACATACATATAGCGCGTGAATATTTATAGGGAACCTCTCCTTGATGAGAGGAGAGATTTACTTCGTCCAGATCTGGTAAACCCATACTTTTCGTGGTGTAAATCTCCCTATGCTGTGGCTGATAGACCCATTTTGTCATCAGTGAGTTGACGACAAAATATTCACCCAACACAATACAAACTACAAAACCAGATCTTACACTCAGAATTATTTTCGTGGAAGTGCTTACTTTTTTCTGCCCTCTTTCTTCTGAAGTACTGTTTTTGGAATACAAGCTGCTGTTGAAGCTCCATGAAAAGATGTTGTGCGTCTCTGTTGAATTCACAGCTGCAGATGAAAACCCTATCACAATATTTTCAGTTAAATATTCAGACAAATCTACAGATTGTGTCAAAATGCAATTTTTGAACGATTTCCGACCATGGGAGTCATTCGTAAGATATACTCTGAGCAGTGCATCTGGGCTATTGTAGTCAATCCATGCATCCCATAAAGCTCCGTTATTTTGACCATAAAACTCAGCTCTTTGCAAATAATCATTATAAGAGTTCTTGACAAAAGTTCCCACAGCCAAATCCTTACTCGCAAATGCGTCAGCAAAGAAATCAGAGCGTCCATCTGCAGCAAGACCAAACCAATTTTCGGCTATGAATTGTGGAACACTGAGAGCGTCTTCTTTGGATGCCATGAAGAAGACTATTCCATCGCCCCCAGAATAATTCATGGCAAACTGAAAGTGCGTGCTAAACTGAGCTATAGACGAAAGTTGATTAATAGTCTTATTATAAACAATTCTCCCTGCTGTTTTATTCCCCAAGCTTGTATACTTTAAACTCGTACTATTTGTAAGATGGACAACATCGTCAGAAACTGTAGCATCGCTCACAAAATGAATTCCAGTTGTTTCGTTTGACCCAAATCCAGTGAAATTGAAGCTTACAGCTTTTTCTGATAGCCCTTCCAGAATGGAAATACTAGCCGTGTTTGTACAATAGAGCAAACATGCTAGAAAAATTAATCTGGAAAAAAAGATTGTGCCCATATTGCTCACAGGTAACGTTGACGAAGGAAGGAGGAGAACAGAATCTCCTTCCCTAAACATCCAATTCATTTCCGTTGCCAAAATCTTTGTGTGGTCTAAATCTTCTGTCGAATCATGAATATGGCGGA
The DNA here is from genome assembly GCA_037957365.1 of Torreya grandis. Lineage (NCBI taxonomy): Eukaryota > Viridiplantae > Streptophyta > Pinopsida > Cupressales > Taxaceae > Torreya > Torreya grandis. The sequence goes on along the minus strand of JARHVA010000437.1, from coordinate 3,844,778 downwards.
CAACATTTTACGGGTTAACATTACAGTTTAATGAGTGGTCAACGATGAAAAGTAACATCCAGTAAACATGTTTTGTTAAGGCATATATTTTTGCATTATGAAGATAATAATTATTTATTTTTGTCGGATTTTTTTAATGTGTTTTTAATTAGTGGTCATTGTTTTAACAAGAACCGTGTAACAGTCGGTCCCTCTTTTAATTAAAAAAATATTAACAAGTATATATACTGATCAGAAACATAATTTGAAAAAAATAATAGTGAGATAGCATAAAGATTTAGAGAAATTTTTATTTAATTAAATTTATGGTAATTAATATTTATATTGATAAAATAATAATCAATAAATTTATAAAATTATTGTTTCTAATATATATATATATATATATATATATATATATATATATATATATATATATATATATATATATAATAAGTAGTTCAAAATAAAATTATATAGTTATAAGATAGATGTTCAAATAGTAGTTTTTATTTATTGTATATTGAACACCATGTTTAAATGTGATGATGATGATGAGTTTAAATTTGGATGGTAGAATTGTTTATATAATATTATTTATAAATTGATATTTCAAAAAGTAAAAAAGATAGAAAAACAATTATTAATTATGATTTATAATAAAAATATAGATATGTTGTCTATTAAAAAATCTTAAATTTTTAAGATTTTGATATTGTATTTTTTCTTTTAAAAATTTAGTTTTAAGTGACATATTTATTTATTTTTAATTATCAATATTTTTATTATTTAATAATCAAATGTTTGATGATGATTATGTTTTTTAATATATTTTTTACTTTATAATCAAATTTCTAATGATGATTATACTTTTTAATATATTTTATCTTTTATCTATCTCAATTTATTCGATAAAAGAGAGAAATTCTTTGAAGTTCTACATTTTATACTCTTCCTTTTAACATTTATACATGGAAAATAATTTGTGCATTTTATTCTCTTATACGAAATTAGGGGTTAGGGGCATGTAGCAGTTACTATTTGTGTTGATTCTTGTTGACACGGATGGCTGAAAGCTTTTAATCATAATTTTGATTCCTTCAAAATTAATTCAACACGTGGACAATTACAAATAAAATTTAGTTGAAAAATAGTAAATGTGAATCAAGTTAAAATTTTGATGATTAGGCACCCACTGCCAATGGCTTGTGTCTTAGGGTGTAGGTTCTTCGATCCATATAACAAATTTAATGGAAGAAGATTCCATTATAGTTTTAATTTATTGACATTGATAATAATACTTCATATTTTTGGAAGATTGTAACAGACAAATATTAATATTTTTTCAATTAAACGAATATAACTGAATAATATCTTAAGAATATGTTAATATTTATGATAAATTTTAGGTGAAGTTTTATATTTTTTATCTTAATATATATCTCAAGTTTTTTGATTGAATTAACATAGAATAATTAATTTAAAAGTGATTCCATTAATCTTACATTGGCAGGGACTAATATCATTCTTTTCTTTTTTTTCTTTCTGACAAATGGAGCCACTTAAAACACAAGTATAATATACTATTCATTATTATTATTATTATTATTATTATTATTATTATTATTATTATTATATTTCAAGATAAAATTATATTAAATAAATAAAATTATAACTTTAAAAAAAAAAAATGAAAAGGGAGCTATGAGTGGTAGACACTAATGGAGCCCAAATTTGATGGTTAACTCTCTTTATCATGATTTTTTCTATGAAAGTTATCTATTCAATATTGTTCTTCAATTGCTAATATAATTAATGGCAGTGAGAAGGGCAGGGATGCAAACATTCAAAAAAATATTTATAATTATTATATATTTTTAATAGTTTATCTAAAATTTCATTTTATATTTAATATAGTTTCCTAATAAAATTTATTATAATTTACTGTTTAAAAAACATAAATATGATCATATGGAAATCAAATTTAGGCTCTAGACATTAACCATTACAACATTTTGACTAAAATAAGTTGTAATTAAAGTCACCCTAAAGTCATCTTAAAGTTATCAAATGAGATACTTATGAAAGAAATTTTTCTTCCCTAAAGTGAAATTTAAAGTTGGCTAGGTGACTTAAAGTTGTCCCTAATGTTGAATTTTAAATGACACATATATAATATTTACCAAAATATGGGATAAATTGAGCCCTAACATAACTCTAATATTACCCTAATGTCCTCTGCATGTGACTTTGACATAACTTTGCTAAGTGACATAAGATATGTCTTTAGTTTGACATTATGTTTGTTTTTAGTTCAATACTTAGTTTGATTTTAAGTGAGAAATAAGGTCTAAATTTAAGTGCAACACTAAGTTTGAATTAACTCATTCACTAAATCTAACATTGAGTGTGATGATCCAACTTTAAGGCAATTTTAAAAAGTGTCAATATATTTGACATAAAGGGGATTTTAAATACGACACTAGTTTCAAATTTTAATGCAACATTAATTTTTAATTTATGTATGATACTAAGTTGATTAAAAATATGACTTAAGTCTAACTTTAATTTTTATAATCATATTAAAAAAATAGTTATTAAAAATAATTTAATATTATTAAATATAAAATTATTTTCTTGTATTATAAATTTATAATTATCACATATATAATTATATTATTATAATGTCAATGTCAATTATAATTCTAGACATAAAAACATAATTTTTTTTGTCCAATCATTATTTTTTATGGAAAATGTAAATCAAACATATAATGAAATAATGATAAATTAAACATGATAATAAAAGAACACAATAATAAAGTGAAATTCATGATAATATTAAATAAAAAATAGCTAGAAATTCATAAATTCATGATTAACCTTAGATGATTATAATATCTTTGCCTTAATACCAACCCTATATAATATCACTCTCACTCATATTTCCACAGTCATCCCCAAAATCAATACCTTTAATACTTGCAGTAGTTTCAAGGAGTGAAGTATTACCTAAATGAGGATAACTCTGGTACACATGATCATCCATTCATAGTTAGATGTATTCATCCGTCCACTTATATTTTGTGATAATTGCAATAGTTAGATTGAAGTCCTGGTCACTTGTGTTATTGGGGACTCTTGTAGTGACCTATAAATAATTCATGTTGTGTAGTTCTCTACTTATTATTTGATGCATTTTGACTAGTTTTGGTTAATCAACTCCATCACTCAACTAGCACCATTGCTAGGGATTAAATTGGAATCCTAGTCACTTTTGTTTCTTGGGACTCTTGCAGAGAGATATACAAGTTCAAGTTTTAAAAGTTCACTACATATTTTTTGTTGATTTGTTATCTTAGCCGTCAATGCCACAACACTCCACTAGGGACATAAAAAGAATTTAGAGATTTGAAAAAATGGACATATACTAAATTTGTTGCAAAAAAACTATAAACATGTCTTGTTTTGAGGAGGTTTCCCATTTTTGAATATGAATCTAAAATGTTCAGTGTCTTTGCTTTCATACATCATCACTAATTTCAGCATGATATGGTTTTAGTATGTATCACTACAAGTTTGTAAATGGTTATATTCTAGAATTTTTCTTCTAGTGGCAACTCCAAAACATCATCTAGTTTCAAAGAAACATCAGTGCCCACTTCAAATATCTTCAACTTTGAGAAACTTTTATGTGCAAAGCTAGAAGGATTGAGGTCATCCTTCAAAGGTGACTCATCTAAGAAACTTTTCTCATCCTTAAGTGTACATCAGATAAAAGGAGATAAGTTTGGAGGCCCATTAAAGAAAAAAGAGTGACTACAAAGAAATGTTTACACTGTAAATATTCTAGTAATCTTTGACTTTTTGTTAAACTTACTATTATTCAAGATTATCATATCTATCCTAGTGAATTAGAATCATACAGTCCAATTTATTATCCATCTCCTTCTCAACTAGTTGAATCCCCTCCTAAGTTTGATCCACCAATCCCACTTTGTTCACCCCCTCACAACCCTTTGCCATTTATTCATGAACCCACTGTTGAACCAATAATGAGGCATAGGGATCAAGATGAGAATGATAATCCTACATTTTTTATTCCTAGATTTAGGCCTATCAATTTTGATGACAGAGAAGGTTATCTTAATGAAGTCCTGAATGAAGTAAACAACCACCTTTCAAAGTTTCAAGGGAACAATGCAGTGAGTGGTGATCAAAACTTGAGGGATATTAATAATATCATTGAAGATTATGAGATTGAGAATTAGGATGTGTGCATTAAGTTTTTTGTGCACACACTAGCAGAATATGCTCGTGAATGGTTCAATTCCCTTGTGGATGCATTGATTCATCAGAAGAAATGAAGAATTTGTTCAAAAATAAGTGTCGTGGTAGAATTGATCCATGGTTTCTTTTGGCTGAATTTGAAAATATCAAAAATTACCCCAATGAGTGTGTACAGGACTTAAATACAAGGTTCAACCAAACCATTTAGTTGTAATAGATTTTGAGCAATCTTATCATGGTCTTGAGGTTGAACCAGTTACACCCAGTTCATTTGATTATTGTAAATCTTCTGGGAGGGATGGTATTGGAAGTTCAACTAGAGATGAGGATAGAAATACACCTAAGGCTATTATTACTCTATCTGATATATGGCTAAGGTAAAATGTTCCTAGTAATTAGGTATGGTCTTTGGGCTTACCAAAACAAATTTGTAGCTCCTTGTAATAAAAGAATAAGGCCACCTAGATGCAATTACACACATCCATGCTATGTAGGACTACCCACAGGGCAAAAAAAGAAAAACACACACAAAATAGTAATAATCCATTCCCAAGTAGCCTACCCATGTGGGAGGTAAAGGAATAACAATAAATTTTTAAATTTTAATGAAGCATAGGCCCCAGCCAAAAGGAGCTTGATGGAAGTTTGGATGTTGAAATGTAATTTGCATTCCAGGCATAAGAACCCCATGGTAAATGTCACCATTGACTGCAAAGTTGACAATTGCAAAAGTTTTGTGCATTTCCATAGAGATTTGGACATCAGAGTGCAATTGCAAAATAGTATGCAGAAGGCCATGAGAATGGCAATAAGGGAGAGACATGCAACATATTTTCAAATATAATAGGGTTTTTAGTATATTTTGTGAGCAGCCTGCCCACGTGGAGGCAGAGGTTAATGAAAACACAACAATGTCTTAAACACTCAGCCCTTTATAAGAGAAACTATGTCCACATGGAAAGTACATGGTAGAGAATTTACATTTGAATATAATGTTAATTGAATTACCCAATGGCACCTTGAAGTTCTGACAGAAAGTCAGGGGTCAAAATGCAATTGCAAAAGGGTACAAAAATTCCCGCATGAAGGTGACACAGAGAAGGCATCTCTAAAAAACAAATATCAAAAAGACAACATAACAATTTCAAATAGGTCTAACATTTCTGCCAAAAGTTTGGGTGTTAAAATGCAAATTGTGTTTGGGGGTATAGATGTCCATGGAAAACACACTTGAAAAAAAAAATGAGTAAAAGATACTTTCCAAATTTTTTACACACATCCAGATCCTGTGAAAGACATGAAGGCAAGGTAAGGTAGTTGAAAAGGGATACTACAGTACAATTTGTAATAATTAACAAATTACAAAATTTCATGGAGGCCTCTGATCCCACAAGAGTAGAAAGGAAATGAGTGGGAAATTGAAATGGATAACGAGTATGACCATCCAGATGGGAGGGTGGGAATGTGTGCCAACATTTGATTATATGCTGATGCTATTGAATTAGGTGTGTGTATTTAAGGATGCATTGTTCACTGATTTGGCATGATAACTAAGCATCTCCTTAGAGATGTTGATGATCTTTTGCTAGAGTTGCATAGGGCCCTATTTTGGAAAATATTTTGGAAGTTCTAGGTTTCCAAAGATATTAAATGTACCCTTTCAAAACACAGCATTAGTTCCTTCCTTGCCTCTCCTAATTCCTCATGTGTTTGGAGGAGATGTCTCAATAGTTTTATATTAAGGGGAAATCTGAGATATCTAGGTGGGTCTTGCAAATGTTGGTTTTATTCCCATGGTGAAGGCAAATATTTTACTTTATGAAAACCAACAACATTAAATGGTACGTGACCTTTATCTATGAAAAACTGTTAAGGATGTCTTGTTTGAAATATGGTCCCTATCTACAGATCAGGTTGGGAAGATTAAATTGATCAACAGTGGAAATGTTGAAGGAACAGTCTTTGACTTACTAGATGACATTGCAAAAAGACTTATTATGAGGTAGACACAACAAAGGTATACAAGATCAAAAATTATTAAGTTGCTTTTACTGAAAGACAATGAGCCTCCAAGTGAATAATATGGCCTGAGTTGTAGCTATTATTTCAATATGTGTCTATCTTGAGGTTTTGCATAGGCCATTTATGGGTGAAGATATACAAGCCTTGAAAACCTATTTATAGTGATCTAGATGCAAGCAAGAAGGGTAGATCTAAAAACTCTAGTCAAATAGAAGATTCACCTAGTTTTAAAATTGATCTTAAGGGTTTGGGCATAGAAGACCACTCTCAGCATCTATCTTGCTCCCTTCTTTTTGATACTTTATCAGTGAGTCATTAGGGTCTTTTAGGAGGCATAGCTACTCTGGTCTCTTGAGAATGAATAGAAGTAAACCTTCTTGGTATAAGATACGTGGCCTAATAGGAGGCAACATGAGTGAGCATGGCCTCACAAGTTACTTTGGAATTGGTTTACATATAAATGTTCATAAGCTATGGCCCTTATTGTTTTGACATTAATGTATTTAGCCTAGATATGTACATAAACTTTTACACTAGTAAATGAATGGTAGAAGAATCACAAGACACAAAATGATGTAAACATTCACCTTTTTTCAAAATGAAAATTTAAATGCTTTGCTGGACCAAGTTGTAGTAATGGAGTTAGGGTAAAAAATTAAAAAAAAAAATTAAGTTGTAAAATTTTACAGATGGGGCCCCAAAACTCCTTGGGAAATTTGTGTGGGAGAAGCAATTTGCAAAGTGCAATTGAAAATTGTGATCAACTCTTCCAATCCCATGTGGCAAATCAGGTAAGAGAAAAGCCAACTCAAAGACAACTTTAGGGAGAATTGGTGGAGAAATGCAATTTTGTACTTGTCTAAATTGTAAATTATACTTGGGTCTCCCGCACCCCCAGTCAACGCCAATCAATAGGTGGCTTTAATGCAAGGTGGAACTTCCCAAACCAATTGTAATTTTGCAATTTTGAAAAATTTTAATTTATATTTAGAGTTCTGGATTCCCTAAAAAGAGCTTTTGAGGGAAATGGGAAACCAACTATAATTTCTAATTTTGCAAAATTACAAATTGTGATTGGAGTTCCAGATTTCCTAAAAGGAATTTTTAAGGGAATCCATAACTCCAACTATAATTTGCAAATTTGCAAATTGTAAATTGTAGCCGGAGTTCCCATTTCCATAAAGGAACTTCTTAGGGGAACTCTAATTATGAGTTACAAATCTTCAATTTGCAATTTGCAAAAATGCTGTTGGGACCCAAGTTTCCCCAAAACAAAGGAAAATTACAAATTTTCAACAGTGACCAAATTTTTTGAAAAAGGTCAAAAAGTGATATTTAATGCATTTATGCATTATAAAATATGAAGATAACCCTAAAAATAAAAATTGAAACTATCAAAGGTACAAAATGTAAAATTTTAAAAAGTAAGTTGGGGCCAAAAAGCAAAAAGGTAAAATAACTTAAGTATTGCATTTTATCATATTTTGCTTGTTCAAGCTCCTCTATGAGAGACAAATTATAGGTTTGCAATGCCAAGGTGAGCCATTGGAGGAAGATCATTCAAAGGGCCATGGATCTATAATATTCCCATGAAAGCATTACAAGAATATGGTTGTTTTATTGTGTGCATATGAGGAAGAGTAGCTATCCAAGATGGTTCTAGTTGTTCAAGCAAGTGATCAAGGGGAATCTCCAGGAAGTTTCACAATTTGGCCTCCACCATGAATATTATCTTTCTATCTCAAGAAAAAGGTATTTTTAGTGAAGGATAGCAAAGGGTTGTTGAAAATCTTCATCTTTACTTGTAGAGGTAGTTAGAGGAATCATTTTTCCTATAAATACATGAAGATTACAAGCATGGTAAAGGATTTTTTCCAATTGAAAGCATCTTAGTAGGACTTTGGGGTTCTGACTGTAATTTTGAAAATTTACAAAATGCAACCCCCATTCCTAGTTTGCAAGTGGATGTAAAAAATGTATAAATAGAAGGCTTGTCTTCTATTCTAGGTTGTTTTTCCTAAGTATAGGAGATTCCAAAATTTAGGATCATTGCTATGTGAATTTTATCTCTCTTGCTAAGGTGGTTGATATATGTAAGATGTCTTTTCATGATAATGAAAAATACTTGTGGTTCTTATAATTTCTTATTCATGAAATGCAATAATATGTTATACAAGTTCTAAGGATTGGATATTTAGGTTTGTGATCATTATTAGAGGTTATTTTGAGCATGGATATACATTATAAATCTCTTTCTGTAGTTATATTTGGATATATGTTGTTGAATACCTTTTAAGGGCACCCTGGGTTATGGATTCAATAGGGAAAAGTATTTGAAATTTTAGTTGCAGTGTATGCTCTAAGGTTTCAAGGACAATTTGGGTGTTTGCATTGTATTGGCACAAATGGATGCAAACCACTCTTGGTAGTTCATATTAGATTGTAAGTCACTTTTACTACATCTTTATAATAAGTGATGTCATGAATGTTGAAATAATCCCTATTGTTTGAAAACCACTTGCACACCACCCCCTTTTTTGTTAGTATCTAATTGTCCTACCCTATCCTACCCTACACATAAAACACCCTTTACATACTATAAGTTGTATTTACTTGTAGATGCATAAATATTGCATATTTAACACGTGTCTCCATTTTTTGATTGAATTACCTAGCACTATAGTTTTCCATTCTGCCCATGTTGTTCAAAATTCTTTAGAATGAAGATTGCAATCACTTTCCCTTCTACTTTAGTAGCTTGTATGTGACCTAAAATATTTGTTCATCTCATGTGATAACCCTTCCCATGTGGAGCAAAGAATTTTGTTTATGCCATGGTCATATTTGTGTTTCCTTGTGCCAAAAATGCCCATAGAGGTTGAATTGCAAAATATCTCCATGTGAGCAAGCTACCCCTTAGGTCCTTTCAACTTGGTTTAGATAGAGCCAAAAGTAACAGGGAGCTAACCATGCCCTTTGTGAATGCCTCTCAGTCATTTTATCCATTCATTTCACTCTTGATGTTAAACCCTCCCCTAGATATAATGACATATTAGCAAGTTTTTCATCTTTACTTTCCATTTTCTTCAAGTGTGGAAGGTCGAGCGAAAGAGGTTTATAGCTAGGAACCAACACTTCATTCACCCCATTTACAGGGACAAAATTAAAGTCCTAGTCACTTGTATTCCTAGGGACTCTTACAGAGAGCTGGAAGCGATTCATGTTGTCAAGTTCTCTACTTATTATCTACTACATTTTGACTATCTTTGGTTCGTCAACTTTGCCACTCAACTGACACCATTACAAGAGATTATATTGAAATCCTAATCAATTATGTTTTTAGATACTCCTGCAGAGAGCTATATAATTTTAGGTTTGAAAAATTATCTGCATGGTATTTGCTGATTTGTTATCTTGGCCATCAATACCATAGCACTCCATTGGGGACATGTCAAGAATTGAGAGATTTGACTAAATTGACATATACTAAATTTGTTGCAAAGAACTATAATTTTTTCATGTTTTTAGAAGGTTTCTCGTTTTTAAATATAAATCTAAAATGTACAATATCTTTGCTTTCATACATCATCACTAATTTCAGCAAGATATGGTTTCAGTATGTATCACTACAATTTTGTAAATGGTTATATTCTATAAGTTTAGTTCTAGTAGTGACTCTAAAACATTATCCGATTTAAAATAAAGATCAGTAGTCACTTCAAATATCTTCATATTTAAGAGTTCTTTTGCATGCAAGGATGGAAGGATTGACGTCATCCTTCAAATGTGACTCATCTAAGAAACTTATCTTGACCTTAAGTATTCATCAAAATAAGAGTCAAGTTTGGAGGCCCATTGAAGGACAAAGTATAGCTACAAAGGACTGTTTGTGCTATCAAGATTCTAGTAATCCTAAACTTTTTATTGAAATTCCTATTATTCAAGATTGTCATAGCTCTCCTGGTAATTTAGAATCATACAATCCAATTTATAATCCTGGTCCTTCTCAACCAGTTGAATCCCCTCCTAACTTTGATCCACCAAGCCCACCTTGTTCACCCCCTCACAACCCTTTGCCATTTGTTCATGAACACACTGTTGAACCAATAATGAGGCATAAGGATCAAGATGAGAATGAGCATCTTGCATTCTGCATTCCCATATTCAAGCCTATAATTTTTGATGACATGGAATGTTATCTTAATGAAGTTTCAAATGAAGTAAGGAAATGCATTCTAAAGTTTCAAGGGAACAATGTAGTGAGTGGTGATCAACACTTGAGGGATTTTTACAAAATCATTGAAGATTATGAGATTGAGCATGAAGATGTCCACATTAATTTTTTTACAGACACACTAGAAGAAGATGCTCGTGAATGGTTGAATTCCCTTCCTCATCGATGCATTGATTCATGGGAAGAAATGAAGAATGTGTTCTAAATTTGGTATGGCGATATAATTGATCATAGGTTTCTTTTGGTTGAATTTGAAAGTATCAAAAATAACCCCAATTAGTGTGTGGAAGACTTCAATGTGTCGTTCAATAAAACCATGATGCAATTGCCCAAAAAAATTTAGCTTAGTGATAAAGCGTGCTTGATTAAATACTGTGATGCCTTTGAGAATAAGTTTATGTACTAATCATGGGACAAGGCTCCCAAAAACCTAAGGTTGGCATTGAATATGGCCATCCAAATTGAGAATAACATAAAGGTTGTGGGAAGGCCTTTGAACACACAGGCTGATGTAAATTTGGTTGATCCAGAAAAGACATAGCCTACTAAGGATGCCAACCTTGAAGAGACCATTAAGACTTTGGCCTCCATTGTCAAAGAAATGTCTTGCAAGTTAGTCAAGGATGAAAATGGGCTACTTTATGGTTCTACATGTCAAGAAAAAGCTCTAATTTTGAATCAAGGACAATGAAGGTTTGCTTTCGGCATTAAAGAAAATGATGGAGGGAAGAGGCATGCACATGGTGACATAAATAAAAATGAGGGAATTTGGAAAGAATTTATTGATCTATTAAACGTCAAGGTGAGTGTGGTAAATTGTGATCTTGACATTGATTGGTGTGACAAGTTCTTCCTTCCACATCCCCCATGTGACACTGTTGAACCAAATGATGAAGATGCAGGTGATCCTAATTCTACTTCTAATAATGATGATGATGATGAGATTGTGATGGTTTATTGTCAAGTCTCCCATATTAAGTTTTTTACCTCTACAAAAATGATGAGTGCTACTACTGTTGATAAATTTTGGTGTGCGATCAAGAAGGTATATATCCCAATGTATGAATTTTCTTGTGATGTTAATATGACATATGTATATGAATTACCTAATCATGATGTAACTGAAGATCCAAAGTGTGCCCCAAATGAAGTGTTGAACATGGATGTGGAATTGGGTAACTTCATTGGGAATGTGGATGTTGTTGAACAACCAATTGTTCTTGATGTTAGATTTGATAAGAAAGGTGTTATCTGGAAAATGACATTCAATGAAGATGGGATTATATTTTATGCCCCTAAGGATGAATATTTTAAATTCTCTTTCGATCAATAATTTGAGTGCATGAATGACATTGTTGATCATGAGACACTCCTGCTTAGTACTTACCTGATTGCAGCTGAGAAACAAACTTATTTATAGTTCTTAAAGAAGTACCAAGATCTTTTGGCTTGGTCTTATCTAGATTTGAGATCACATAGGAAGGATTTTTTTCGAAGTGTCACCCATTATAGCCTGGAAGTAATACCTTCATGGCATGTGCAAAGATTGATTTACTTTATCTTGGCCACCAAGTTGCTGAAAAAGTTCAAGAAATTAAGGAATGGCAAGATTTTGGAACCGTTAGTTAATGGCAAACATCTAAAACATTTTCTCAACTGAGCCCATGACTATGTACATATGGCATAGTGTATAGTTATGTCACTTTATCATTTCGTTGTTTTTTTGCCCCTCCACTTTATGCCTTGTTTGTACAGTTCCTTTCATCATTTTTCATCTTGTGTTCATTTTCAAATCCTCCTAATCTATTTTTATTAGTATACCATATTTTATTGAGCCTTCATGGGTGTTTTCTATTAAATTACTGAGTGTTGACTTTATGGCCCAATGGATTGGCACCTAGCTTTGTGTTCTGGGGTTTTTTTCACACCCACAAGGGGTGTACATCCTCGGTAAAGAGTCAGTGTTAGTGCACAAAAATACATTAAAGTTACTGTGCCCTTGTTGAGGATAAATACCTGATTTGTCTAAATCAGTTCCTATTTGTGAGCGTTCACCCGAGGTCAAGATGTCCTATTTTTGCCTCAGATCAAAAATTTCCACATTCAATAAAAATCCATTATCCCTATCCTTACCTTGTGTAAACCCTATGAGGTCTTCTCTTAAATAACATTTAATATTTTTTTATTCTAAATAGATGTACAGAGGTGTATACCCTGAAGGGAAATAGATGATTTAGTTGCATTAAATTTTAAGCAATCCTATCATAGACATGAAGTTGAACCAAATACACCCAATTCATTTGATTATGCTAAATCTTCTAGGAGGGATGATATTCGCAGTTCAATTAGCGAAGAAGATAGAAATTCACCCAAGGTTGTTAGGCTAAGGTAAAACATTCTTATTAATTGGGTATGGTCATTGGGATTTGAGGCATTGGAAGTTTGGTTGACAAATGCAAAAGGTGTTTGGCATTTCCGTGGAGATTTGGACATTAGAGTGCAATTTAAAAATAGTACGAAGAAGTCCGCGGGAATGGCACTAAGGGTAAAACAGCAGGTTTTTTAGTCTACGTTGTGAGTAGCCTGCCCACGTAGAGGTAGAGGTTAATGAAAACACATCAATGTCCTAAACACTCATCCCCACGTAAGAGAAACCGTGCCCATGCAGAAAGTAAAAATAAAAAAACATTATAAGGAATGCAACGTAGTTATTCAAAAGCTGCAAGGAAATAAATGGCAGAGAATTTACATTTGACTGCAGTGTTACTGAATTGCCAATGGCACCTTGAAGTTCCACCCGAAAGTCAGGGGTCAAAATGCACTTACAGAAGGGTACGGAAATCCCCGTGGGAAGTTGTCACGGAGAAGGGCAAAAAACAAATATCAAAAATACAATGTAGCAATTGCAAAATAGGTCTGACATTTCTGCCAGAAGTTTGGGTGTTGAAACACAAATTGCGTTTTGGGGTGGATAAGTCCGCAGAAAGCATAATTGCAAAGAAAAGGAGAGTAAAAGACGCTTTGAAAATTCTTTACACACCTCTGGATCCCGTGATTGACAAGAAGGCAAAGTAAGGTGGCAGAAAAGGGAGACTGTAGTGCAATTTGTAACAATTAACAAATTAAAAATTGCCATGGAGGCTTCGGATCTCGTAGGAGTAGAAAAGAAAAGAGTGGGAAATTGAAATGGATAACGGGTATGATCGACCAACTGGTAGGATGGGGATGTCTGCCAACATTTGATTAGATGCTGATGCCATTGAAGCAATCCTGTGGATTGAAAGATACATTGTTCGATGTTTTGGCATGATAACTGAGTATCTCTTTAGAGATGTTGATGATCTTTTGCTTGGAGTTGCACAGGGCCCTATTTTGGTAAATCTTTTCCAAGTTATAGGTTTCCAAAGATATGAAATATACCCATCCAGAACATAGCATTAGTTCTTTCATTGCCTCTCCCAATTTTTCATGTGTTTGGATGAGATGTCTTCATAGTTTTATATTAAGGGGAAATCCGAGATATCCAGATGGGTCTTGCAAATGGTAGTTTTGTTCCCATGGTGGAGGCAAATATTTTACTTTCTTAAAACCAACAACATTGAATGGTGGGTGACCTATATCTACAAAAAAACTATTAATGGCATCTTCTCTGAAATATGACCTGTATCTGCCGATCAGGTTGGGAAGATTAAATTGTTCAACGGTGGAAATGTTGAAGGAACAGTTTTTGACTTGTCAGACGGCATTGTAAAAGAACTTCTTTTGAGGTAGATGCAACCAGGGTATACAATATCATAAATTATTAAGTTGTTTTTACTGAAAGACGATGAGCCTCCAAGTGAATAATATGACAAGAGTTGCAGCTATGTTTTCAATGTGTGTCTAACCTGAGGTTTTGCATAGGGCATTTATGGGCGAAGTTGTACAAGCCTTGAAAACTTGTTTGTAATGATCTAGATGCAAACAAGAAGGGTGGATATCGAAACTACAGTCAAATAGAAGATTCACCTAGTTATAAAATCAAGCTTAAGGGTTTGGGCGTAGAAAGACCAGTCTCACCATTTTCCTTACTCCGTTCTTTTGGATACTTTATCAGGGCGTCATTAGGGTCTTTTAGGAGGCATAGCTGCTTTGGTTACTTGAAAACGAATAGAAGTAAACCTTCTTGGTATAGGATCCGTTTCCTAGCAGGAGGCAACATGAGTGAGCATGGCCTCACAAGGCACTTTGGAATTGGTTTAGAGATAAATGTTCATAAGTTATGGCCCTCATTGTTTTTATGGTAATGTCTTTGGCTTGGATATGTACATGAAATTTTACACCAGGAAATGATTAGTAGAAGAAGCACAAGACATAGAATGATGGCAACACTCACCTTTTTCAAAATGAAAATTTGGATGTTTTGCTAGACCCGGTTGCAGTAATCGAGTTAGGAAAAGAAAAAAAAAAATTGCAGATGAGGATCCAAAACTCCTTGAGAAATTTGTGTGGGAGAAGCAATTGCAAATTGCGGTCAACTCTCCCAATCCCGCTAGTCAAAGCAAGTGAAAGAAATGTCAACTCAAAGAGAACTTCAGGGAGAATTGGAGGAAAAATGTAATTTTGTATTTTTTTCTTTGTACAAATTGCAAATTGTACCTGGGTCTCCCAAACCTCCAGTCAGCGTTGGTTAACATGTGGCCTTATTGTAAGGGGTAACTTCCATATCCAGTTATAATTTTGAAATTTTTCAAAATTGCAATTTGCAGTTGGAGTTCCAGATTCCATAAAGGAAAATTTTGAGAGAAATGGGAACCCCAACTGCAATTTGTAATTTTATAAAATTACAAATTACAGTTGGAGCTCTAGATTCCCTAAAATGATTTTTGTTGGAATATGTAACTCTAACTACAATTTGTAATTTTAAAAATTTGAAAATTATAAATTGTAGCTGGAGTTCCCATTTCTCTAATAGAACTTCTCAGGGGAACTCCAATTACGATTTACAATTATATAATTCGCAAATTCAAATTGTAAAACTTTTATTGGGACCCAAGTTTCCCCAAAACAAAAGAAAATTGTAAATTTGCAAAAGTGACTAGAGTTTTCCCAAAAGGTCAAAAAAATGAAAATTAATGCATTTATGCATTATAAAATATGGAGACAACCCTAAAAAGCAAAATTGAAAAAATCAAAGGCGCAAAATGTAAAATGTGAAAAAGCAAGTTGGAGCCAAAAAGCAAAAAGGTAAAATAACTTAAGTATTGGATTTTATCATGTTTTGTTTGTTCAAGCTCCTCCATGGGAGAAAAATTACAAGTTTTCAAGGCCAAGGTGGGCCATTGGAGGAAGATCATTTAAAGGGCCATGGATCTATAATATTCCCATGAAATCATTGCAAGAGCAGGTTTCTTCTATGGCATGCATATGAGGAAGAGTAGTTGTCTAAGAAGGTTCTAGATGTGCAAGCAAGTGGTCAAGCAGAATATCCAAGCAGTTGCACAGGAGGACAAAGTTTGTTTGGCCTCCACCCTGAGTATTCTCTTTCCATCTGAAGCAAAAGGCATTTCTACCCAAAGAGAGCAAATGGTTGTTGCAAATATTCATCATTACTTGTAAGGTATTTAGAGGAATCATTTTTCTTGTAAATACATGAAGATTTTAGGTGTGGCAAAAGATTTTCTCTAGCTGGAAGCATCTTGGTAGGACTTTGGGGTGTTGTCTGCAATTTTGAAAATTTTCAAAATGCAACCCCCATTTCTAGATTGAAAGTGGGTGTAAAAGATGTATAAATAGAAGGCTTGTCTTCTATTCTAGGTTGTTGTTGGTCTTTATTTTTCTTAAGTATAGGCTCTTCCAAATTTTAGTATCATTGTTGTGTATATTTTATCTCTCTTGCTAAGGTGGTTGTAGTTGTACAACCATTAGCAAGTTCTGAGAACATGTCTATATGTCTTCCCTTCCCAACATGGAACAAATCCACCATGCTTATCCCCATGATAGCATTTTTTAATATTGATGTATGTAAGGTTTCTTTCAAGATAATGGAAAATACTTGTGGCTCTTATAATTTCTTATTGATGAAATGTAATAATATATTTTACAAGTTCTATTTATTAGATATTTAGATTTGTGTTCATTATTGGTTGTCATTTTTAGTATGGATCTAGGTTAAAAATCTCTTTCTATAGTTATATTTAGAAATATGTTGTTGAATACCTTTTAAGGGAACCCTGGGATATGGATTCAATAGGTAAAAGTATTTGAAATTTTAGTTGTAGTTTATGCTCTAAGATTTTAAGGATCATTTGGATGTTTGCATTGTATTGGCACTAATGGATGGAAACCACTCGTAGTAGTTCCCATTAGATTATAGGTCATTTTTCCTATATCTTTGCAATAAGTGATGTCATGAATGTTGAAAGAATCCTTGTTGTTTGAAACCTACTAGCACACCACCCACTTTTTTTTATTACTATCTAATTGTCCTATCATATCCTACCCTTCACATAACACACCCTTTGCATACTATAAGTGTTATTTACCTATAGATGTATAAATATTGCATATTTAACATGTGTCTACTTTTTGTGATTTAAAAAACCAGCACTATAGTTTTCCTTTCAGCCCATGTTATTGAAATTTTTTTAATTAAAAATTGTAGTCACTTTCCCATCTATCTTTAGTAGCTTGTATGTGACCTAGAGCATTTATTCATCTCATGTAACGACCCTTCCTGGGTGGAGTGAACAAGTTTTGTTGTGCCCTAGTCACATTTGTGTTCCCTTGTGCCAAAAATCTCTGTGGAGGTTGAATTGTAACATGTCTTCATGTAAGCAAGCTACCCCTTAAGCCCTCTCACTTTAGTTTAGGTAGAGCCAGAAGTAGCAAGGAACTAACCAAACCCTTTATTGATACCTCTTTGTCATTTTATCCATTCATTTCAATTTTTATGATAAATTATACCCTATATATAATGACATATCAATGATTTTTTAATCTTTGTTTGCCATTTTCTTCAAGTGTGTAAGGCTGAGCAAAAGAGATGTATAAATGGGAACCAACACAACCATTTATCTACTCTATTTTTTGCAAAAATAGGAGTCACTTTTAAAATTTTAGATGTTTTAATTGATTATACTTGATCATTTTTCAAAAAAAATATTACTTTGAAAACTAGACTTGAAATATTACATTTCATGTTCTTACATCATCTTCAAATTTGGAGTGTAGATATCTAAAATTATCTAAATAAGTTAAAATTTCTAAAATTTCATGAAAATCATGTCCACAGGTAGGCCACTTTTTTCCCCCTAACTTTGTGCACTTACCCACTTAAGGAAGACCCTTTGTCATTAATATCGAAGGGGGAGAAAAACCAATTTGAGGGAGAAGAGATTGATCAAAATTTAATATATTTTGCCATCAATGATAAAGGGGGAGTTTATTGGAATAAGGTTATCATTGATGTCAATCTAATGTCTTTACTTTCAAAATGTGTTTTCATTGTTGTTTAGAAGCATCTTGTAAAAATGCATGGTGAGTGGTTTTTGAGGTATGCATGAGTGAAGTTTGATTTCCAGGTAAGGAAATATATTTGAGGCATCATCATAAGGTTTTCAAAGATAATCAATGGTCAATGTTGTTGCTCAGTGTTGTCTTTGTTGTTGGAAGGCTTGTGTCAAGATTGGTTTTGCACTAGTGAACTATAATCAAGGTAAGTTGTTAAGTGTTAGAGCCTTGTGATGTATTGAGAAGGTATGAGCATAGGATGCCTAGTCTTGTGCATAAAGAGGCAGGGTGGAATAGTGAGTTGGATGTTCTTAGGCCTATAACACTTATATAACTTTGATATAAAGTGTCTTTGAGGACAAGTCCTTGAGAATCATATCCTTGTTTCAAGTATCAAGAACTTAAGGATTCTTGTCACGGCCTAGTCATGGCATGAGGAGAGAGATGAGTGGTCTCAAGCATGTGAGAATATGTATGGCAGTGGTTAAGCATGGTAATATGTTGTATGGAATGAGTTTGATATTTTAATCATGATAGTGAGGTGTTGAGAACACGAAAAGGGGCAAGAAAATTGGCAGTTCTAAGTGAACAAGATATAGTTATGAGTTTGAAGCCTTGTATTATGATATAAAGTGTCTAATGAATATGGTGACATTTTTTGGGAAATATATGATCTATCCATGCTTTTTATAATGTTTCAGAGTTATTGTAAAAGGTTTAAACATTAAATCCAAATCTGAGTAAGGATTGTGAGAGAGAATGTCAACAACTTGGTATGCAAGACCAATAGTTTCCACTAGAATTTGTGATCTATATTTTGGAGGTTGATAAAATTATTTTTTAGGATATTCTACAATAATTAAAATTCCTTGAGTGTGTCTCTTTAGGTGTCAAAATCTCAAGGTTCCATGACTGTGTTTTGAAGCCAGTTGGTAGTTCAAAGTAAGCTACTTGGAAAGAAGGGTTTGAACCTATATACCATAATTTTAGACATATAATGAAGTTTATGATGACTATGATGTCATGAGGTTTCTTAATATTTGATTTTTTGCCATGGTATTTTTAAAAATGGTGTTTATGCTTCAATTATTTAAGACAATTTTTTTGTGTTTGCACAAGCTTATTATGAACAATGTTTTGAGAAGAGGTTCAAGTAGTGGTTGGACCTAAAAGGTTTTATCGACCTAAAGTAAAGTTTTCTAAGGTATATTTGAATAATATATGAAGTGATCCTTCTATGTATGGAGTTTTAAAGAGTTCTAAGTAAGACTAAGTATAACGTGCTCTAATGAAGGCCTAATGGGATTAGGTCTCCTTAAGACCTAAAAGAGGGATTTTGGTCCTATATGGTATGATCGACCTATAATATTATTTGATTCATGTTTGAAATGTGTTATAATAAATATTATAAGGTTAATCCAAGTATGCATGGCTGAACAAGGTATGTGAGAGCAAGTGACTTGTATAAGAGCGAGACTAATTAAGCCAAATTAAAGTGTTAAGAAGTGTGTGTGTGTGTGTGTGTGTGTGTGTGTGTGTGTGTGTGTGTGTGTGTGTGTACAAGTGAATAAAAGAGAACATTTATTAGCAGAAGGAGTTCATGTAAACCATCACAGGGGTTTATATAATTAGTCATGGATATCCAATAGGAGGTCTGATTATGAATATCAAGGTCATATGACCTAATCATTCTTGAAGAGAGCTGGTAAAACAAAGAAGCCTAGAGATAGTTATGAGAAGGATAGAAGATAGAGAAGAGCTGAAAAAGGACCATCATATATTGAAGACTACAACTAGGAAATTTTTTTAGGGATAAGTTTACTTGGCCAAGTGGGTGATTGGTCAAGAGCTAGCTATGTTGGTGTTGAGTCACTAAGGGAGTTGGTGCTTCCTTACAAGTGAGTGCTTTCTAAAAGACTTTGTCAAGTTGGTGCTTGATAGACTAGGGTTAGTGATCCAAGTTGAGTGGGTTATCAATTGAATTTGATTCATTTATTTATAAAACTATTTGTCAAAGTTATGGTTAATGGGTTTTATTCCCCATGAGGGTTTCCCATATATCTGATGTGTTCATACTTGCTATGTATACTCTCATTCATATGTTTCTAGATTAGTTGATATTGCTCACATGATGATGTTGCTTGGTGATTGATTAATATATATATTCAAGTGTAAGTAAAAGTTTATAAGGACACTGATTCAACCCCCCCCCCCCCCCCCCCCCCCCTTAGTCATCTTGATTCCAACAAATTCATCCAACATCTCATTTAGGACCATGTGGTCAATATTAAGTAGGGTCATGTGAAAGGCCAGGTTGCATAAATCTTCACCAAACCTATAACAATAACCAAGTACATGTTTCTCAAGGATATTTTAGGGTAAAGGTATTTGTCATTGAGGGGGGATTATTTGTAGTTCCTCCTTCATTTTGATTATACACGGGTGCCTAATCAATGACTTTATTTCTAAGACACATTTTTTGAGTTTTATTATTTCCCCAAATTAATCTTTGGAGAGGAAGTTAGAGAAATAATCTAGTGATAAGCTTTCTTTGGGTCTTAACCTAAGTAAATTTGACCTAAATTAGGTTTAGCAATGTGTGATATACACTTAGAGTTTTAGAGTTAGCAAGCAAATATCACTTGTCTGTGTGCATATAGTCAACTTTGTTGGTGTGCACATGCTCACTATTCATTTCAAAACCAATGGTGACATTTGGCACTTGGTAGGTACTATTAATTTCTCAACTAATTTCTTTTCAAATTGAGAAATGATATCTCACTCATCTTCTCTCAATTAATATAAATAGAGGGTAATGTGTGCACATTGTAGTCAAGTATGAGAATAAACAAAACTCTAATTCTATAAGTTTTTATTTGGAGATTGTTGAAAGAATCATTCTATCATTAAATTGATTTAGATTTGCATATTTAAGTTTATCCATTAGTGTGGTTAAGGTCAAGGTGATCTTGGAGAAATTGAAACATCTCATAATCAATTTCTACATCCTCAGCGTCTTCAAGATGGTTTAAAATACTAATGCTTTTCTTCTTTAGGATTTTCAACTAAATCTAGGTAGCCTTAGGGTATAGGCAAGGGATTTTGGCTCTATATCTATTCATATGCCAGTAAAGGGCCTTGAATGCTAAGTTGATCTAGAAGTGTTTCCTTCTCCAAGGAGACATCCTCTTCCTTTGAATTTTCCTCTTCTTCAGGTAGTGATTCTAAAGAACTAATCTCTTTTTTAGTTAAAATTTCTTCTGGCTTCTAGACCTTTTTCAAATTTTTATTTTATTTTTTTAATAAATTTCCTTGAAATCTTCTTTTATTTTTTGTTAGATTATTCTCTGATTTGGGTAGTCCCTTACAAAATACCTGTGAACATGACAAATTCTACATCTAAATTTGAAAATTTTCTCATTTTATATCTTGTGTCCATTTTTACACTTAGATTTGAGTTTGGCAGGTAGGGGTGAGGGTTTAGAATGATCCATTATGATATAGATCCAAGTATATACCACTATATTCCCTATCTCCATGGATTTTTCCATGCATAAATATTCTCTGAGTTGGTTCTCGACTTGCTCAAATATCTCCTCTTTTCATACTTCTTTTGGAAGGCTAGTCAACTGGGTTTAGTCTAGATCAAAAGATAACTCATCCGATTTACGCTTGAAACCCACATCCTGTGGCCTCATGTAGAGACCAACACGTCTCATGAACTAAGGTCCTCTTTAATAACTTTCATCCTTTTATTTTTCATATTCAAAATTATTCTAAAAAAACTTGGAGGAGAAGATTTAACTTGTTTCAAAAATTGATATTCCAATTTTTCCAAGCCGTTTTTTTAGATCTCTTGCCCTTAGCCAATATCTCATGAATTCACATATTAAGGCACATTCTTTGAGGTGTAATATTATGTGTTTGATTTTTTTTAATTAAATCTATATGATAGGTATTTTTCCCACTCTATGGATGATTTGGGTGGAATGTTCTTTTGATTGCACTACTTTTCTCTTGCCATAGTTTGCTCCTTTTGGCGAGCTTTCCTCTCATTAGGGCATAATTATTGAGTCATACTTGTCACTTGTAAGGTTCTATTTTTCGATTGTCATATTTTCCTTGCACTTGGATAATTTGTTTTTGTAAGATTGAAATTTTAATTCTTATTATTAAACCTTAATTATACCATAGTAATAAAAAAAATTAGGATTTTTACTTTTTGTACTAAATGTTTGTGTCATGTGTATATCTCAATTTTTATAAAATATAGTATTGTGTGTATTTTTATTCGTGCATTAGAATTAATAGTAAATATGAATTGTTTTAATAAAACATAGTATTATGTGTAACTTTATTCATGTAGTAGAATTAATAGTATATATGTATTGTTTTGAAATAAAATTAAAATGATTATGCTGTATAAATCAAATGTGTTTTCAAATGAGAAATTGCAAACGAATCATATATTAGGTTACATCATAGATAAGATTTGATGGATGTTTTGAGCATTTTGATATATTTTAATTGTATGTCGTTATGTTTAAATACGTTAAATCGTCCCTTAAGTCACATCATAGATAAAATTTGATGGATGTTTTGAACATTTTGACATATTTTATCTCTATATTATTATGTTTAAATACGTTAAATCGTCTCTTAAATCACATTATAGATAAAATTTGATGAATTATTTGAACATTTTGACATATTATATCCATATATTGTTTTGTTTAAATATGTTAAATCATCTCTTAATATATATCTTTATTTAAAATAATGTTTATTATATCAATGCATTATCATGTAATCAAGAAACGACAAAATAAGTAAATGTTAAGCGCAAGCTGACTCGGGGAAAGGGATGTTATTGAAAAATCTTCAACTTTTACGCCTAGAGTCAAATTCGGATTAAATGCTTGTGGAATTACATAGGCCACGGAGGAATTATCATAAATGCTTGTTGACTTATTGGCATCGATAGTGATAAACGATGTATATCAAGGTTAAAGATCCGATTTAAACAATAAATGGTCGTGATAAGGTGAATGAGACATAAAAGAGTGACAAATGAATTTTTGAAAGCAAGACATAAGTATTTATTGCATAAATTTATTTGAAAACTATTTGAGTTAAAGATTCTAAGAAGTATTTATTGCAATGATTTATACGAAAATAATTTAAGTTACAGATTTTAAGAAATTTTATTTTTTATATAATATTTTTAATTTAATATGAAAAATTATTTACGATGAAATTATTTGTTAAAGTGTATTTAGTGTTGTTTTTTATTTTTTTAGATTTGGTTTTTGAAAGGATGATACATGTTTTTCATTCATTCTCTTGTTTTTTTATTAGTTTATGATGAATTATTAATTTTACAAGAAAATAGATTAGTATTTTAAAGATTTATATAAAATTTGTGAAAAGTCATTGAGTTTTTCAAATGTTTAGATTACGTGAAGAAGAAGATCGTGAAGTCTAATTTTAAAATTGCAAAGTTGAATAGAATAACAGTTTTTTAGGAAAAAATCTATTTTTTCCATTGTCAACAGTGCGCATTTCAAAAAATATACTTATTCACATCGATTTTTTCGGTTTTATTCATCTTTCCCTATAGATCTATTTTATGTTGTCTATTTACGCCAATTGTCCCCAAATTTGTGACATTTCATACATACTTTTAGAATACTCTTTTTTCATAATACTTAATCTAAAATAGTCCTCATTATCATTATCTTTAACATTCTTTATTATGATTAGATTCTTATTT
Source organism: Torreya grandis (assembly GCA_037957365.1). Classification (NCBI taxonomy): domain Eukaryota; kingdom Viridiplantae; phylum Streptophyta; class Pinopsida; order Cupressales; family Taxaceae; genus Torreya; species Torreya grandis. The sequence continues at coordinate 3,820,989 of JARHVA010000437.1, read as the reverse complement.
TGTTATTTTATTTGATGAAATCGTGTTAGACCTATTTGAATGTTGTATGAGTATATGTAGTTCATTTTCATGTAAAACCACTTTCTCCATACTACATTTTGCTAAACTTGTACTCTCTAACATCCCTTAAGGTTAGATCTTTCTCTCTTGTGGTAAATTTGAATGTTCTAGAACTTATTCTATTTATTTAAAATTATTAGTCATATCTCCTGTGTATGCTCTTCAAACCATAATTATGAGTGATTACATTTAGAAGACCCACTATTTGAAATGTTAGATTAATTGTAAATCTCATTGATTTTGTTAAAAGTCCTTTAGTTAAATCTAGAGCCTATTTTCAAAATAAAATTGTGTCACTCAATGATATTGATGTTCCTTCTATTGTTGTATGTTCTGTTGTAAATGATAACAAAATTCCTTTGAATAATAGATATTATATACTTGGAATATTTTAAAAAATATATTCAAGTTAATCTTAAATAAGTAGATACAATATCTTATGTGTTGAAATATTTCCAACACAAACCCTAGGTCAAAAGTTTTCAATTGAATAAACAATCCAATATATAACCTATTGAGAAAATAATAGATATTTGAATGATAACAACAAAGATTAAAACCATTGAGGGCACCTTTCCATACCTCATGATGTCGTAATATCTCAAATTTATTCTAAAACTATTTCCCATATTGTTTCCATCCTTTCCAATATTGTTTATGTTTCTCTTCCTTTCAAAATGCATTCAATGCTTTTCAAACTCTTCCAACTCCTTCACTTCTTACTTCTCAACTTTAATCTCTTCTTCATAATCTTTTTCAATCAAATTATTTGCATAATGCTACTATTCCCACCTATTCTACCCCCACTCCTCTTCCAACTCTTGACATAATTACTATGATTTAAACCTTATGTGATGTTCAATAACAACTCCAATTTCTTTCTCAAGGGTTTTAAAACTCATGTACGAGGGTCACTTCATAGGATATTTTAATTAATTGATTAGCTTATGACTTTTACCTATACAATTTTTTGTTTGAAAGTTTTAATTATTCAATAAAGAAAATCATTATACTCTTGTCTAGATTTTTCACATAATGAGAAACATTTTTCTAATCTATTTCCAAAAATATTTAAGAATTATGTTGGTTCTAATCATTACCATGTAGATATATGTACATTCTTTCACTATTTTAGTTTAATATTTTCGAGCTCATTTTTTTAATAAACATTGACATGAAAGTCATATTTACATAAATTATCAACTTAAACAAAAAACTAATGAAAATGGTAGTAATTATGTGATTATATTCAAGCCAAAAATTGTACAAAAAGGACTCACCAATCACATGATAGTGAACTATGAAGTGTATTTTTTCAATGTTTAATTTTACTTACTAAATACAATTAGGTTGTCTTCAACACTAACCTATCATTTGATGATCTTTGTCGTGTAGTTATAAACTATGAAATCAATATTTTAGAATATAACATGCTTAAATTTGGGACAAATGCTACTACCTCTAGTGAAGTCGACTTTCAAAGTAAAACAAACTTCAAGCATAAGGGAAATGATAGTTTTTTTTACCTTAAGAAAGAGACGAAAAATGTATTGAATGTGACGATCAACCACTTAAAAGGATAGTATTAAGTGAAAGTCCTCAAAATATGTTTAAACAATTATTTGAATCCAATATGCTTACTTTACCTCCTATCAAAGAGTTGGATCTATCTATGCTTTTTCCTAAAAGTTATGATGCTATTGCATTTTGTGTTTATCATAGACTTACATGACATTATTCAAACATATGCATTACTTTTAAGCATAAGTTACAAGTAGTCATGAATAACAATCAAATTCAAGTAGAGGGTACCCACAGCAATTTGAAATCAATGTCTCAACCAAATTAATATTTGAAAATATTTACAAAACCTCTTCCAAATCATGCCACTCAATATAATTATCAAGCCAATATTTATATGGTAAATACAAGATAACCGCCACAACTTTCTAAAGCTCATCCAATTGATAGATTTATCGGCATAGTTAATGCGATTACAAATGAGCTTTTTCAAATCCTATTTTCTAATCATGAGAATCCAAAAGATAATTATAACGGTGGAGCACTATTCACGTGAACTTTTATATGTGCACATTCATAGAAAACTAATGGAATTATGATTGATTATAGTTCAAATATAAATGTGTGCATGCAAAAGTTTTTCACTAGTATTAAATATAATTAAAGATATAATTTAACATGTATTATTATAATTATTATAAAATATGATGGAATTACAAACAAACCCACTAAAATGTATTACCTTCCTTGTTTCAATGAATCTTAATACAACTTTTATTTAATTTTATGTATTATAAAATAATATAATATGTGATATTTTGTTTGAAAGAATATAAATAAAATAAATATGGTTAATATTATATAAATTTATTCATAATAACTACCATTCAAAGCAATATTTATAATCCTTCTACAAATTTGAAATAAAATTTTACCCAAATAGTTATAAAAAACTAATCAATCATAAAACATTAAACACACCTAAAGTTCATATATCCACTATTCCGCGTAGCAAGGTGTATTTATCACACCCTCTTACGCCTGCCCACTCTGAGATACTGCACGCTATTTGGTACGTGCAGTCTGCTCTCCAATGTATTGCGGTGGAAAAAATGAGATTAGGCAACGTTTTTTTGGTTTAAAGAACTAATTGAAAAAGACACCAAATAGAATGACTTGTTCAAGAGAATTTATTAGGACATTGGAGTCCACTAAATCTTCATTTTAGTATATATCAGCAAACCATTGCATAAAACAGTCAGACAAACCCAAACGCTTGTAAATACAATCCTGGCCTCATTCCAGGAAGTTTAGACAAACATAAGTACGAAAGCATAATAATATATCTACCTTCCCACTAGACTTGAGAAGTCGTCGTTGGAAGATATTGAGGTAGGCGGCCTCATTAATAAAGTCTCTGCATATGATGCCACAGGCATTGTAGTCGGAAGAGGAGGCGCTGTAACTTCAAAATTCAGTAAGCTCAGCACCTGCTTCATTTTGGGTCTTGCAGCTGCATCAGGATGAGAACACCATAACCCTACCACTATCAATTGTTCCATTTGTATCTTTTCAAACTCTCCATTTAATCTGACGTCTGCAGCCTCCAAAGCCCTGCCTTGACTATATAGATCCCATGCCCACACAACAAGCCGCGTGTCAAACTCTATCAAACTCAAATCTAGTGCTTGTTTGCCCGACGCTATTTCCAAAGCCACAGCCCCAAAGCTGTAAACATCTGATTCTCGACTAGTTTTTCCTGATGCCACACATTCTGGGGCAAGGTACCCCAATGTCCCAGCAGCCAGTGTGGTCTGCGCTAGATGCTCATTATTAAGCATACGCGCTAAACCGAAGTCCCCAAGCTTTGCATTGAAATTGGAATCGAGCATAACATTACTGGATTTTACATCTCGGTGTACAACACATTGATCCCATTCTTCGTGAAGATATAGCAGTGCAATGGCTATTTGACGAGCTATTTTATACCTAAAACTCCACTGCAGCACTGGATGAGCTATTTTGAAAAGATGTCTGTCCAGGCTTCCGTTAGGCATATATTCGTACACCAAAAGCAACTGGTCTCTCTCATGGCACCATCCCAAAAGTTGAACAAGATTGCGATGTCTCAAACGGCTAACTATACTCACTTCTGTAATAAATTCCTTAATCCCTTGTCTTGATCCTTCTGAGATGCGATTTACTGCTAAAATCTCATTTGTTTGTAGAAGAATGCATTGGTATACTCCTCCGAATCCTCCCTGCCCAAGCTTTCGAGTTTCGCTGAAATTGTTTGTTCCAGCGATGAGATCATCCATATTAAACCTTCGGGGAATATGATGCAAAAGCTTGTCAAGTTCCATGTCTGGTAATCTTTGTCCACAGATAATTGCAAGACTCTTTCTTCTAACAAAAGCAAAGTAGCCCCAGATCACCATCGCACTTGTAATACAAACTACAAAACCAGATCCGACACTCAGAATTATTTTCGCGGAAGTGCTTACTTTTTTCTGCCCTTTTTCTTCGGAAGTTCTGTTTTTGGAATACAAGCTGCTGTTGAAGCTCCATGAAAAGATGTCGTGCGTCTCTGTTGAATTCACAGCTGCAGATGAAAACCCTATTACAATATTTTCAGTTAAATATTCAGACAAATCTACAGATTGTGTCAAAATGCAATTTTTGAACGATTTCCGACCATGGGAGTCATTCGTAAGATATACTCTGAGCAGTGCATCTGGGCTATTGTAGTCAATCCATGCATCCCATAAAGCTCCGTTATTTTGACCATAAAACTCAGCTCTTTGCAAATAATCATTATAAGAGTTCTTGACAAAAGTTCCCACAGCCGAATCCTTACTCGCAAATGCGACAGCAAAGAAATCAGAGCGTCCATCTGGAACAAGACCAAACCAATTTTCGGCTATCAATTGTGGAGCACTGAGAGCGTATTCTTTGGATGCCATGAAGAAGACTATTCCATCGCCCCCAGAATAATTCATGGCAAACTGAAAGTGCGTGCTAAACTGAGCTATAGAGGAAAGTTGATTAATAGTCTTATTATAAACAATTCTCCCTGCTGTTTTCCCCCAGGTTGTATACGTTAAACTCGTACTATTTGTAAGATGGACAACATCGTCAGAAACTGTAGCATCGCTCACAAAATGAATTCCAGTTGTTTCGTTTGACCCAAATCCAGTGAAATTGAAGCTTACAGCTTTTTCTGATAGCCCTTCCAGAATGGAAATACTAGCCGTGTTTGTACAATAGAGCAAACATGCTAGAAAAATTAATCTGGAAAAAAAGATTGTGCCCATATTGCTCACAGGTAACGTTGACGAAGGAAGGAGGAGAACAGAATCTCCTTCCCTAAACATCCAATTCATTTCCGTTGCCAAAATCTTTGTGTGGTCTAAATCTTTTGTCGAATCACTATCAAGAGTTTAATATGAATCATAAATATGGCGGACAACATTTTACGGGTTAACATTACAGTTTAATGAGTGGTCAACGATGAAAAGTAACATCCAGTAAACATGTTTTGTTAAGGCATATATTTTTGCATTATGAAGATAATAATTATTTATTTTTGTCGGATTTTTTAATGTGTTTTTAATTAGTGGTCAGTCCCTCTTTTAATTTAAAAAGTATTAACAAGTATATATAGTGATCAGAAACATAATTTGAAAAAAAAAATAGTGAGATAGCATAAAGATTTAGAGAAATTTTTATTTAATTAAATTTATGGTAATTAATATTTATATTAATAAAATAATAATTAATAAATTTATAAAATTATTGTTTCAAATGTATAATATTTGTGAATAATTTATACAGTTTTAAAGAAATTCAGTAGAGTTTATAAATAATATTTTGCGGAGCCCCATATATATATAAACATATTAAGTAGTTCAAAATAAAATTATATAGTTATAAGATAGGTGCTCAAATAGTAGTTCTTATTTGTTGAAGGTAATAAATAAAGTATATTGAATGCCATGTTTAAACGTGATGATGATGATGAGTTTAAATTTGGATGGTAGAATTGTTTATATAATATTATTTATAAATTGATATTTCAAAAAGTAAAAAAGATAGAAAAACAATTATTAATTATGATTTATAATAAAAGTATAGATATGTTGACTATTAAAAAAAAGTCAGAGTAAAAGTATCTTTAATTTTTAAGATTTTGATATTGTATTTTTTCTTTTAAAAATTTACTTTTAACTGATATATTTATTTATTTTTAATTATCAATATTTTTATTATTTAATAATCAAATGTTTGATGATGATTATGTTTTTTAATATTTTTTTTACTTTATAATCAAATGTCTAATGATGATTATACTTTTTAATATATTTTATCCTTTATCTATCTCAATTTATTTGATAAAAGAGAGAAATTATTTGAAGTCCTACATTTTATACTCTTCTTTTTAACATTTATACATGGAAAATAATTTGTACATTTTATTCTCTTATACGAAATTAGGAGTTAGGGGCATGTAGCAGTTACTATTCATGTTGATTCCTGTTGACAGGGATGGCTGAAAGCTTTTACTCATAATTTTGATTCCTTCAAGATTAATTCGACAAGTGGACAATTACAAATAAAATTTAGTTGAAAAATAGTAAATGTGTATCAAGTTAAAATTTTGATGATTAGGCACCCACTGCCAATGGCTTGTGTCTTAGGGTGTAGGTTCTTCGATCAATATAACAAATTTAATGGAAGAATATTCCATTATAGTTTTCATTTATTGACATTGATAATAATACTTCATATTTTTGGAAGATTGTAACAGACAAATATTAATATTTTTTCAATTAAAGGAATATAACTGAATAATATCTTAAGAATATGTTAATATTTATGATAAATTTTAGGTGAAGTTTTATATTTTTTATCTTAATATATATTTCAAGTTTTTTTGATTGAATTAACATAGAATAATTCATTTAAAAGTGATTCCATCAATTTTACATTGGCAGGGGCTAATAAGATTCTTTTTTTTTTTTTCTTTCTGACAAAGTGAGCCACTTAGAACACAAGTATAATATACTATTCATTATTATTATTATATTTCAAGATAAAATTATATTAAATGAATAAAATTATAACTTAAAAAAAAATATATGAAAAGGGAGCTATGAGTGGTAGACGCTAATGGAGCCCAAATTTGATGGTTAACCCTCTTTATCATGATTTTTTCTATGAAAGTTATCTATTCAATATTGTTCTTCAATTGCTAATATAATTAATGGTAGTGGGAAGGGTAGGGACACGGACATTCAAAAAAATATTTATAATTATAATTATTATTATATATTTTTAATAGTTTATCTAAAATTTCATTTTATATTTAATATAGTTTCCTAATAAAATTTGTTATAATTTACTGTTTAAAAAACATAATTATGATCATATGGACATCAAATTTAGCCTCTAGACCTTAACCACTACAACATTTTGACTAAAATAAGTTGTAATTAAAGTCACCCTAAAGTCATCTTAAAGTTACATTTAAGTTATCAAATGAGATACTTCTGAAAGAAAATTTTATTCCCTAGATTGAAATTTAAAGTTGGCTAGGTGACTTAAAGTTGTCCCTAATGTTGAATTTTATATGACACATATATAATATTTACCAAAGTATGGGATAAATTGAGCCCTAACATAACTCTAATATTACCCTAATGTCCTCTGCAGGTGACTTTTACATAACTTTGCTAAGTGACATAAGATATCTCTTTAGTTCGACATTACGTTTGTTTTTAGTTCAATACTAAGTTTGATTTTAAGTGAGAAATAAGGTCTAAATTTAAGTTCAACACTAATTTTGAATTAATTCATTCACTAAATCTAACATTGAGTGTGATGATCCAACTTTAAGGCAATTTTAAAAAGTGTCACTATATCTGACATAAAGGGGATTTTAATACGACACTAGTTTCAAATTTTAATGCAACACTAATTTTAAATTTATGTATGATACTAAGTTGATTAAAATAATGACTTAAGTCTGACTTTAATTTTTATAATCATATTAAAAAAATAGTTATTAAAAATAATTTAATATTATTAAATATAAAATTATTTTCTTGTATTATAAATTTATAATTATCACATATATAATTATATTATTATAATGTCAATGTCAATTATAATTCTAGACATAAAAACATAATTTTTTATGGAAAATGTAAATCAAACATATAATGAAATAATGATTAATTAAACATGATAATAAAACAACACAATAATAAAGTAAAATTCAAGATAATATTAAATAAAAAATAGTTACAAATTCATAAAGTCATGATTAACCTTAGATGATTACAATATCTTTGCCTTAATACCAACCCTAAATAATATCACTCTCACTCATACTTCCACAGCCATCCCCATAGCAATACCTTTAATACATGCAGTAGTTTCAGGGAGTGAAGTATCACCTAAATGAGGAGAACTCTGGTACACATGATCATCCATTCATAGTTAGATGTATTCATCCGTCCACTCATATTTTGCAATAATTGTGATAGTTAGATTGAAGTCCTGGTCACTTGTGTTATTGGGGACTCTTGTAGTGACCTATAAATAATTCATGTTGTGTAGTTCTCTACTTATTATTTGCTACATTTTGACTATTTTTGGTTAATCAACTCCATCACTCAACTAGCACCATTGCTAGGGATTAAATTGAAATCCTAGTCACTTGTGTTTCTTGGGACTCTTGCAGAGAGATATAGAAGTTCAAGTTTTAAAAGTTCACTACATATTTTTTGTTGATTTGTTATCTTAGCCATCGATCCCACAACACTCCACTAGGGACATTAAAAGAATTTAGAGATTTGACAAAATGGACATATACTAAATTTGTTGCAAAAAACTATAAATGTGTCATGTTTTGAGGAGGTTCCCCATTTTTGAATATGAATCTAAAATGTTGAGTGTCTCTGCTTTCATACATCATCACTAATTTAAGCATGATATGGTTTTAGTATGTATCACTACAAGTTTGTAAATGGTTATATTCTAGAATTTTTCTTCTAGTGGTAACTCCAAAACATCATCTAGTTTCAAAGAAAGATCAGTGCCCACTTCAAATATCTTCAACTTTGAGAAAATTTTATGTGCAAAGCTAGAAGGATTGAGGTCATCCTTCAAAGGTGACTCATCTAAGAAAATTTTCTCATCCTTAAGTGTACATCAGATAAAAGGAGATAAGTTTGGAGGCCCATTAAAGGAAAAAGAGTAACTACAAAGAAATGTTTACACTGTAAATATTATAGTAATCTTAGAATTTTTGTTGAAATTAATATTATTCAAGATTATCATATCTATCTTAGTGAATCATAATCATACAGTCAAATTTATTATCCATCTCCTTCTCAATTAGTTGAATCCCCTCCTAAGTTTGATGTTTGGGGGTATAGATGTCCATGGAAAGCACACCTAAAAAAAATAAATGAGTAAAAGATACTTTACAATTATTTTACACACATCCAAATCCTGTGAGAGACATGAAGGCAAGGTAAGGTGGTGGAAAAGGGATACTATAGTACAATTTGTAATAATTAACAAATTACAAATTATCATGGAGGCCTCTGATCCCACAAGAGTAGAAAGGAAATGAGTGGGAAATTGAAATGGATAACGAGTATGACCATCCAGCTGGTAGGGTGGGCATGTGTGCCAAAATTTGATTATATGGTGATGCTATTGAAGTAAGTGTGTGTATGGAAGGATGCATTGTTCACTGATTTGGCATGATAACTAAGCATCTCTTTAGAGATGTTGATGATCTTTTGCTTGGAGTTGCATAGGGCCCTATTTTGGAAAATCTTTTTGAAGTTCTAGGTTTCCAAAGATATTAAATGTACCCTTTCAAAACATAGCATTAGTTCCTTCCTTGCTTATCCTAATTCCTCATGTGTTCGGAGGAGATGTCTCAATAGTTTTATATTAAGGGGAAATCTGAGATATCTAGGTGGGTCTTGCAAATGTTGGTTTTATTCCCATGATGGAGGCAAATATTTTACTTTATGGAAACCAACAACATTAAATGGTACGTGACCTTTATTTATGAAAAAAGGTTAAGGATGTCTTGTTTGAAATATGGTCCATATCTACAGATCAGGTTGGGAAGATTAAATTGATCAACAGTGGAAATGTTGAAGGAACGGTCTTTGACTTGCTAGATGACATTGAAAAAAGACTTATTCTGAGGTAGACACAACCAAGGTATATAAGATCAAAAATTATTAAGTTGCTTTTACTGAAAGACGATGAGCCTCCAAGTGAATAATATGGCCTGAGTTGTAGCTATTATTTCAATATGTGTCTATCTTGAGGTTTTACATAGGCCATTTATGGGTGAAGATATACAAGCCTTGAAAACCTATTTATAGTGATCTAGATGCAAGTAATAAGGGTAGATCTTAGAACTCTAGTCAAATAGAAGATTCACCTAGTTCTAAAATTGATGGCTTGCTCCCTTCTTTTCTATACTTTATCAGTGAGTCATTAGGGTCTTTTAGGAGGCATAGCTACTCTAGTCACTTGAGAATGAATAGAAGTAAACCTTTTTGGTATAAGATATGCGGCCTAGCAGGAGGTAACATGAGTGAGCATGGCCTCACAAAGTACTTTAAATTGGTTTAGATATAAATGTTCATAAGCTATGGCCCTCATTGTTTTGACAGTAATGTCTTTAGCCTAGATATGTACATGAACTTTTACACCAGTAAATGAACATCAGAAGAAGTGCAAGACACGAAATGATGTAAACATTCACCTTTTTTCAAAATGAAAATTTGAATGCTTTGCTTGACCAGGATGTAGTAATGGAGTTATGGTAAAAAAAAACTGTAAGTTGTAAAATTTTACAGATGGGGCTCCAAAACTCCTTGGGAAATTTGTGTGGGAGAAGCAATTTGCATAGTGCAATTGAAAATTGTGATCAACTCTTCCAATCCCATGTGGTAAATCAGGTAAGAGAAAAGCCAACTCAAAGACAACTTTAGGGAGAATTGGTGGAGAAATGCAATTTTTTACTTGTGTAAATTATAAATTATACTTGGGTCTCCCACACCCCCAGCTAATGTTGATCAATAGGTGGATTTAATGCAAGGGGGAACTTCCAAAACTAATTGTAATTTTACAATTTTGAAAATTTGTAATTTATAGTTGAAGTTCTGGATTCCCTAAAAAGAACTTTTGAGGGAAATGGGAATCCAAGTATAATTTTTAATTTTTCAAAATTACAAATTGTCATTGGAGTTCCATATTTCCTAAAATGAATTTTTAAGGGAATCCATAACTCCAACTATAATTTGTAAAGGTAGTTAGAGGAATCATTTTTCTTGTAAATACATGAAGATTACAGGCATGGTAAATGAGTTTTTATAATTGAAAGCATCTTAGTAGGACTTTTGGGTTCTGACTGTGATTTTAAAAATTTACAAAATGCAACCCCCATTCCTGGATTGCAAGTGGATGTAAAAAATGTATAAATAGAAGGCTTGTCTTCTATTCTAGGTTGTTTTTACTAACTATAGGAGCTTCAAAATTTTAGGATCATTGTTATGTGCATTTTATCTCTCTTGCTAAGGTGGTTGATGTATGTAAGATGTCTTTTCAAGATAATTAAAAATACTTGTGGTTCTTATAATTTCTTATTCATGAAATGTAATAATATGTTTTACAAGTTCTAGGATTGGATATTTAGTTTTGTGATCATTATTAGTTGTTATTTTGAGCATGGATATACATTATAAATCTCTTTCTATAGTTATATTTGTATATATGTTGTTGAATACCTTTTAAGGGCACCCTGGTTTATGGATTCAATAGGGAAAAGTATTTGAAATTTTAGTTGCAGTGTATGCTCTAAGGTTTCAAGGACAATTTGGGTGTTTGCATTGTATTGGCACAAATGGATGCAAACCACTCTTGGTAGTTCATATTAGATTGTAAGTCACTTTTACTACATCTTTATAATAAGTGATGTCATGGATGTTGAAATAATCCCTGTTGTTTGAAAACCACTAGCACACCACCCCCTTTTTTATTAGTATCTAATTGTCCTACCCTATCCTACCCTACACATAACACACCCTTTGCATACTATAAGTTGTATTTACTTGTAGATGCATAAATATTGCATATTTAACATGTGTCTCCATTTTGTGATTTAATTACCTAGCACTATAGTTTTCCATTCAACCCATGTTGTTCAAAATTGTTTAGAATGAAGATTGCAATCACTTTCCCATCTAATTCAGTAGCTTGTATGTGACCTAAAATATTTGTTCATCTCATGTGATAACCCTTCCCATGTGGAGTAAACAAGTTTGGTTGTGCTATGGTCATATTTGTGTTTCCTTGTGCCAAAAATCCCCATAGAGCTTGAATTGCAGAATATCTCCATGTGAGCAAGCTACCCGTTAGGTCCTTTCAACTTGGTTTGGATAGAGCCAAAAGTAACAGGGAGCTCACCATGCCCTTTGTAAATGCCTCTCATTCATTTTATCCATTCATTTCATTCCTGATGTTAAACCCTCCCCCAGATATAATGACATATTAGCGAGTTTTTAATCTTTACTTTCCATTTTCTTCAAGTGTGGAAGGTCGAGTGAAAGAGGTGTACAACTGGGAACCAAAACTTCATTCGCACCATTTACAAGGACTAAATTAAAGACCTAGTCACTTGTATTCCTAGGAACTCTTATAGAGAGTTGGAAGCAATTCATGTTGTAAAGTTATCTACTTATTATCTACTATATTTTGACTATCTTTGGTTCATCAACTCTGCCACTGAACTGACACCATTACAAGAGATTATATTGAAATCCTAGTCACTTATGTTTATAGATACTCCTACAGAGAGCTATATAAGTTTAGGTTTGAAAAAATATCTGCATGGTATTTGTTGATTTGTTATCTTGGCCATCAATGCCATAGCACTCCATTGGGGACATGTAAAGAATTAAGAGATTTGAGTAAATTGACATATACTGAGTTTGTTGCAAAGAACTATAATTTTGTCATGTTTTTAGAAGGTTTCCCCTTTTTAAATATAAATCTAAAATGTATAGTATCTTTGCTTTCATACATCATCACTAATTTCAGCAAGATATGGTTTCAGTATGTATCACTACAATTTTGTAAATGGTTATATTCTAGAGTTTTACTTCTAGTAGTGACTCTAAAACATTATCATATTTAAAATAAAGATCAGTACCCACTTCAAATATCTTCATATTTAAGAGTTCTTTTGCATGCAAAGATGGAAGGATTGGCGTCATCCTTCAAATGTGACTCATCTAAGAAACTTGTCTTGACCTTAAGTATTCATAAAAAAAGAGTCAAGTTTGGAGGCCCATTGAAGGATAAAGTATAGCTACAAAGGATTGTTTGTGCTATCAAGATTCTAGTAATCCTAAACTTTTTATTGAAATTCCTATTATTCAAGATTGTCATAGCTCTCCTAGTAATTCAGAATCATACAATCCAGTTTATAATCCTGGTCCTTCTCAACCAGTTGAATCCCCTCCTAAGTTTGATCCACCAAGCCCATCTTGTTCACCCCCTCACAACCCTTTGCCATTTGTTCATGAACACACTGTTGAACCAATAATGAGGCCCAATGGATTGGCACCTAGCTTTGTGTTCTGGTGTTTTTTTCACACCCACAAGGGGTGTACATCCTCGTTAAAGAGTCAGTGTTAGTGCACAAAAACACATTAAACTAATTGTGCCCTTGTTGAGGATAAATACCTAATTTGTCTAAATCAGTTCCTATTTGTGAGCGTTCACCCAAGGTCAAGATGTCCTATTTTTGCCTCAGATCAAAAAATTTCCACATTCAATAAAAATCCATTATCCCTCTCCTTACCTTGTGTAAACCTTATGAGGACTTTTCTTAAATAACATTGAATATTTTTTTATTCTAAATAGATGTACAGAGGTGTATACTCTGAAGGGAAATAGATGATTTAGTTGCATTAGATTTTAAACAATCCTATCATGGACATGAAGTTGAACCAATTACACCCAATTCATTTGATTATGCTAAATCTTCTAGGAGGGATGGTATTCGCAGTTCAACTAGTGAAGAAGATAGAAATTCACCCAAGGTTGTTAGGCTAAGGTAAAACATTCTTATTAATTGGGTATGGTGATTGGGATTTGAGGCATTGGAAGTTTGGTTGACAAATGCAAAAGGTGTTTGGCATTTCCGTGGAGATTTGGACATTAGAGTGCAATTTGAAAATAGTACGAAGTCGTCCGCGGGAATGGCACTAAGGGAAAAACACGCAATATATTTTCAAAAACAGCAGGTTTTTTAGTCTACGTTGTGAGTAGCCTGCCCACGTAGAGGTAGAGGTTAATGAAAACACATCAATGTCCTAAACACTCATCCCCACGTAAGAGAAACCGTGCCCATGCAGAAAGTAAAAATTAAAAAAACATTATAAGGAATGCAACGTAGTTATTCAAAAGCTGCAAGGAAATAAATGGCAGAGAATTTACATTTGACAGCAGTGTTACTGAATTGCCAATGGCACCTTGAAGTTCCACCCGAAAGTCGGGTCAAAATGCACTTGCAAAAGGGTACGGAAATCCCCGTGGGAAGGTGTTACGGAGAAGGGCAAAAAACAAATATCAAAAATACAATGTAGCAATTGCAAAATAGGTCTGACATTTCTGCCAGAACTTTGGGTGTTGAAACACAAATTGCGTTTGGGGGTAGATAAGTCCGCAGAAAGCATAATTGCAAAAAAAAAAAAGAGGAGAGTAATAGACGCTTTGAAAATTCTTTACACACCTCTGGATCCCGTGATTCACAAGAAGGCAAGGTAAGGTGGCAGAAAAGGGAGACTGCAGTGCAATTTGTAACAATTAACAAATTAAAAATTGTCATGGAGGCTTCGGATCTCGTAGGAGTAGAAAAAAACGAGTGGGAAATTGAAATGGATAACGGGTATGATCGACCAGCTGGTAGGATGGGGATGTGTGCCAACATTTGATTAGATGGTGATGCCATTGAAGCAATCTTGTGGATTGAAAGATACATTGTTCGATGTTTTGACATGATAACTGAGTATCTCTTTAGAGATGTTGATGATCTTTTGCTTGGAGTTGCACAGGGCCCTATTTTGGTAAATCTTTTCCAAGTTATAGGTTTCCAAAGATATGAAATATACCCATTCAGAACATAGCATTAGTTCCTTCATTGCCTCTCCCGATTTTTCATGTGTTTGGACGAGATGTCTTGATAGTTTTATATTAAGGGGAAATCCGAGATATCCAGATGGGTCTTGCAAATGCTAGTTTTCTTCCCATGGTGGAGGCAAATATTCTACTTTCTCAAAACCAACAACATTGAATGGTGGGTGACCTATATCTACAAAAAACTATTAATGGCATCTTCTCTGAAATATGACCTGTATCTGCCGATCAGGTTGGGAAGATTAAATTGTTCAACGGTGGAAATGTTGAAGGAACAATTTTTGACTTGTCAAACGACATTGTAAAATAACTTCTTTTGAGGTAGATGCAACCAGGGTATACAATATCAGAAATTACTAAGTTGTTTTTATTGAAAGACGATGAGACTCCAAGTGAATAATATGACAAGATTTGCAGCTATATTTTCAATGTGTGTCTAGCCTGAGGTTTTGCACAGGGCATTTATGGGCGAAGTTGTACAAGCCTTGAAAACTTGTTTATAATGATCTAGATGCAAATAAGAAGGGTGGATATAGAAACTACAGTCAAATAGAAGATTCACCTAGTTCTAAAATCCAGCTTAAGTGTTTGGGCGTAGAAAGATCAGTCTCAACATTTGCCTTACTCCGTTCTTTTGGATACTTTATCAGGGCGTCATTAGGGTCTTTCAGGAGGCATAGCTGCTTTGGTTACTTGAGAATGAATAGAAGTAAACCTTCTTGGTATAGGATCCGTTTCCTAGCTTGAGGCAGGACGAGTGAGCATGGCCTCACAAGGCACTTTGGAATTGGTTTAGAGATAAATGTTCATAAGTTATGGCCCTCATTATTTTTATGGTAATGTCTTTGGCCTAGATATGTACATGAAATTTTACACCAGGAAATGATTAGTAGAAGAAGCACAAGACATAGAACGATGTCAACACTCACGTTTTTCAAAATGAAAATTTGGATGTTTTGCTAGACCCGGTTGCAGTAATGGAGTTAGGAAAAGAATTTAAAAAAATTGCATATGAGGACCCAAAACTCCTTGAGAAATTTGTGTGGGAGAAGCAATTGCAAATTGCAGTCAACTCTCCCCATCCCGCTAGTCAAAGCAAGTGAAAGAAATGTCAACTCAAAGAGAACTTCAGGGAGAATTGAAGGAAAAATATAATTTTTTATTTGTACAAATTGCAAATTGTACCTGGGTCTCCCAAACCCCCAGTCAATGTTGGTTAACAAGTGGCCTTAATGTAAGGGGTAACTTCCATAGCCAATTATAATTTTGAAATTTTTCAAAATTGCAATTTGCAGTTGGAGTTCCAAATTCCATAAAGGAAATTTTTGAGAGAAATGGGAACCCCAACTGCAATTTGTAATTTTATAAAATTACAAATTACAGTTGGAGTTCTAGATTCCCTAAAATGATTTTTGTTGGAATATGTAACTCTAACTACAATTTGTAATTTTGCAAATTTGAAAATTATAAATTGTAGCTAGAGTTCCCGTTTCTCTAAGGGAACTTCTCAGGGGAAATCCAATTACGGTTTACAATTATATAATTTGCAAATTCAAATTGTAAAACTTTTATTGGGACCCAAGTTTCCCCAAAACAAACGAAAATTGTAAATTTGCAAAAGTGACTAGAGTTTTCCCAAAAGGTCAAAAAAATGAAAATTAATGCATTTATGCATTATAAAATATGGAGACAACCCTAAAAAGCAAAATTGAAAAAATCAAAGTTGTAAAATGTAAAATGTGAAAAAGCAAGTTGGAGCCAAAAAGCAAAAAGGTAAAATAACTTAAGTATTGGATTTTATCATGTTCTGTTTGTTCAAGCTCCTCCATGGGAGAAAAATTACAAGTTTTCAAGGCCAAGGTGGGCCATTAGAGGAAGATCATTCAAAGGGCCATGGATCTATAATATTCCCATGAAATCATTGCAAGAGCAGGTTTGTTCTATGGCATGCATATGAGGAAGAGTAGTTGTCTAAGAAGGTTCTAGATGTGCAAGCAAGTGGTCAAGTGGAATATCCAAGTAGTTGCACAAGAGGACAAAGTTTTTTTGGCCTCCACCCGGAGTATTCTCTTTCCATCTAAAGCAAAAGACATTTCCAGCCAAGGAGAGAAAATGGTTGTTGCAAATATTCATCATTACTTGTAAGGTATTTAGCAGAATCATTTTTCTTGTAAATACATGAAGATTTTAGGTGTGGCAAAATATTTTCTCTAGCTAGAAGCATCTTGGTAGGACTTTGGGGCGTTGTCTGCAATTTTGAAAATTTTCAAAATGCAACCCCCATTCCTAGATTGAAAGTGGGTGTAAAAGATGTATAAATAGAAGGCTTGTCTTCTATTCTAGGTTGTTGTTGGTCTTTATTTTTCTTAAGTATAGGCTCTTCCAAATTTTAGTATCATTGTTGTGTATATTTTATCTCTCTTGCTAAGGTGGTTGTAGTTGTACAACCATTAGCAAGTTCTGAGAACATGTCTATATGTCTTCCCTTCCCAACATGGAGCAAATCCACCATGCTTATCCCCATGATAGCATTTTGAAATATTGATGTATGTAAGGTTTCTTTCAAGATAATGGAAAATACTTGTGGCTCTTATAATTTCTTATTAATGAAATGCAATAATATATTTTACAAGTTCTATTTATTAGATATTTAGATTTGTGTTCATTATTGGTTGTCATTTTTAGTATGGATCTAGGTTATAAATCTCTTTCTGCAGTTATATTTAGAAATATGTTGTTGAATACCTTTTAAGGGAACCTTGGGATATGGATTCAATAGGTAAAAGTATTTGAAATTTTAGTTGTAGTTTATGCTCTAAGATTTTAAGGATCATTTGGGTGTTTGCATTGTATTGGCACCAATGGATGGAAACCACTCCTAGTAGTTCTCATTAGATTATAGGTCATTTTTCCTATATCTTTGCAATAAATGATGTCATGAATGTTGAAAGAATCCTTGTTGTTTGAAACCTACTAGCACACCACCCACTTTTTTTATTACTATCTAATTATCCTATCATATCCTACCCTGCACATAACAAACCTTTGCATACTATAAGTGTTATTTACCTATAGATGTATAAATATTGCATATTTAACATGTGTCTACTTTTTGTGATTTAAAAAATCAGCACTATAGTTTTCCTTTCAGCCCATGTTATTGATTTTTTTTAATTGAAGATTGTAGTCACTTTCCCATCTATCTTTAGTAGCTTGTATGTGACCTAGAGCATTTATTCATCTCATGTGACAACCCTTCCTGGGTGGAGTGAACAAGTTTTGTTGTGCCCTAGCCACATTTGTGTTCCCTTGTGCCAAAAATATCTTTGGAGGGTGAATTGTAACATGTCTTCATGTAATCAAGCTACCCCTATAGTCCTCTCACTTTAGTTTAGGTAGAGCCAGAAGTAGCAAAGAACTGACCAAACCCTTTATCAGTACCTCTTAGTCATTTTCTCCATTCATTTCATTTTTTATGTTAAATTGTACCCTATATATAATGACATATCAATGAGTTTTTAATCTTTGTTTGCCATTTTCTTCAAGTGTGTAAGGTTGAGCAAAAGAGGTGTAGAACTAGGAACCAACACAACCATTTATCTACTCTATTTTAAAAAAAAATAGGAGTTACTTTTAAAATTTTAGATGTTTTAATTAATTATACTTAATCATTTTTCAAAAAAAAATATTACTTTGAAAACTAGACTCGAAATGTTACATTTCATGTTCTTACACCATCTTCAAATTTGGACTGTAGATATCTAAAATTTCATGAAAATCATGTCCACAAGTAGGCCACTTTTTTTCCCATAACTTTGTGCACTTATCCACTTAAAGAAGACCCTTTGTCATTAATATCGAAGGGGGAGAAAACTAGTTTGAGGGAGAAAAGATTGATCAAAATTTAATATATTTTGCCATCAATGACAAAGGGGAGTTTATTGGAATAATGTTATCATTGATGTTAGTTTGATGTCTTTAATTTCAAAATGTGTTGTCATTGTTGTTTATAAGCATCTAGTAAAAATGCATGGTGAGTGGTTTTTGAGGTATGCATGAGTGAAGGTTGATTTCTAGGTAAGGAAATATATTTGAGGCATCATCATAAGGTTTTCAAAGATAATCAATGGTCAATGTTGTTACTCAGTGTTGTCTTTATTGTTGGAAGGCTTGTGTCAAGATTGGTTTTGCACTAGTGAACTGTAATCAAGGTAAGATGTTAAGTGTTAGAGCCTTGTGATGTATTGAAAAGGTATGAGCATAGGATGCCTAGTCTTGTGCATAAAGAGGCATGGTGGAATAGTGAGTTGGATGTTATTAGGCGTATAAAGGTTATATAAGTTTGATATAAAATGTCTTTGAGGATAAGTGCTTGAGAATCAGATCCTTGTTTCAAGTATCAAGAAATTTTGGATTCTTGTCACGGCCTAGTCATGGTATGAGGAGAGAGATGAGTGGTCTCAAGCATGTGATAATATGTATGGTAGTGGTTGAGCATGGTAATGTGTTTTATGGAATGAGTGTGATATTTTAATCATGATAATGAGGTGTTGAGACCATGAAAAGAGGCATGAAGGTCAAGTACTTGAGTGATTTAAGACTAGTCATAGCATGAAGAGACATAGTGAGAAGGTATGAGCATGGTGGCTTGGTGAGATGGATGCATATAGGCATAAAAGTATTTATAAGGTTTTTTTAGCATTCGTATGATTCATGGTGAGTCTCAAAGTGATCTTACATGGGTAAGACCTAAAAGCCTAGTATACAACTAAACCACCTCTAGACCCTGCTTGGCCTAATGAGGCATCATGAGCTGTTGACAAGACACATGAATAATTTTTGATAGTGGAGTTTGTATGGAATTTATATGAGGTGATAAGATCTTGGACAGTAGTTAGAAGGCCAATTTCAATGCTTAATGTGACATGCAGGTCAAGGTCTAAGCAAGCAAAGAGAGAACACATGGCTTAACGAGATATTATGATAAATTTATAAGGAATGGTTGAGTAGGTGAGTATTGATAAAGGTGATTAAGTTGTTTTAATCATGTGCATGAAGTTTTAGGTAAAAAATTAAAGGTTAAAATAAGAAAAAAGTGTCTTAAGGTCTCTCGAGTGCATAAGATGAAGTGTTATCTACCTAAGAAGTTTTTTCAAGTGTTTATTGGCATGTGCAGCATTTTCATGAGGACCTAATATTTTCATGGTATATGGGTAAGGGTTCTAGCTCAAATTTTGAAGCATTGGCTTCTAGAATGATGGGCTAAACTTTATGAATGATTGTTAAGACTAGAAGATGGTTTAAACCCTCAAGAACCCTAACAATGACCTGATGTTGAAGATATTGATAAAAATTACCTAGGATGGTATCAAATTGATATATAAGTGATTAGAGGTTGTATTCAACTCTCCCAATTTTCTCTAGGTATGATAGATTTTATAGGTGAGTAATTGGATCCTACAGGAAAGGTCTTATTTCTTATAAATTTAGTGTTGACCAAGTCAAAGTATGAAAGTCATTGGAGAAAAAAATTTGATATTTTTATTTTGTTTCCATGGTGGTTTTTGAACAGGTTCTATCCTTAAGGTATGCTAAACCAATCATACAAGTTGACCTATCACTAACAGGCCTAATGATGCAGATAGTGAGAAAACCAATGAGAAGTTGATTAGGGATGTATTTTCATGGATTAGGGATGAATCCAATTGCATGGAGGTGTTTTTAAAGACATTTAATACATTTTAATATTGGATATAATATTTGAAGATCATTTTATATGACAAAATGTTGCTCAGAAGTTGACTTAACTAGTTCTAATGTGCCTATGAGGAGAGAGATCCATAGATTGGTCTATATTTATAACATTTGTCATTAGACCTTAGTGTTTTTGTGTTTGTACATGTTATGAATATCTCTAATAATCATATTCATGAATCAATATTCTTTCAATGTCTCTATAGGTGTTGGAATTCAAAGTCACCATGATTGGTCTTTGAAGAAAATTGATAGTTCTAAGTTAACAAGATATAGTTATGAGTTTGAAGCCTTGTATTATGATATAAAGTGTCTAATGAATATGGTGATGTTTTTTGGGACATATATGATATATCCATGCTTTTTATAATGTTTTAGAGTCAGTTTAAAAGGTTTAAACATTAAATCTAAATCTGAGTAAGGATTGTGAGAGAGAAGGTCAACAAATTGGTATGTAAGACCAATAGTTTCCACTAGAATTTGTGATCTATATTTTGGAGGTTGATCAAAGGATTTTCTAGGATATTATACACGCATTAAAATTATTTTAGTGTGTCTCTTTAGGTGTCAAAATCTCAAGGTTCCATGACTGTGTTTGGAAGCCAGTTGGTAGTTCAGAGTAAGCTACTTGGAAAGAAGGCTTTGAACCTATATACTCTAATTTTAGGCATCTAATGAAGTTTATGATAACTATGATGTCATGAGGTTTCTTAATATGTGATTTTTTGCCATGGTATTTTGTAAAAATGGTATTTATGCTTCAGTTATTCAAGCCATTTTTTTGTGTTTGCACAAGCTTATTATGAACAGTGTTTTGAGAAGAGGTTTAAGTAGTGGTTGGACCTAAAAGGTTTTATCGACATAAAGTAAAGTTGTCTAAGGTATATTTGAATAATATATGAAGTGATCCTTGTGTGTATGGAGTTTTTAAGAGTTCCAAGAAAGACTAAGTGTAACGTGCTATAATGAAGGCCTAATGGGATTAGGTCTCCTTAAGAACTAAAAGAGGGATTTTGGTCCTATATGGTATGACTGACCTATAATATTGTTTTATTCATGTTTTAAATGTGTTAATAAGTGTGTGTGTGTGTGTGTGTGTGTGTGTGTGTGTACAAGTGAATAAAAAGAGAACATTGAGTATCAGAAGGAGGTCATGTAGACCATCATAGGGGTGTATATAATTAGTCATGGATATCCAATAGGAGGTCTGATTATGAATATCAGGGTCATATGACCTAATCAATCTTGAAGAGAGTTGGTAAAACAAAGAAGACTAGAGATAGTTATGAGAAGGATAGAAGATAGAGAAGAGATGAAAAAGGACCATCATATATTGAAGACTACAACTAGGAAAATTGTGTAGGGATAAGATTACTTGGCCAAGTGGGTGATTTGTCAAGATCTGCTTAAGTTGGTGTTGAGTCACTAAGGGAGTTGGTGCTTCCTTATAAGTGGGTGTTTGCTAAAAGACTCTGTCAAGTTGGTGCTTGATAGACTAGGGTTGGTGCTCTAAGTTTAGTGGGCTCTCAATTTAATTTGATTCATTTATTTATAAGACTATTTGTCAAAGTTATGGTTAATGGGTTTTATTCCCCATGAGGGTTTCCCATATATCTGATGTGTTCATACTTTCTATGTATACTCTCATTACTATGCTTCTAGATTAGTTGATATTGCTCACATGATGATGTTGCTTGGTGATTGATTAATATATATATTCAAGTGCAAGTAAAATTTTATAAGGACACTAATTCAACACCCTCCCCCCCTCAGTCATCTTGATTCCATCAAATTCATCCAACATCTCATTCAGGACCATGTGGTCAATATTAAGTAGTGTCACATGAAAGACCAGGTTGCATAGATCTTCACCAAACATGTTTCTCAAGGATATTTTAGGGTAAAGGTATTTGTCATTGAGGGGGGATTATTAGTAGTTCCTCCTTCATCTTGATTATACATGGGTACCTAATCAATGACTTTATTTCTAAGACACATTTTTTGAGTTTTATTATTTCCCCAAATTAATCTTTGGAGAGGAAGTTAGAGAAATAATCTAGAGATAAGCTTTCTTTGGGTCTTAACCTAAGTAAATTTGACCTAAATTAGGTTTAAAAATGTGTGATATACACTTAGAGTTTCAGAGTTAGCAAGCAAATATCATTTTTAGGTGTTCATATAATTAACTTTGTTGGTGTGCACCTGCTCACTATTCATTTCACAACCAATGGTGACATTTGGCACTTGGTAGGTACTATTAATTTCTCAAATAGTTTATCTTCAAATTGACAAATGATATCTCAGTCATCTTCCCTCAATTAATATAAATAGAGGGTAATGTGTACACGTTGTAGTGAAGTATGAGAATAAAAAAAACTCTAATTCTATAAGTTTTTGTTATGAGATTGTTGAAAGAATCATTTTATCATTAAATTTATTTAGATTTTCATATTTAAATTTATCCATTAGTGTGGTTAAGGTCAAGGTGATCTTGGAAAAATTGACAGATCTCATAATCAATTTCTATATCCTCAGCTTCTTCAAGATGGTTTCAAATACACCATAAAAATTTGTATCTTTCTAAGGCCAAATCAATATATTATTAATTTCAACTAAGACTAAGTCAAGTCCTCTAGACCAATGTAATATTATAATATATATTCATTCTAATGCTCTTCTTCTCTAGGATTTTCAACTAAATCTAGGTAGTCTTAGGGTATAGGCAAGGGATTTTGGCTCTATATCTATTCTATGCCAGTAAAGGGCCTTGAATTCTAAGTTGATCTAGAAGTGTTTCCTTCTCCAAGGAGACATCCTCTTCCTTTGAATTTTCCTCTTCTTCAGGTAGTCAGTTTAAAGAACTAAACTTTTTTTTAGATAAAATTTCTTCTGGCTTCTAGACTGTTTTCAATTTTTATTTATATTTATATTTATATTTTTTTAATAAATTTCCTTGAAATGTTCTTCTCTTTTTTGTTAGATTATTCTCTGATTTGGGTATTCCCTTACAAAATACCCATGAACATGATAGATTCTACATGTAAATTTGAAAATTTTCTCATTATATATCTTGTGTCCATTTTTAGACTTAGATTTGAGTTTGATAGCTAGGGGTGAGGGTTTAGAATGATCCATTATGATATAGATCCTAGTATATACCACTATATTCCCTATCTCCATGGATTTTTCCATGCAAAAATATTCTCTAAGTTAGTTCTTGACTTGCTCAAATATCTCCTCTTTTCATAGTTGTTTTGGAAGGCTAGTCAACTGGGTTTAGTCCAGATCAAAATATAAATCATCTGATTTACGCTTGAAACCCACATCCTGTGGCCTCATGTAAAGACCAACATGTCTCATGAACTAAGGTCCTCTTTAATAACTTTCATCCTTCTATTTTCCATATTCAAAATTAATCTAAAAAAACTTGGAGGAGAAGATTTAACTTGTTTCCAAAACTGATATTCCAATTTTTCCAAGTGATTTTTTTAGATCTCTTACCCTTAGCCAATATCTCATGAATTCACATATTAAGGCACATTATTTGAGGTGTAATATTATGGGTTTGATTTTTTTTAATTAAATCTATATGATAGGTATTTTTCCCACTCCATGGATGATTTGGGTGGAAAATTCTTTTGATTGCACTTCTTTTCTCTTGCCATAGTTTGCTCCTTTTGGTGAGCTTTCCTCTTATCAGGTCATAATTATTGAGTGATACTTGTCACTTGTAAGGTTCTATTTTTTGATTGTCATATTTTCCTTGCACTTGGATAATTTGTTGTTATAAGATTGAAATTTTAATTCTTATTATTAAACCTTAATTATACCATAGTAATAAAAAAAATTAGGATTTTTACTTTTTGTACTAAATGTTTGTGCCATGTGTATATCTCAATTATTATATTATTATAAAATATAGTATTATGTGTATTTTTATTTATGCATTAGAATTAATAGTAAATATGAATTGTTCTAATAAAACATAGTATTATGTGTAACTTTATTCATGCAGTAGAATTAATAGTAAATATGTATTGTTTTGAAATAAAATTAAAATGATTATGTTGTAAAAATAAAATGTGTTTCCAAATAAGAAATTGCAAATGAATCATATATTAGGTTATGTCATAAATAAGATTTGATGGATGTTTTGAGCATTTTGACATATTTTAATTGTATGTTGTTATGTTTAAATACGTTAAATCGTCCCTTTAGTCACATCATAAATAAGATTTGATGGATGTTTTGAACATTTTGACATATTTTATCTCTATATTGTTATGTTTAAATACATTAAATCATCTCTTAAATCACATTATAGATTAAATTTGATGGATGTTTTGAACATTTTGACATATTATATCCATATATTGTTTTGTTTAAATATGTTAAATCATCTCTTAAAATATATCTTTATTTAAAATAATTTTTATTATATCAATGTGTTATTATGTAATCAAGAAACAACAAAATAAGTAAATGTTAAGCGCAATCTGACTTGGCGAAAGGGATGTTATTGAAAAATCTTAAACTTTAACATCTAGAGTCAAATTCAGATTAAATGCTTGTGGAATTATTATTATTATTGACTTGTTGGCATCGATAGTGATAAAGGATGTATATCGAGGTTAAAGATCTGATTTAAACAACAAATGGTTGTGATAAAGTGAATGAGACATAAAAGAGTGACAAGTTAAAACAAGGCTTAAGTATTTATTGCAGAGATTTATTCAAAAATAATTTGAGTTAAAATTTTCAAAAAAATTTAAGTTTTTTATATAAATTTTTCATATTAATAAGAAAAGTTATGTACGAATTATTTTGAATTGTATTGAGTGTTGTTTTCTATTTTGTGATATTTAGGATTTGAGTAGGTAATACATGCCTTTCATTCATTCCTTTTTCTTTTCTTTTCTTTTATAGTTTATGATTAGTTATTAATTTTGTAGGAAAAGAGACTATATTTTATAGATTTGCATAGAATTTATGGAAAGTTATTGAATTTTTCAAATATGTAGGTCAAGGGACCAAGATTGTGAAGTCAAATTTCAAAAATTTAAAGTTGAATAGAATAATAATTTTTCAAAAAAAAAAGCTATTTTTCCCAATGTCAAGAGTATGCACTTCAAAAAATATATTTATTTGCATCAAATTTTATGGTTTTTTTAATTTATTTATGAACCTATTTTATGTTGTCTATTTCCACCAATTGCCCTCAGATTCGTGACATTTCATTTATACTTCTAAAATAGTCTATCTGTTGTAATACTTTTCTAGAATATTCCTTATTGTAATTATCTAGATAATATTCTTTATTGTAATTATTTAGATAATATTCTTTATTGTAATTAGATTCATATTTTATTACTTTATTTGATGAAATCATGTTAGACCTAGTTGAATGTTGTATATGTGGGGTATTTTGATGTAAAACCACTTTTCCCATAATACATTTTGCTCAACTTGTATTCTCTTACACCCTTTAAGGATAGATCTTGTTCTATTATGGTAGATATGAACATACTAAGACTTATTCTATTTATTTAAAATTATTAGCCCTATTTCTTTGTGTGTTCTTCAAACTCAAGTTCCTAGTGATTACATTTAAAATCTCCACTAGTTCAAATATTAGATTAATTCTAAATCATAATGATTTTGTTAAAATTCCTTTAGTTAAATTGAGAGCCTCTTTTAAAAATAAAATGGTGTCACTCAATAATATTTATGTTCCTTATATTGTTGCATGTTATATTGTAAATGATTTCAAAATTCCTTTGAATGACAGAGGTGAAAATTTTTGTATATTTTTAGAAAAACATTCAACTGAATCCTAAACTAATAGATACAATATCTTATGTGTTGAAGTATTTCTAACAATAAACTTTAGGTCAAGAGTCCCCAACTGAACCAACAATCTAGTATACAACCTATTGAGCAAATAATATATATTTGAATGATAATTATGAAAGTAAAACCCATTGAGGGTACTTTTCCATACCTAATGATGTGGTAATATCCCAACTTTCTTCTAAAACATTTCCCCCTATTGTTTCCATCCCTTCCAATCTTGTTTATGTTTCTCTTCCTTTCAAAATGTTTTTAATGCTTGTCAAATTATTACAACTCCTTCATTTGTTGCTTCTCAAATTCTTCATCCACACTAATATGCTTCTCAAATTTCATCTCTTCTTGAATATATTTTTGAATAGAATTATTTGTGTAATGTTTCTATTCCTACCTATTCTCTCTCCATTCCTCTTCTAACTCCTGATATAACTACTATGATGTAACTTAAATTATGTGGTGTTTAATAATAACTTAAATTACTTTCTCAAGGGTCTCAAAATTCAAGTAATGGGGTCACTGCACAGGATATTTTAACTAACCTATTAGATTATGACTTTATTTCCTCCCCTTTACCTGTATGATTTTTTCTCCAAAAGTTTGAATTATTCAATGATGAAGGATATCATATTAAATCATTATAATCATTACCACATAGATATATGCAATCATTCACTACTTTAGTTAAAAAAAATTGAGCTCAAATTTTTATAAGTATTGGCATGAGTTGAGATCAACACGCCCCATTTTAAAAAAATGGGGACCCTACGAAAAATTTAGATCATTCATCCCAAGATATACCCTACTCTTGGTACCACATGACTAACTGTCCCCGCCCCCTACCCCTTCTTGTATGATTTGAAAAATCTAGAAGACATATTAATTTATAACAAGTGTTCATGAGGTATTTTTAAATATTTTATTGATGTCTAATTCACTAATATTTATAATGATTTGGCATGTTTATAAGTACTCTTATGAGGGGTGACATTCGAATATCTATGATATGATCCATAGAACGCAACCAAGGTTACTTGATTGAGGTTTTCCAAATCTTGGTTTAATGTTAACTATGACAAAATTTGTGTTCAAGACCATTAATATCATGTTTTAGACTAAGGTCCAAGTCAGATTTTGTGATTAAGGTTTAGGATTTTAGACATGTCCCTTTTATTTTTATCTCATGATTTGCTAGTTTTCACACCTTTTATTTGTTGGGATTCCAATGCCAGTTCAGCCTTAATTGACACATGGCAATCTTGCATGCATTGATCACTCAACCACATAAATTTTCAAAGTGTGTCGCATATCTTTTAAACATTGACAAAGTGCATGACCTTGCGATCCAATGGGATTTTTCCACTTGTCACTCAATCATGATATTCCAAGATTAAGGAGTTACAAAGTTCATGACCTTGTAATCCAATGGGATTTTTCCACTTCACTTAGTCATAGAGTTTTAATCTAATGAAGAAGTTATAAGTTCATGACCCTGTGACTCAATTAGAAAATGCCATATGGTACCTAGTCATAGCCTTCTAAGGATTTGGTTACATTATAAATTTTTGTAACCATGTGATCCTATCACACCATCCCACTTGGCACATGGTTATTTCCCCCATAGTTTAGAGGAAAGATTTCAATTTCATAATACTATAATTGCATAATAAGATGACACTTGGCAGATGGCTACATAACCTTTGGTAGGTGAATGTGATGTGGAAGCCATGCAACACTTGGGAACAATGGGATGAATACATGTGGACCCATGTCTCATAGAAGTAACACGATCAAAATAAACCATGAGACCCAATGACTACATGACCCAATCAAAATGTGACACTTGAAAAAAATGTTGTGACATTTGGGTCCATTAAAAGTTTTATACAACAAATCTTCCTGATAGTGTGAGCCAATAAAAACCTACCACTTGAAAAACCTGTAGAAGTTATGAGGCCACATTAGCCAAAAGATGAAAGGGGTTAGTCCATGTGATAATTAAAGAAGAGAAATCCAATCAAAAGGCAACACTTGGAAAAGTATTGCACAATCCACCAAGATGGTTCAATATTCAAAATAGAAGGCTAAAGTACCCAAAAGAGTAACAAGTGTTTAGTACATGTCAAAACTTAATATCGAGGTAGCATACATTTATTCACAAAATACTAGTTGTAGGCATAAATTTAATGTTGATGGGCCTTATTTATATAGATATAAAGTCAAGTCACTTCATTGAAAAGGTCAAGCCTATGATGATAGGGCATGTCGATAAAATGAAGGCAATGATTGGTTTTCTTCTTAAAATTAAATTTTAAAGACATTATATTAAAACTAAAGAGCCAACCCAACTTTATATCAAAGAAAATTAAAACTCTTACCATTTATGACTCATATTGATCAGTTTAGTTCTAAATTTCAAGTTTAATGCTCACCATCTAAGAGTAATAGGTTGACCTTTAGTTGCTCTCTACTAGTGTTTGAAGCATTCTACAAGTTTTCTAAAGACTTCGTGCATTCCTATACCTTTAAATAAATTCACAAGATTGTCAATCATACAATCTCAAAACATGGTAAAAGTTAAATCATATGGAGCCAAAAAGCAAGAACAAGTTCCATTCATCTACTCTTATGGGACAAATATCATATTTTAAGATACCAATTTAAACTATGTTCTATTGGCTACTAAAGATAAACATTATAATGACTAGTTATACCATGTAAAAAAAATTGTGTATCAAGATAGTGATGATGAATAAGGTTTGAATGAGGAAAAGGATAGATTGGACATTATAGCACTCAAATCTACAAGATTCATATCCAGGTTAGCCTTTCAATCCTATTATGATCTACCCAAACTAGAGATTAAATACAATCAAGAAACAATGACTTAATGGCTCCAAACCTATGATATTAGTGAATCTCTAAGAGATTGGCTGAGAACAAAGGAAGTTTATGTTCAAAAATAAAATCAGTTAAATTATCATCACATAATTTAGAAAGGGAGCACGAATAGGAATGGTTATGATGAATTTGATGCATGAGGCCAAAGACATGGGTCATGTGGATGAAAAATGGATCCCACTATTGTCCATGATAATTGGTGATGGAAAGACTTCCCTTTGGGAGAAATTATACCTTGTAACCTAGTAGCACAAATCAAAAAAGTTATGGCTAACCAATGGGATCATTTTTACATGGTGTCTTACTTGGTGGATGTCATTTGCACTACCTAAAAATTCCTCCTGTTCACCAATTGGGACCCCAAGCTAAAATGGACTATTCCTCATACCTTATTAAAGGTTAGATGATGGCCATAGCTAAACATTTCTACCCTATAGTGTATAGTAAAATCCATGAAAGTCCCACACCCATATTATTAGAATAAATTAGAGCAACCCTAAGTACCCTTAGAGCCTATTGGTAGTACCTAAATTGAATAATTGTGAGGATAGTTAGCATCAAGGCAACCCCCTTAGGTTTCTCATTACATTGATAGATAAGATGGATAAGTATCCAATTGATTATTAGTTACTCATAGAGGTCGATGAGTTATCCAAAAATAAAAGGAGAGGATTGATTTATCAACTATCTAACATTGGCCAGTTTCAAATATAAAAATGGAACTCTATCACTGATGCTACCATGTAAAGGCGTACTTTTGAATTGGAAAGAGATGATAATAGGCACTGAGACCCACAACATATATCTTTCAAAAATTTCATCAAACATAGGTCATCCTTAATCATTACTTACCACCATGATCCTAAGGATGAGGACATGTTCTACATTAATGCCACAAATGATCAAGAGGTAAACAAAGATTGAAGGATGATAATGTCCCACTTTTTAAGGCCAGATTGAAAGATGTTATTTTTTTATGAATTTTTCAAACCTGAGAGTAATCAAGTAGGTTCACACACATACATAGTTTAGGGTGATGATATTGAGGAAGAGAGACCAATAGACCCTCAAGCTTAGTTGGAGGATCTTGCAAGCATTATCTTCCACTTTGGGTAAGGGAAGAGCTGAGCCTAAAATTTTTTTTGAGCATGTATTTTTCTTAGAGGAAACATCTAACACCTGATATAAGGTCTAAAATGTTACCTTAGTGTAAGCAGAACCTTCTATGGGGCCTCATTCATCTTCAGTTGAGATGATAACACCACCTTCTCTATAACTAGCAGTTTCTGCACTAGAGCTACCCCCCTTGCTTCTTATCAAGGAGGAACCAGGTATGACAAGTCAAGAATGTGTTCATTTGCCTCTCTTGTCTACGTAACCATCCCTTGGGTAGATTTTGTGAGCCATCAACCCTAGATCACATGAATTTAATGCCCTAAAAACCCTTTATTGGTCATGTAATTAGGCCCATAACTGTGAACCTACCCAATGTTAATCCTTTATTTGTATTATCCACCTTAATGGTCTCTATAATGGCCAATTTACCTTTAATTATTCCTAGGCCCATGCCTCAATCGCAGAAAATGAGGCCTACTATTTTCATACCATAGGTTTTTTTTCTTGGTATGTGCTCTAGATAGCAATATTTCTTTGTCATCTTTAGAAGTAACACTTCCCACCTCATCCATTAGTTATTCCTTCATCCTAGTCATCTACACAATTACTTTTTAAACCTCTACATTCCAAGGATTGACACCATCTCTTAAGTTTCCATCATCCACTTAACCATAAGTTGACATTTTAGATAAAGCCTGGATAAACTAAATGCAATTGGACATAATAGAAAGGTAGGATTTAGTTATATTAGACCCTCTGTAGGTATTAATGATAATATACAAGGAATCTCGAGTAATGAAAATGCTAACCAAAAGGAAGGTGACTCATTTGAACCAGTCAATTGTGTATGAGTCTGAAGAAACCTTATTTTCATTAACCAAGAAGAAGAAGAAGAAAGCTAATCCTAGCCATCATCAATAATATACATAGGACCCCCTCTTAACTTTGAAGGCATATGCTGATGTGACCACATAATTGGTGAAATGGATACAATAGAGAACAACTAAGCTAGAACAATAAAACAAAGCCACATTGCCATAAGAGACCATCACCAAGGTGGAATGGGTAGTTGAGGTTATGTTTGATAACCTAAATACTTTAACTTAGTATAAATTAAAAGGATATGAAGTTTTTAATAAAATTCTTAAGTGAGAAAGTACATATGGTATTTATGACAATAAACTAATCAACTTGGTCAAGTTTATTAGGATGAATACATTTGAGAAATTGAACCTAGTACCCTTGGAGGATTTGAGCATTGTTTTGTCCTATATCATTGGAAAAAGGAAAGCCTTAAATTAATGTATTGATGACATAACATCCTTGGGCCAGTCTCTCACTCATTTAGGTGATAGATTTATAACTATGTTGAAGGAAGCTAGAATCAAACACCTTGATAATAAAAATGACAGAACATTTAGCAAGGATGCTTTGAAAGTTGAGCTCCAAAATTTCATAATTAATTTTAGAAAATAGGGTCTAGATTTGGGAGTAATTTTTGTGAAAGATATGGTGGGTTTGGCAACATCAACTAATTAGAAAATAGAGAATGCAGTGGCAATCAATGAGGTCGTAAGACCTATCTTAAATAAGGATGACACAATGTCATATTTCACCATCAAATTGTTATAATAACCCATTATATATTCAAAATTAATTGAAAGTGATTACAATAATTTTTTTGAGGCATGGTGGGGACAAATAAAAACTTAGAAGTAGACAAGTAGCAAACCATAGATGGTCACCACATGAACTTATTCCTCTTCAAACCCTCTTAATTTCTTTTTCTTTAGCTACACTAGGAAGTAGTCACTATTAAAATACTATAGTTTCACTTTCATAGTCTGCTACACTAGGAGCTTCATCATCATCGACATCAACAAGATCCCAGCGTATCACCTCAGGATCAAGATAACCATTTGTTAGGATTTTTCTTGGTGAATTTCATTTTTATTTCTGATCAATATTTTTTAAAAATATTCCCTCTTTGAATAGGGAATATTATTTAGTTTTTTAAAACATGTGAAACTTCTATCTAGTGACAACTATCACATATTTGATTCTTATAAAACTAATGTAACCATCTTAGGCACAAAGGAGGCCTATATATAGAGGTTTTCCACCTCATTTGTAAAGCAAAACATAAATTTTGTGAAATTAATTGAAATAGGAAGAGGAATTCCATTAATTTATTCACTATTTTATTTCTTTCATATTTTATTGTTTCTCAAGCTTTACAAATGATAGATGGTCTCATTTTTCTAATCATTAAAACTGATAGTAGTGCTCCCAATACATATTATTAGTTTATGCTTTCAACTATTATAATAAAATTTGTGTATGTATGATTTGTTTCTTTTCTACTCTCCAAACAAATGTTCTTAATTCAATTTATTATGGGTAACCAATTTTAAGGCATACTTTTTAGATATGTGCATTTTTTTACCCTAGAATCACTGCTACATTTATGGTATTTTTATTCTAGCACTAAAATTTCATGATTGTTAGTTTTATCTACACTATTATCATAAATAACTAAATGAAATCTATTGTTATTTTTTATTGCAATACAAATATTTTTTTTTTGCCCAACCCTTCTTTCCCTTTTGATTTTTTGACGTGAATCACCTTAGCTTACTGCTCATTGTAAATATTCATCTACTTATTTGAATTTGGGAAATAAATTGGCAAAATATAAGGCAATTTTCACCATAACAATAAGAGGAAATATAAAATAGGTTATGTCATTAAATTTTTTTTATTGTCCTTACAACATGACCTACTTCTAGGCTAAAGGTGGTAGTTTTATAATCATTCCATAAAGATCAATTTAAGCCCTAAGGTCTTCTAGGACCTACATATAAATTGAGATATATTACTCTATTATTATCATTCCATCCTTAGCATATATGTACATTAATAGGAGTAAAAATATGGAACTAAAAGGAGGTATGATTTCTTCTTTGTTTATTTTGAGTAAAATTACAGTGTATTTCAATTGAAATATAGAATAATTTCTTTAAATACATAATGATTTATGTAAACACTACATATTTGTTTCATCTCCTATGAAGTATTTGAAACATTCAAAATATATTTGTGAATATGTGTTTATTTAAAAAATCATTTAAATATTGTCTTAGGTCTAAAGATATTTTGCATTACCTCTCTAATCTATTTAATCATCATCTAAAAGAATTAAGGATAGGTGTGTCATTGAATTCCTTGAATATATCATGATCTATTTCATCTATATTTACCAATGTCTACATAATTTGAACTAAGAAATTTAGATCTATGAAAAATAAGTGTAAAGATTAGTTTCTAGTTGATTAATTTTTAAAGATCACTAAGCCAAGGATTTAGAAATCTAAATTGGCTTTGTTTACATAACATTAAGATATTACTTACAAAATATTACTCTAATAATGTTTTGATAAGCGTAATAAACTAAAGGTTATTTTAAATATCTTGCCTAACATTGATATTTGTAGGTTAGATTAGGTTTCTGACAAAAGATTATGAAAATTTTGAGTTTTGAAGGATCCATATCAACAAAGGTAAAATAAGACCACTCTATTTGGTTGAAGACCTTTTTATGGGGTTATTTTTTGTTAATTTGACCAATATTTACCTCTTTTAGCAATATTTGATGAACCTTTGTGGTATTTTGGATTTATGCATAGATTGTTTGCATAGCATCCAAGAGTTACCTAGGGTCAGGACTAGATCCTATTATGAAACTAGAGTTCCCTTTAGACCTTTATAGACCCTTCATAAATATAGATCTAATAAAGGGAGTTATGATAAATCCAAATCACACACTAACTCTCTAGTAAACCATAATCCACCTCCTCTATTTTACATTTGTCCATTCATGGCATGGTTAAGAGGTTCCTCTATAAATGTGTCAGGCCTTCTGCATGATTTTCCTAAGAACTATGAAAAGTCTATTCCCCTCTTTAACCCATCTGGGGCCATAAGTCTTGAAGAGAATATCAAGTCATTCAATGCAGATCTTCGGATATTAAACATCATCCATGAAGGTGTAACCTACATAATATTCCCATTTACCTTTAGGTAAGTAGCCTAAGTCTAGTTCATTAATTTATCTAAGGATTACATCACAAGGTGGAACTAGTTTAATGATAACATCATTACAAAATTTTGAAGAGTCATTAGCCTTGGTATCATTTACAAAAAATTAAATTTCCTAAAATGAGACTCAAGTGAACTCATAAGAACTTTTAATGCTAAATTATAAAAGATGTATAGCCTCACCATAATTCCCTATTAGCCTACAAATGACCTAGAACTTGAAATTTATAAAAACTCCCTAGACCCAATGAGTTTCCACTTTCTGCACATGGCCATGAATGCCAATACACTTCCACTCAAATACATAGAGGCCATACACATCGATGAGTAGATACATCTACAAGGACACCTTGCTTTTGTTATTTCAAACATCACCCCACTTTGTCTACTATAAACCTAGTTGTAAATGAAAATTGGAATGTGCCTGCATTAAATCAAATACATAGCCTCAATAAATTACCATTAATCCATGCATCCCCTATTCAACAATTAATATTATTTAATTAATCCAATGTTAGGGCTCATCCAAAAAATAATAGTCAAGCTCTGGTCCTAGATAACCACTCTAATACCCAAAATGTTTTCTAAAACCTAGTCAAGGACAATAAGCTTAACTCCTAAAAGGAATACTTAGAATCAATTCAAAAAATGGTCCAAAAACTAGGTAGTGAATTTTTGAATTTACAAAGACAAATGGGAAACACAGGTCAAAGTTCAAATAAAAATTACATGCTTCAAAATTACAACATACCTTTCAAATGGTCTAATAATAATAACAACAAGATTGAACCCCTAGCTAGTAATATGCATGAAATAAATATCTATGAATTAGCCTTGCATAATTAGTGTAGGGTCTATAACATGGTCCAACATGGAGAGTGGGATTGCATAGAATTTTATAATGCCTTTGAAATGTTCCAAGGTGAGCTAGAAAGTTATGAAGTTATCCTAGATAATAATAGTAATATTGGTAATTCTAAAAACATAACATCACTTATCAATGGGTCCAAAGTTGCATAAACAACCCTTATGATTGAAACTTACAAGTTTTTAGACCAATAATAGAATGAGCCTGAAAGCAACACAAATGAGATCCATGCTATTCAACAGTACCAAAAGAATAATTATGCCTTAAGGAATAAAGATGAAAGGAACTTGAAATAACTTTCACACCACCTAACAAAGTTGAAACTTAGCCATATCATAAAACCAATAACGATCCTCCTCCACCAAATGGAAAGGATACTCAACAAACTATAGATTATGGTACAAATGGATCCAAAAGTGGGTACAATATTATGGAAGATATGAGGATTAGAGCCAATATTACCTTGCATAAGCTTGCTCAAATCACTGAGTAACATGATTTGATACTGAAATCATTAAGTGAGAATCTGGAAAAGGGTAAATCCAAATTTATGAATATGAACATGGTGATGTATAAGATTAAGTCTGAGGTTCCTCCATTTTTGTTGACTATTATAATTTTTGGTAAGAATGTGTATAATTGTTTACTTTATTGTAGGGCATCTTCTAACATAATGCTTGTAGTTATTTGTAAAAATTTGGGATAAATAACAATCAAGATGGCTGAGTTGTTTTATAGTTGTACAATTCAAAGATCAAGGTGGTATGAGAACTGTTGAATGTTCATATGCAATAGGTGCATGAACCCTGAATTTAGTAATTCATTAACATTCAAGTCATATAAATATAGGAAGCATATTAGATGTCATTGAGTAGAGACTAGATAAAATACTTAAATAAATACATGTCCATGTATTTATTGCACATGTGTATACCTTGGAGGGGTGTGCCCAATAAAATCTGAATTGAGTAGGGTCCAAGAATGAAGTTTATGATTATAGAGTATAACACCAAGAATGAGAAGGTAAATTTCTAATCCACAAACCTGGGCATGCATGTTATAAATGCTACTGATTCAAATGAAAGCAACCTAATGGTAAAATATGAAGGATTCTAGATGATAAATTTTGATGGTATGATATCTAATTAAGGCTTAGGGGTAGGTATAATATTAATAAATCCATTTGGTAAAAATTATTTGTCATCTTATATAATTAAATTTTATTTCATTAATAATCTTGTAGAATACAAGGCCTTTATCTTAGGACTTCAATTCACCATCAAGCATAAGGTAAGGAAATTCTTAGTCCATGGTGATTTGAAATTAATCATTAAATAGGTATGTAGTCAATATCAATGCAAGTTTTCTTATTTAAAGAGATTTAAATTTAGGGTCTGGGATTTGATTGAGAGTTTTAAAGTGTTTAACATTGCCTTTGTACCCAAGGATAAATATCGGTTGGAAAATGTGTTAGCTTTTAGAACAACATACCACCTGAGGCTCTCAAAATACACAAGTTTATAGTTAAAATGATATCATGCCCATCCATGCTAG
The DNA here is from genome assembly GCA_037957365.1 of Torreya grandis. Lineage (NCBI taxonomy): Eukaryota > Viridiplantae > Streptophyta > Pinopsida > Cupressales > Taxaceae > Torreya > Torreya grandis. Next base: position 3,784,028 of record JARHVA010000437.1, on the reverse strand, counting down.
ATAATGTCAATCATTTTTAGGTGTTTGATGATGTTAAATAAATCATCAGCTTCATGACCAATTTAAGAGTATTTGAGTCACACATAATTGATGAACAAGAATAATAATCTACAAAGGATGTAAAAATAGATGAAGGTGGCATAATCCAACTTTAGAAGAATAGAATTACTAAGGGAATAGTCTCTATAAAAAGGATATTTGATCAAGATAAATTAACAAGTGATACCAAGATGCCCAAAGTGAGTGGCAAAGAGTATAAATAAATTAATCTGGGTTCATTAGGAAATCCTAAGAATATCAATATTGGGCTGGTCTATACCAAGGAAGAGTTGACTAAAGTTACTAAAATATTGTCTAGATTTAAGGGCATCCTTGAATGATCTTACAAATATCTCATGATATTCGACATCTGAGCCATCACTAATATGATGCATTTGAAAGAAGCATGTAAAACTTTTAGGTAAAGTAAAAGACCCATGAATCCACTTAAATAACCTCCCATTTATATGGAAGTGAAGATGTTGATGGATGCAAGAATTATATTCTCAATCACACACTCTACATGGGTGGACAACCTAGTCCTAGTAAAAAATAATGGTGACATTAGACTCTACATAGACTTCTAGAACCTCAATAGATATTTAGAAAAGGAAAAATACATGCCCTATTTGGATGAGGTAAATCAAATGCTAGACACTCTAAAATTATGTCCTTTTAGTGTGTTTTTTAGGCTAAAACCAAGTGCTAGTCAATAAATAAGACAAGATGAAGACTGCCTTCATGACCAAGTGAGGAATGTTCACATATAGAAGGATTCCTTTCAGACTCATCAATGTTGGGGATACCTTTTAACATGCCATAGATCATGGATTCCAAGGATTGATTATCAAGTGCATTATTATTTATATGAATGGCTTAACCATTTTCTCTAAGAATAGGAAGGATCACATGATGCACCTCCAATAAGTTTTAGAGAAATGTAAGACCTTTGGTATCTCTCTAAACCCCCAAAAAATTATATTTTTCATGACCAAAGGTAAGCATTTGGGGAATATAATAAAAAATAATGGTATGGCTATTAATTTAACCCCTGAGGTTAATAAATCTTTCTAAGACATCAAGGAAGCCATAGTATAGGCACTCATATTGATTATCCTGGATTTCGATAAAGATTTATACCTTTATTATTTTGCTTCTGATCACTTAATTGATACTATTTTAATGTAAAAATTAGATGATAAGTAAGATCCAATCACCTTCATAAGTACAAAATTTAAGGACATACAATTAAGATATCCACTCTACGATAAACAATTGTATTCTTTGGTAAAATTCATAAAACATTTCAGACACTACATTCTCGGAAACAAGATTCACACCATTGTACTTGACCCTCCCATGCAGCTTATGCTTAGCCAAAATGAGTTAAGAGAAAGATGAGGGAATTTGATGACCAATCTCCATCAATATGACATAGAGATTGATTAATCTAATATGGAATAGGGCTATGTTTTAATTTAGTTAATTACTAAGACTGATCCTTGAGTTGATCTTTTGTAGGTAGAAGAAAACTAGGTCTCAAGTGAATATTGGTTCAAGGACATTATTTATTACCTATTGAGTGGTACTTTCCCCTCAAAGTTGAAAATAAAATATAGGAGAGTGCTCAGGTTCAAAATTTTGCACTTCATGATCAAAAGAGGAGTACTCTATAGAAATAAATATGAAGGGATTTACTTGAGATGCATCTCCAAAAAGGAAGCTACAAACATAATCAATAAATTCCATTATAAATTGGTAAGCTAACATGCTTTTGGAAGAACCACTACCCAAAAAATACTTAGAGAGGGATGTTACTGGCCTAAAATATTCAAGGATGCACATGCTCATGCTCGAGTGTGTCATTGATGTTATGTGTTTAAAAATAGAGAAGTAAGGGTAGACATGCCTTTGCATCTTATAATTGAAACAAAGCCATTTTCCCAATGGGGATTGGACTTCATTGGAGTCACCAATCCCATCTCATTAGTGGTACACAAATTTGTGTTGATATTTATTGACTATTGCACTGGGTAGATTGAAGCAATTACCACTAAAACCTACAGGGCAATCGATGTAATCAAATTCTTAGAAGAAAATATCAAAACTATATTTGGGCCCCCTTGTCTCTATTATATGATAATGGCCTTACTTTCTAATCTATTGAATTCATAGAGTGGGCCTATAACAACATGATTATTGTCAAGTTTTCCTTGAATTATTATCCTCATCAACAAATAAGAACCAAATGAATGTAATAAAAAAATAATTAGATACAAATCAAGGGAATGTAAGACACTATTGAAATATGCTCTTTGGGTAGATTAAACCAAATATAATCAATATTTGAATTCATTTCCATTTTTACTCATGTATGGATAATAACTAATATTTCCCATCGCGTTATAGCTACCTAATTATGAGTCCATGGATGAATATATGGATGATATTGAAATAATCCAGTCAAGAATATTGAAAATCATCTATATAGAAGATGCTAGAGATAAAGCCCTAAAAAAATTAAATAAACACCAAGATGTAGTCAAAAGGTCATTTGAAAAGAGGTCCAAAATCAAAACATTACAAATTTTAGACTTGGTCTTACTGTGAGACAAAGCTAATGAGAAAAAAGGTAAGCATGATAAATTCACACCCCACTAGATTAGGTCATATCAAATTATAGAGATATTGGGTGATAATGCATTCATATTAAAAGACTTAAAAGGTAATGGCCTTGCTCTATCAGTGAATTGACATTATTTTAAGAAATATTTACTGATTGCCCCTACACCTCCACCAAGGGACTATGAGTTGGTTTAGTATAGCATAGATATCGATAGATTAGTTTCCTTTCTGCTTTGATTTCTCACTATGTGTTTGTTTTCATTTCTTTTCATTCCTCGAATTAGTTGTGTGTTGTATCTTAGTAATAAGACCCCTAGTCAAAATCTTGAGTTTCTCTTATACTTTCCCTAAGTTATGAAATCTAAAGAATTGAAGTGTTAAAACCTGTGTACATCCCAATAGTTGGTTGTCCAAAGTGAGAGACTACACTATGTGTTAGTTTAGAAAATTGGAAGGATCCAATTTTAAGGTTGCCATTTCATGAAGTATTTAATTTTGATATTGTTATAATATAGTTCTAACAAGCATGCATTTGAATAGATGAATGTATTAAAATTTCAAAATTCCATACATATTTGCAATTAATATCACATCAAAAGATTCCCTAGGTAGAACTCAGTGACTGAAAGTGAATGGTTCTTGAGTGAAATTTCTAAAATCCCTTAAAACTTACCAAATGAATTAGTTCCCAACCTCTAAGGGTTTTTAAAACAAAATGTGGGGGGGGGGGGGACACGTATGTGTATCAATTTGAAATATAATTGACATTATAAGTTGTGTTCCTTTGAAGGTTATTCGGGTAACTACACTAAGGATGTGAATGCTCAGCTATCAGTAGAGTAAGACCTAGAGTAGAACCAAAGGCATATCTATAGGGGCTATGGATCTCTAGTTGGTAGTAGATCAATGCCCAAGCTATCCCCTCAAAAGTTGAGAATAATTATATATATCTAAAAATTTCTTACTCAGAACTTATGTTCAAGGCCATGAAGCTTGAAGCCACTGATTCTGAAACCCAAAGGCATGTTTGTCAACCAATTCAAAAACACACACATAGTATGAATGGTTTTCATGTTTTTTAGGCTTTAATCCATAAAATGGAAGGTTTTTAGTTCTACAAAATCAATTATAATATTTTTTCCATCCACCAAGGAATGACTAATTGAGGATTATATTCTAAACCAGGATATTTGAATTCTAACATATTGTTATGTTTCCCACATAGGTCATCATTTGTTGAGATCAACACACCCCATTTTCCAAAAATGGGAAACCAATGAAAAATTTAGATTATTTGTCCTAAGATATACCCTACCCTTTGTACCTCATGACTAAACCCCCCCTTGTATGACTTGAAATATTTAGAAGTCATGTTAATTCATAACAAGTATTAATGAGGTATTTTTAAATATTTCATTGATGTATAATTTAATAAAATTTCTAATGATTTAGCTTGTTTATAAGTAATATTATGAGGTGTTACATTTAAATATCCAAGGTGTGATCCTTAGAGCTCAATCAAGGTTATTTAGTTAACGTTTTCCAAATATTGGTTTATTTTTAACTATGATAAAATTTCTGTTTGAGATTACGAAATACCTTAATATCAGGTTGTAGACCAAGGTCGAAATCAGATTTCATGCTGAAGGTTTACAACTTTATACTTGTGTCTTTCCTTTTTACCTCATGATTTGTTAACTTTCACACCTTTTATTTGGTAGAAACCTGATGCTAGCTTAGCCTCAATTGACATGTGGCAGTGTTGGATGCATTGGTCACTCAATCGCATAAAGAATTAAACTTTGTTGCATATATTTTAACCTTTGACAAATTTTGTGACCCCAAGAATGAATGTGAGTTTTCCACTTATCACCCAATCATGATATTTCAATCTTATAAAGGAGTTACAAATTTTGCTACCCCATGATCAAATGGGAGTTTTCCACTTGTCACTTAGTTGAAACATTTTAATCTCATAAATAAGTTGTAAAGTCCTTAATCCCATGACTCAATCAGAACACATCACATGGAACCAAATCATGGCCTTCTAAGGCTTTAGTTAATTTATAAAGTCTTGTTATAATACAATCATATCACATTGTGCCACTTGGCACTCGGTCATTCCCCCCAAAATTTAGTGGAAAGATTTAAATTTCATAATAATGTGATTTCATGACAAGGTGACACTTGACATATGGTCACATAACCTTGGGTAGCTAGATGTGACATAGAATCCACCCATAAATTTAGAGTAATGAGCTAAAGACATGTGGACCCATGTCTCATGGAAGTAATGTAATCAAAATAAGCCATGAGACCTAGTGAATACATGATCAAATCAAAATATGAAACCTAAAAAAATGTCATAACATGTGGGTCCATTAAAAGTTTCATACAACAAAGTCATGCAATAGTGTGATCCAATACAAATTTTCCACTTGGAAAACTAGTAGAATTTTCAAGGCGACATCAACCAAAGGATGAAAGGGGTCGGTCCATGTGATGATTAAAGAAGAGTGACCCAATCCAAAGGTGACACTTAAAAAATTATCATGCTATCCACCTAGATGGTTCAATATTCAAAATAGAAGGCTAAAGTTATAGAAAGTACACCAAGTGTTGAGTACGTGTCCAAAGATACCACCCAATTGGCATACAAATGTTCACAAAGCATAGGTTATAGGCATGAATTAAGTGTTGATGGGGATTATTTTAATAGATATAAAGGCAAGTCACTTCATTGTAAAGGTCAAGCCTATGACGAAAGGGAAAGTGGACAAAGCGAAGGCAGTGATTAGTTATATTTTCAAAATGAAAATTTGAAGACATTATATTAAATCTAAAGATCCAACCTAGCCTTAAATCAAGGAAAATTAAAACACTTGCCATTTATGACTCATACTGATCAATTTGAGTCTAAATTTAAAGTTTAATGCTCACCATATCAAATTAATAGGTTCAACACCAGTTTCTCTCTTCTAGTGTTTGAAATAATAAATGAGTTTTATAAATATATATGTGCATTTTTCCACCATTAAATAAATTCACAATGTTGTCAATCACATAATTTATAACCATGGATGAATATGCACACAATGGAAGAATATGCTCGTGAATGGTTCAATTCCCTTGTGGATGCATTGATTCATCAGAAGAAATGAAGAATTTGTTCAAAAATTAGTATCGTGGTAGAATTGATCCATGGTTTCTTTTGGCTGAATTTGAAAATATCAAAATGGACCCCAATGAGTGTGTACAAGATTTCAATACAAGGTTAAAAAAAAACAATTTAGCTGCAATAGATTTTGAGCTATCTTATCATGGCCTTGAGGTTGAACCAATTACACCAGTTCATTTGATTATTGTAAATCTTCTAGGAGGGATGGTATTGGAAGTTCAACTAGAGATGAGGATAGAAATACACCTAAGGCTATTACTACTTTATCTGAACTATGGCTAAGGTAAAATTTTCCTAGTAATTAGGTATGGTCTTTGGCTTACCAGAACAAATGTGTAGCTCATTTTAATAAAAGAATAACGCCACATAGATGCAATTACACACATCCGTGCTATGTAGGACTACCCATATGGCAAAAAGAGAAAAACACACACATAATAATAATAATAATAATAATAATAATAATAATAATAATAATAATAATAATAATAATAATAATAATAATAATAATAATAATAATAATAATAATCCATTCCCAAGTAGCCTACCCATGTGGAAGGTAAAGGAATAACAATAAATTTTTAAATTTAAATGAAGCATAGGCCCTAGCCAGAAGGATCTTGGTGGAAGTTTGGATGTTGAAATGGAATTTACATTTCAGGCATAAGAACCCCATGGTAAATGTCACCATTGATCCACCAAGCCCACCTTGTTCACCCCGTTACAACCCTTTGCCATTTGTTCATGAACACACTGTCGAACCAATAATGAGCCATAAGGATCAAGATGACAATGAGCATCTTGCATTCTGCATTCCCATATTCAAGCCTATAATTTTTGATGACATGGAATGTTATCTTAATGAAGTTTCAAATGAAGTAAGGAAATGCGTTCCAAAGTTTCAAGGGAACAATGCAGTGAGTGGTAATCAACACTTGAGGGATTTTTACAATATCATTGAAGATTATGAGATTGAGAATTAGGATGTGTGCATTAAGTTTTTTATGCACACACTGGAAGAATATGCTCGTGAATGGTTCAATTCCCTTGTGGATGCATTGATTCATCAGAAGAAATGAAGAATTTGTTCAAAAATTAGTATTGTGGTAGAATTGATCCATGGTTTCTTTTGGCTGAATTTGAAAATATCAAAAATAGCCCCAATGATTGTGTACAGGACTTCAATACAAGGTTCAACCAAACCATTTAGTTGTAATATATTTTGAGCAATCTTATCATGGCCCTTAAGTATTCATAAAAAAAAGTGTCAATTTTAGAGGCCCATTGAAGGACAGAGTATAGCTACAAAGGACTATTTGTGCTATCAAGATTCTAGTAATCCTAAACTTTTTATTGAAATTCCTATTATTCAAGATTGTCATAGCTCTCCTAGTAATTCAGAATCATACAGTCCAGTTTATAATCTTGATCCTTCTCAACCAGTTGAATCCCCTCCTAAGTTTGATCCACCAAGCCCACCTTGTTCACCCCCTCACAACCCTTTGCCATTTATTCATGAACACAGTATTGAACCAATAACCAGGCATAAGGATCAAGATGAGAATGAGCATCTTGCATTATGCATTCCCATATTCAAGCCTATAATTTTTGATGACATGGAATGTTATCTTAATGAAGTTTCAAATGAAGTAAGGAAATGCATTCCAAAGTTTCAAGGAAACAATGCAGTGAGTGGTGATCAACACTTGAGGGATTATTACAATATCATTGAAGATTATGAGATTGAACATGAAGATGTGCACATTATGTTGTTTATAGACACACTAGAAGAAGATGCTCACGAATGGTTCAATTCCATTCATCATTGATGCATTGATTCATGGGAAGAAATGAAGAATGTGTTCTAAATTTGGTATGGCAATAAAATTGATCACATGTTTCTTTTGGTTGAATTTGAAAGTACCAAAAAGAACCCCAATGAGTGTGTGGAAGACTTCAATGCATCGTTCAATAAAACCATGATGCAATTTCCCAAAAAAATTTAGCTTAGTGATACAACGTGCTTGATTAAATACTATAATGCCTTTGACAAGAAGTTTATGTACTAATTATGGGACAAGGCTCCCAAAAACCTAAGGTTGGCATTCAATATGGCCATCTAAATTGAGAATAACATAAAGGTTGTGGGAAGGCCTTTTAACACACAGGTTGATGTAAATTTGGTTGATCCAGAAAAGACATAGTCTACTAAGGATGCCAACCTTGAAGAGACCATGAAAACTTTGGCCTCCATTGTCAAAGAAATGTCTTGCAAGTTAGTCAAGGATGAAAATGGGCTACTTTATGGTTCTACATGTCAAGAAAAAGATCTAAATTTGAATCAAGGACTATGAAGGTTTGCTTTTGGCATTAAAGAAAATGATGGAGGGAAGAGGCATGCACATGATGATAGAAATCAAAATGAGGGAATTTGGAAAGAAGTGATTGATCTATTAAATGTCAAGGTGAGTGGTAAATTGTGATTTTGACATTGATTGGTGTGACAAGTTCTTCATTCCACATCCCCAATGTGACACTATTGAACCAAATGTTGAAGATGCAGGTGATCCTAATTTTGCGTCTAATAATGATGATGATATTATGATGGTTGATTGTCAAGTCTCCCATATTATGTTTTTTACCTCTACAAAAATGATGAGTGCTATTACTGTTGATCAATTTTGGTGTGCGATCAAGAAGGTATGTATCCCAACGTATGAGTTTTCTTGTGATGTTAATATGACATAGGTATATGAATTACCTAATCATGATGTAACTGAAGATCCAAAGTGTGCCCCAAATGAAGTATTGAACATGGATGTGGAATTGGGTAACTTCATTGGGAATGTGGATGTTGTTGAACAACCAATTGTTCTTGATGTTAGATTTGATAAGAAAGGTGTTATTTGGAGAATGACATTCAATGAAGATGGGATTATATTTTATGCCCCTAAGGATGAATATTTTAAATTCTCTTTCGATCAATAATTTGAGTGCATGAATGACATTGTTGATCCTAAGGCACTCCTGCTTAGTACTTACCCGATTGCAGTTGAGAAATAAACTTATTTATAGTTTTTAAAGAAGTACCAAGATCTTTTGGCTTGGTCTTATCTACATTTGAGATCATATAGGAAGGATTTGTTTCGAAGTGTCATCCCATTATAACTTGGAAGTAATACCTTCATGGCATGTGCAAAGATTGATTTACTTTATCTTGGCCACCAAGCTGCTGAAAAAGTTTAAGAAATTAAGGAATGGCAAGATTTTGGAACTGTTACTTAATGGCGAACATCTAAAACATTTTCTCAACTGAGCTCATGACTATGTACATATGGCATAGTGTATAGTTATGTCACTTTATCATTTCGTTGTTTTGTTGCCCCTCTACTTTATGCCTTGTTTGTACAATTCCTTTCATCATTTTTCATCTTGTGTTCATTTTCAAATCCTCCTAATCTATTTTTGTTAGTATACCATATTTTATTGAGCCTTCATGGGTGTTTGCTATTAAATTACTAAGTGTTGACTTTATGGCCCAATGTATTGGCACCTAGCTTTGTGTTCTTGTTTTTTTTTCACACCCACAAGGGGTGTACATCCTCGGTAAAGAGTCAGTGTTAGTGCACAAAAATACATTAAAGTAATTGTGCCCTTGTTGAGGATAAATACCTGATTTGTCTAAATCAGTTCCTATTTGTGAGCATTCACCCGAGGTCAAGATGTCCTATTTTTGCCTTAGATCAAAAAAATTCCACATTCAATAAAAATCCATTATCCCTATCCTTACCTTGTGTAAACCTTATGAGGATTTTTCTTAAATAACATTTAATATTTTTTTATTCTAAATAGATGTACAGAGGTGTATACCCTGAAGGGAAATAGATGATTTAGTTGCATTAGAGTTTAAGCAATCTTATCATAGACATGAAGTTGAACCAATTACACCCAATTGATTTGATTATGCCAAATCTTCTAGGAGGGATGATATTCGCAGTTCAACTAGTGAAGAAGATAGAAATTCACCCAAGGTTGTTAGGCTAAGGTAAAACATTCTTATTAATTGGGTATGGTCATTGGGATTTGAGGCATTGGAAGTTTGGTTGACAAATGCAAAATGTGTTTGGCATTTCCGTGGAGATTTGGACATTAGAGTGCAATTTAAAAATAGTACGAAGAAGTCCGCGGGAATGGCACTAAGGGAAAAATGGCAGGTTTTTTAGTCTACGTTGTGAGTAGCCTGCCCACGTAGAGGTAGAGGTTAATGAAAACACATCAATGTCCTAAACACTCATCCCCACGTAAGAGAAACCGTGCCCATGCAGAAAGTAAAAATAAAAAAACATTATAAGGAATGCAACGTAGTTATTCAAAAGCTGCAAGGAAATAAATGGCAGAGAATTTACATTTGACTGCAGTGTTACTGAATTGCCAATGGCACCTTGAAATTCCACCCGAAAGTCAGGGGTCAAAATGCACTTGCAGAAGGGTACGGAAATCCCCGTGGGAAGGTGTCACGGAGAAGGGCAAAAAACAAATATAAAAAATACAATGTAGCAATTGCAAAATAGGTCTGACATTTCTGCCAGAACTTTGGGTGTTGAAACACAAATTGCGTTTGGGGGTAGATAAGTCCGCAGAAAGCATAATTGCAAAAAAAAGGAGAGTAAAAGACGCTTTGAAAATTCTTTAGACACCTCTGGATCCCATGATTGACAAGAAGGCAAGGTAAGGTGGCAGAAAAGGGAGACTGTAGTGCAATTTGTAACAATTAACAAATTAAAAATTGTCATGGAGGCTTCGGATCTCGTAGGAGTAGAAAAGAAACGAGTGGGAAATTGAAATGGATAACGGGTATGATCGACCAACTGGTAGGATGGGGATGTGTGCCAACATTTGATTAGATGGTGATGCCATTGAAGCAATCCTTTGGATTGAAAGATACATTGTTCGATGTTTTGGCATGATAACTGAGTATCTCTTTAGAGATGTTGATGATCTTTTGCTTGGAGTTGCACAGGGCCCTATTTTGGTAAATCTTTTTGAAGTTATAGGTTTCCAAAGATATGAAATATACCCATTCAGAAGATAGCATTAGTTCCTTCATTGCCTCTCTCGATTTTTCATGTGTTTGGACGAGATGTCTTGATAGTTTTATATTAAGGGGAAATCCGAGATATCCAGATGGGTCTTGCAAATGCTAGTTTTGTTCCCATGGTGGAGGCAAATATTTTACTTTCTTAAAACCAGCAACATTGAATGGTGGGTGACCTATATCTACAAAAAACTATTAATGGCATCTTCTCTGAAATATGACCTGTATCTGCCGATCAGGTTGGGAAGATTAAATTGTTAACCGGTGGAAATGTTGAAGGAACAGTTTTTGACTTGTCAGATGGCATTGTAAAAGAACTTCTTTTGAGGTAGATGCAACCAGGGTATACAATATCAGAAATTATTAAGTTTTTTTTACTGAAAGACGATGAGCCTCCAAGTGAATAATATGACAAGAGTTGCAGCTATATTTTAAATGTGTGTATAGCCTGAGGTTTTGCACAGGGCATTTATGGGCGAAGTTTTACAAGCCTTGAAAACTTGTTTATAATGATCTAGATGCAAACAAGAAGGGTAGATATCGAAACTACAGTCAAATAGAAGATTCACCTAGTTATAAAATCAAGCTTAAGGGTTTGGGCGTAGAAAGACCAGTCTCATCATTTGCCTTACTCCCTTCTTTTGGATACTTTATCAGGGAGTCATAGCATGAAGAGACATAGTGAGAAGGTATGAGCATGGTGGCTTGGTGAGATGGATGCATATAGGCATCAAAGTATTTATAAGGTTGTTTTAGCATGCATATGATTCATTGGAACACTTAGGTGAGTCTCATGGTGATCATACATGGGTAAGACCTACAAACCTAGTATACAACTAGACCACCTCTAGATCTTTCTTGGACTAATGAGGCATCATGAGTTGTTGACAAGACATGAATAATTTTTGATAGTTGAGTTTGTATGGAATTTAGATGAGGTGATAAGATCTTGGACAGTAGTTAGAAGGTCAATTTCAATGCTTAATGTGATACGCAGGTCAATGTCTAAGCAAGCCAAGAGAGAGCACATGGCTTGACGAGATATCATGATAAATTTATAAGGAATGGCTGAGTAGGTGAGTATTGATAAAGGTGATTCAAGTTGTTTTAATCATGTGCATGAATTTTTAGGTAAAAAATTAAAGGTTAAAACAAGAAAATGTGTCTTAAGGTCTCTCGAGTGCACAAGATGAAGAGTTATCTACCTAAGAAGTTTTTTCAAGTGTTCATTGGCATGTGCAACATTTTCATGAGGACCTAAGGTTTTCATGGTATATGGGTAAGGGTCCTAGCTCAAATTTTGAAGCATTGGTTTCTAGAATGATGGGCTAAACTTTATGAATGATTGTTAAGACTAGAAGATGGTTTAAACCCTAAAGAACCCTTATAATGATTATGATTATAAGCATGACAAATTCACACCCCACTAGATTAGGTCATATCAAATTATAGAGATATTTGGTGATAATGCATTCATATTAAAAGACTTAAAAGGTAATGGCTTTGCTCTATCAGTGAATCGACATTATTTTAAGCAATATTTACTGATTTACCCTACACCTCCACCAAGGGACTATGAGTTGGTTTAGTATAGGATAGATATCGATAGATTAGTTTCCTTTCTGCTTTGCTTTCTCACTATGTGTTTGTTTTCATTTCTTTTCATTGCTTGGATTAGTTGTGTGTTGTATCTTAGTAATAAGACCCCTAGTCAAAATCTTGAGTTTCTCTTATACTTTCCCTAAGTTATGAAATCTAAATAATTTAAGTGTTAAAAACTGTGTACATGCCAATAGTTGGTTGTCCAAAGTGAGAGACTAGACTATGTGTTAGTTTAGAAAATTGGAAGGATCTAATTTTAAGGTTGCCATTTCATGAAGTCTTTAATTTTATTATTGTTATAATATAGTTCTAAAAAGCATGCATTTGAATAGATGAATGTATTAAAATTTCAAAATTCCATACATACTGGCAATTAATATCACATCAAAAGATTCCCTAGGTAGAACTCAGTGATTGAAAGTGAATGGTTCTTGAGTGAAATTTCTAAAATCCCTTAAAACTTACCAAATGAATTGGTTCCCAACCTCTAAGGGGTTTTAAAACAAAGTGGGGGGGGGGACACGTATATGTATCAATTTGAAATATAATTGACATTATAAGTTGCGTTCCTTTTAAGGTGATTTGGGTAACTACACTAAGGATGTGAATGCTCAGCTATCAGTGGAGTAAGACCTAGAGTAGAACCAAAGTCATATCTATAGGGGCTATGGATCTCTAGTTGGTAGTAGATCAATGCCCAAGCTATCCCCTCAAAATTTGAGAATAAATATATATATCTAAAAATTTCTTACTCAGAACTTATGTTCAAGGCCATGAAGCTTGAAGCCATTGATTCTGAAACCCAAAGGCATGTTTGTCAACCAATTCAAAAACACACACATAGTATAAATGGTTTTCATGTTTTTTAGGCTTTAATCCATCAAATGGAAGGTTTTTAGTTCTATAAAATCAATTATAATATTTTTTCCATCCACCAAGGAATGACTAATTGAGGATTATATTCTAAACCAGGATATTTGAATTCTAACATATTGTTATGTTTCCCACATAGGTCATCATTTGTTGAGATCAACACACCCCATTTTCCAAAAATGGGAAACTAATGAAAAATTTAGATTATTTGTCCTAAGATATACCCTACCCTTTGTACCTCATGACTAAACCCCCCTTATATGACTTGAAATATTTAGAAGTCATGTTAATTCATAACAAGTATTAATGAGGTATTTTTAAATATTTTAGTGATGTATAATTTAATAAAATTTATAATGATTTGGCTTGTTTATAAGTAATATTATGAGGTGTTACGTTTAAATATCCAAGGTGTGATCCTTAGAGCTCAATCAAGGTTATTTAGTTAAGGTTTTCCAAATCTTGGTTTATCTTTAACTATGACAAAATTTCTGTTTGAGATTATGACATACCTTGATATCAAGTTGTAGACCAAGGTCCAAATCATATTTCATACTGAAGGTTTACAACTATATACTTGTATCTTTCCTTTTTATCTCATGATTTGTTAACTTTCACACCTTTTATTTGGTAGAAACCTGATGCTAGCTTAGCCTCAATTGACATGTGGTAGTGTTGCATGCATTGGTCACTCAATCACATAAATAATTAAACTTTGTTGCATATATTTTAACCTTTGACAAATTTTTTGACCCCAAAAATGAATTGGAGTTTTCCACTTATCACCCAGTCATGATATTTCAATCTTACAAAGGAGTTACAAATTTTGCTACCCCATGATCAAATGGGAGTTTTCCACTTGTCACTTAGTTGAAACATTTTAATCTCATAAATAAGTTGTAAAGTCCTTGATCCCATGACTCAATCAGAACACATCACATGGAACCAAATCATGGCCTTCTAAGGCTTTAGTTAATTTATAAAGTCTTTTTATAATACAATCATATCACATTGTGCCACTTGGCACTCGGTCATTCCCCAAAAAATTTAGTGGAAAGATTTAAATTTCATAATAATGTGATTTCATGACAAGGTGACACTTGACATATGGTCACATAACCTTGGGTAGCTAGATGTGACATAGAATCCACCCATAAATTTAGAGTAATGAGCTAAAGACATGTGGACCCATGTCTCATGGAAGTAATGTAATCAAAATAAGCCATGAGACCTAGTGAATACATGATCAAATCAAAATATGAAACCTAAAAAAATGTCATAACATTTGGGTCCATTAAAAGTTTCATACAACAAAGTCATGCAACAGTGTGATCCAATACAAATTTTCCACTTGGAAAACTAGTAGAATTTTCAAGGCGACATCAACCAAAGGATGAAAGGGGTCGGTCCATGCGATGATTAAAGAAGAGTGACCAAATCAGAAGGTGACACTTGAAAAAGTATCATGCTATCCACCTAGATGGTTCAATATTCAAAATAGAAGGCTAAAGTTATAGAAAGTACACCAAGTGTTGAGTACGTGTCAAAAGGTACCACCCAATTGGCATACAAATGTTCACAAAGAATAGGTTATAGTCATGAATTAAATGTTGATGGGGATTATTTTAATAGATATAAAGGCAATTCACTTCATTGTAAAGGTCAAGCCTATGACGAAAGGGAAAGTGGACAAAGCAAAGGCAGTGATTAGTTATATTTTCAAAATGAAAATTTGAAGACATTATATTAAATCTAAAGATCCAACCTAGCCTTAAATCAAGGAAAATTAAAAAACTTGCCATTTATGACTCACACTGATCAATTTGATTCTAAATTTAAAGTTTAATGCTCACCATATCAAATTAATAGGTTTAACTTCAGTTTCTCTCTTCTCGTGTTTGAAATAATAAATGAGTTTTATAAATATATATGTACATTTTTCCACCATTAAATAAATTCACAATGTTGTCAATCACATAATTTAAAACCATGGATGAATTTGAAGCATCTGGGGCCAATAAGCGGTAACGAGTTCCATTCATCTACTCTTATGGGACAAATATCATCTTTGGGATACAAATTTCAAATATATTAAATTGGCTATCAAATATAAACATTATAATGAATTACGCTACCATGTAGAGAAAATTGTTGACCAAGATAGCGATGATGAAGAAGGTTTGAATGAGTTAGAGGATAGATTAGACATTTTGGCACTCAAATCTACAGGATTACATAAAGTAACATCTAACTTACAGGTAATCCTTCATGTAGACATAGTCTACTATATGTTTATTCTGTCTAAATGCATTGATAATATGATTAATTATTTGAATTTGGGCCCTGATATTTCCTTCATAGTTGTGTTAGCCTTTCAATCTTACTATGATTTTCCTAAACTAGAGATTAGATAGAATTAGGAAACTGTGACTCAATGGATCTAAACCCAAGATATTAGGGATGTTTTAAGATACTGGGATCAAAATAAATGAAATTTTGTGTGTAAAACTTAGATTAGCCAAATTCCCATCACACAATTTAGAAAGGAATTATGAATGGGAATGGCTATTATGAATCTATTAGATGGGGTTAAGGACATGGGTCATGTGGATGAGATATGGATCCCACTATTGTCCATGATAATTTATGATGGGAAGAATCCCCCTTGAATGAAATTATATCTTGTTACCTGGAAGCATAAACCAAAAAAATTATGGGTAACTAGGGGAACCATTTTTACATGATGTCCTACTTGGTGGATGCCATCTGCATTACCTAAAAATTCTTGTGGTTCACCAATTAAGATCCCAAGCTTAAATGAACTATTCCTCATACATTCTCTATGGTTAGAATTTACAATTACAATAAAGAGATGAGGGCCATAATTGAACATTTATACCCTATAGTGTACAAGTTAATCCAAAAAAGGCCCATGCCTAGATTATCAGATGAAATTAGAGCAACCCTGAGTACCCTAGGAGCTTATTGGTACTACCTAGATTGCATAATTATGAAGATAGTTATAATAACGAAATCCCACCTTAGGTTGTCCATTATGGAGCCATATAAGATGGCTAAATAAGATGTTTCTTGGTGATTGATTAAAATATATATTCAAGTGTAAGTAAAAGTTTATAAGGACACTGATTCAACCCCCCCTTAGTCATCTTGATTCCAACAAATTCATCCAACATCTCATTCAGGACCATGTGGTCAATATTAAGTAGTGTCACGTGAAAGACCAGGTTGCGTAAATCTTCACCAAACCTATATCAACAACCAGGTACAAGTTTCTCAAGGATATTTTAGGGTAAAGGTATTTGTCATTGAGGGGGGATTATTTGTAGTTCCTCTTTCATCTTGATTATACATGGGTACCTAATCAATGACTTTATTTCTAAGACACATTTTTTGAGTTTTATTATTTCCCTAAATTAATCTTTGGAGAGGAAGTTAGAGAAATAATCTAGTGATATGCTTTCTTTGGGTCTTAACCTAAGTAAATTTGACCTAAATTAGGTTTAGCAATGTGTGATATACACTTAGAGTTTTAGAGTTAGCAAGAAAATATCATTTGTAGGTGTGCATATAATCAATTTTGTTGGTGTGCACATGCTCACTATTCATTTCACAACCAATGGTGACATTTGGCACTTGGTAGGTACCATTAATTTCTCAACTAGTTTCTTTTCAAATTGACAAATGATATCTCACTCATCTTCCCTCAATTAATATAAATAGAGGGTAATGTGTGCACATTGTAGTCAAGTATGAGAATAAAAAAAACTTTAATTCTATAAGTTTTTATTAGGAGATTGTTGAAAGAATCATTCTATCATTAAATTTATTTATATTTTCATATTTAAATTTATCCGTTAGTGTGGTTAAGCTCAAGGTAATATTGGATAAATTGACACATCTCATAATCAATTTCTACATCCTCAGCTTCTTCAAGACGGTTTCAAATACACCTTAAAAATTTATATCTTTCTAAGGTCAAATCGATATATTATTATTTTCAATTAAGAATAAGTCAAGTCCTCTAGACCAATGTAATATTATAATATATCCTCATTCTAATGCTCTTCTTCTCTAGGATTTTCAACTAAATCTAGGTAACCTTAGGGTATAGGCAAGGGATTTTGGCTCTATATCTATTCATATGCCAGTAAAGGGCCTTGAATTCTAAGTTGATCTAGAAGTGTTTCCTTCTCCAAGGAGATATCCTCTTCCTTTGAATTTTTCTCTTCTTCAGGTAATGATTCTAAAGAACTAAACTTTTTTTTAGATAAAATTTCTTCTGGCTTCTAGACCTTTTTCAATTTTTATTTTTATTTTTTTAATAAATTTCGTTGAAATCTCTTTTCTTTTTTGTTAGATTATTCTTTGATTTGGGTATTCCCTTACAAAATACCTGTGAACATGACAGATTCTACATCTAAATTTGAAAATTTTCTCATTCTATATCTTGTGTCCATTTTTTAGACTTAGATTTGAGTTTGATAGCTAGGGGTGAGGGTTTAGAATGATCCATTATGATATAGATCCTAGTATATACCACTATATTCCCAATCTCCATGGATTTTTCCATGCATAAATATTCTTTGAGTTGGTTTTTGACTTGCTCAAATATCTCCTCTTTTCATAGTTCTTTTGGAAGGCTAGTCAACTGGGTTTAGTCCAGATCAAAATATAAATCACCTGATTTACGCTTGAAACCCACATCCTGTGGCCTCATGTAGAGACCAACACATCTCATGAACTAAGGTCCTCTTTAATAAATTTTATCCTTTTATTTTCCACATTCATAATTAATCTAAAAAAACATGGAGGAGAAGATTTAACTTGTTCCAAATCTGATATTCCAATTTTTCCAAGCCATTTTTTCAGATCTCTTGCCCTTAGCCAATATCTCATGAATTCACATATTAAGGCACATTATTTGAGGTTTAATATTATGGGTTTGATTTTTTATAAATTAAATCTATATGATAGGTATTTTTACCACTCCATGGATGATTTGGGTGGAAATTTCTTTTGATTGCACTACTTTTCTCTTGCCAGAGTTTACTCTTTTTGGCGAGCTTTCCACTTATCAGGTCATAATTATTGAGTCATACTTGTCACTTGTAAGGTTTTATTTTTTGATTGTCATGTTTTCCTTGCATTTGGATGTTTTATTATTTCCCCAAATTACTCTTTTGAGAGGAATCTAGAGAAAATATCTAGTGATAAGCTTTCTTTGGGTCTTCAACTAGGTAAGTTTGACCTAAATTATTTTTACCCATGTGTGATATGCACTTTGATTTTTAAAGTTAACAAGTAGATATAATTTCTAGGTGTGCATATAATCAACTTTGTTGTTGTGCATATAATCAACTTTATTGGTGTGCATATGCTCACTATTAGTTTCATAACCAACGGTGGCATTTGTTACTTGGTAGGTAATATTAATTTCTCAAATAGTTTCTTTTCAAATTGACAAATGAGATCTCACTCACCTTCCCTCAATTAATATAAATAAACAAAACTCTAATTCTGTAAGTTTTTCTTAGGAGATTATTGAAAGAATCATTCTATCATTAAATTGATTTAGATTTGAATATTTAAATTTCCCCATTAGTGTGGTTAATGTCAAGGTTATCTTAAGGAAATTAACACATTTCATTATTGATTTTGACATCCGCAGCTTCTTAAATATGATTTCAAATACACCATAAACATTACTATCATTGATATGTTATTATTTTCAAATCAGAATGAGTCAAGTCCTTTAGACCAATGTAATATTATAATATATCCTCATTCTAATTCTCTTCTTCTCTAGGATTTTTAACTAAATCTAGGTAGCCTTAGGGCATAGGAAAGTGATTTTGGCTCTATATCTATTTATATGCCAATAAAGGGCCTTGAATGATAAGTTAATCTAAGAGTGTTTCCTTCTCCAAGGAGATATCATTTTACTTTAAATTTTCCTCTTCTTTAGGTAGTAATTCTAAATAACCGAACTTTTTTTTAGAGAAACTTTCTTCTGGCTTTTAGACCTTTTTCAAAATTTCATTTTTTTAAAAAAATTTCCTTGGAATCTTCTTTTATTTTTATCTAGATTATTCTCTGCTTTGGGTATTCCCTTAAAAAATTCCCAGGAGCATGATAGATTTTACATCTAAATTTGAAATTTTCTCATTCTATATCTTGTGTCCATTTTCTAGACTTAGATTTGAGTTTGACAGCTAGGGGTAAGGGTTTGGAATTATCCATGCTATCATAGATCCTAGTGTATACCACCAGATTGCCTACCTTCATGGATTTTTCCATGCACAAATATTCTCCAAGTTGGTTCTCAACTTGCTCAAAGATCTCTTCTTTCCATAGTTATTTTGGAAGGCTAGTCAACTGGGTTTAGTTCTGATCAAAATATAAATCATCTAATTTATACTTAAAACCCACATCCTATGGCCTCATTTAGAGACCAACATGTCTCATGAAACAAGGTCATCTCTATTAACTTTCATCCTTTTATTTTTCATGTTCAAAATTAATCTAAAAAAATCCTTAGAGGAGAAGGTTTAACGTGTTTACAAATCTGATACTCCAATTTTTCCAAGCCATTTTTTCAAATATCTTGCACTTAGCCAATATCTCATGAATTCACATATTAGGGCACATTCTTTGAGGTGTAATAATGTGGGTTTGATTTTTTTTGTATTGAATCTATATGATAGGTATTTTGCCTAGTCCATGGTTGATTTGGGTGGAAAGTTCCTTTGATTGCACAACTTTGTAGTTTTCTTCTTTTGGCAAGCTTTCCTCTAATTATTGAGTCATACTTGTCACTTGTAAAGTTCTATTTTTCAATTTCCATATTTTCCTTCCACTTGGATGATTTCTTGTTGTAAGATTGATGTTTTAATTCTTATTATTAAACCTTAATTATATTATAGTAATAAATTTTATTTTTGTTGAGAATTTTAATTTTTATACTAAATCGTTGTGCTATGTCTATATCTTAATTATTATAAAATATATTTTTATGTGTACTTTTATTTGTGCATTATAATTAATAGTAAATATGAATTATTTTAATAAAATATATTATTATGTGTATTTTTATTCGTGCATTGGAATTAATAGTAAATATGTATTGCTTTGAGATAAAATTAAAATGATTATGTTGTATAAATCAAATGTGTTTTTAAATGAGAAATTGTAAATGAACCGTATATTAGGTCACGTCATAGATAAGATTTGATGGATGTAGTTTTGAACATTTTGACATAGTTTACTTGTATATTATTATGTTGAAATACGTTAAATCATCTCTTAAATCACATCATAAATAAGATTTAATGGATGTTTTGAACATTTTGACATATTTTATGTTTAAATTTGTTAAATTGTCTCTTGAATTTTATGATAAATAAAATTTGATGGATGTTATGAAATCGTCTCTTATAATATATCTTTGTTTAAAATAATGTTTATTATATCAATGGATTATTATATATTCAAGAAACGACAAAAATAGTAAATGTTAAGCGCAAGCTGACTCGGGGAAAGGGATGTTATTGAAAAATCTTCAACTTTAATGTCTAGAGTCAAATTCGGATTAAATGCTTGTG
The DNA here is from genome assembly GCA_037957365.1 of Torreya grandis. Classification (NCBI taxonomy): domain Eukaryota; kingdom Viridiplantae; phylum Streptophyta; class Pinopsida; order Cupressales; family Taxaceae; genus Torreya; species Torreya grandis. Next base: position 3,762,994 of record JARHVA010000437.1, on the reverse strand, counting down.
GAATTACATATTATTGTTGACATATTGGCATCGATAGTGATAAACGATGTATATCGAACTTAAAGATCCGATTTAAACAATAAATGGTCGTGATAAGGTGAATGAGACATAAAAGAGTGACAAATGAATTTTTGAGAGGAAGACTACGTATTTATTGCATAAATTTATTTGAAAACAATTTGAGTTAAAGATTTTAAGAAATATTTATTGCACTGATTTATACGAAAAACAAGAGTTAAAAGATTTTAAGAATTTTTGTTTTTTATATAGTTTTTTCGTGTTAATAAGAAAAGTTATCTATGAATTCTTTGTTAAAATGTATTGAGTGTTATTTTTTATATGTGAGTTTTGAAGGGATAACACATGCTTCTCATTTATTTCTCTATTTTTTTATTAGTTTACGATGAATTATTACGTTTATAAGAAAGAAGACTAGTATTTTTAAGATTTACATAAAATTCATGAAAAGTCATTGAGTTTTTCAAATACTTAGATTACATGAAAAACAAGATCATGAAAACAAATTTAAAAAATACAAATTTGAGTGGAACAATAGATTTTTGGGAAAAATACATGTTTTTATTATTGTCAAGTGTGTGCACTTCAAAAATATATTCATTCACGTAGAATTTTCTAGGTTTATTCATCTTTCTTTATAGACTTATTTTATGTTGTCTATTTCTACCAATTGCCCTTAGATTCATGGCATTTCATATATACTTTTAGAATACTCTATTAGTTGTAATACTTATTCTAGAATAATCTTTATTATAATTATCTTTTAACATTTTTTATTGTGATTAGATTCTTATTTTATTGTTTTATTTGATGCAATCGTGTTAGACCTAGTTGAATTAGTATGAGTACATGTAGTGCATTTTGATGTAAAACCACTTTCTCCATACCACATTTTTCTAAACTTGTACTCTCTTAATCCCTTCGACTTAGATCATTCTTTATTTTAGTAAATCTAAAATATTTAGGACTTTTTCTATATATTTAAAATTATTAGCCCTATCTCTTGTGTGTGTTATTCAAACCCTAGTTTTGAGTAATTATATCTAAAAGCCCCACTAGTTGAAATGTTAGATTAAATGTATATCTTGTTGATTTTGTTAAAAGTCCTTTAGTTAAATCTAGAGCCTATTTTGAAAATAAAATGGTGTCACTCAATGATATTGATGTTAATTCTATTATTGTATATTCTATTTTAAATGATGTCAAATTCATTTGAATGGTAGAGATGAGAGTCTTGGTATATTTTTAAAATAAACATTCAAGCTAATCCTAAAGAAATAGATACAATATCTTATGTGTTGAAATATTTTCAATAACAAACCCTAGGTCAAGAGTCTCCAACTGAACAAAAAATCCAATATATAAGATTTTGACAAAAATAATAGATATTTGAATGATAACTCTGAAGATCAAACCCATTCAAGGTATCTTTCCATACCTAATGATTTGGTAATACCCCAACTTTCTTCTAAAACTATTTCCCCTATTCTTTCCATCCCTTCCAATGTTGTTTATGTTTCTCTTCCTTTCAAAATGCATAAATGCTTTTCAAATTCTTCCAACTCCATCACTTGTTACTTCTCGAATTTCTCATCCATATCAATATGCTTCTTAAATTTTGTCTCTTCTTCACAATAATTTTGAATCGAAATATTTGTATAATGCTCTCATTCCCACCTATTCTACCTCCAATTGACTTTCAAATTTTTACATAACTACTATGATGAAACCTTATGTGATGTTGAATAAAAACTTAAATTACTTTCTCAAGGGTCTCCAAATTCAAATACTAGGGTCACTTCATAGCATATTTTAATTAACCTATTAGATTATGAATTTTACCTATATAATTTTTTATTATAAAGTTTTAAGTATTCAATAAAGAAAATCATTATACTTTTCTTGTCTACATTTTTCACATATTGAGAAACATTTTTCTAATTTATTTCCTACAAGCTTTAAGAATCATGCTCTTGTTTAGTTCTAATCATTACCTTGTAGATATATGCATATTCTTTCATTGATTTAGTTTAACATTTTTTATCTCATTTTTTTTATAAACATTGGCATGAAAGTCATATTTACACAAATTATCAACTTAAATAAGAAACTAATAAAAATGATAGTAATTATGTGATTAGATTAAAGACAATAATTGTACAAAAAGGCTCACCAATTACATGATAGTGAATTATGATGTATATTTTATCAAAGATTAATTTTAATTAAACACAATTAGCTAGTCTTTAATAGTAACCTATCATTTGGTGATCTTTGTCATATAGTTAGAAACTATGAAATAAATATTTTAGAATACAACACGCTTAAATTTGGTACGAATGTCACTACCTCTATTGAAGCCAACTTTCATGGTAAAACAAACTTTAAAGCTAAGGGAAATATTATATTTTTTACCTTAAGAATGAGGCCAAAAATGTATTGAATATGGCGATCAACCACTTAAGAGGATATTATTATCACACCAAAAAGAATTAAGTGAAAATCCTTAAAATATGTATAAACAATTATTTGAATATGATATGATTACTTTACCTCCTATCAGAGAATTGAATCTATCTACACGTTTTTTTAAGGGATATAATGCTAATGCATTTTGTGTTTATCATAGACTTACATGGCATTATTTAAATATATGCATTACTTTGCAACATAAGTTCTAAGTAGTCATAAATAACAATCAAATTCAAGTAAAGGGTACCCACAATAATTTGAAATGAATGTCTCAACCAAATTAACATTTTAAAATATTTATAAAACCTCTTTTAAATCATGCCACTCATTATAATGAAGAAAGTAATATTTATATGGTGAATACAATAGAACCACCACAACATTTTAAACCTCATCCAATTGATGCAATTAAGAAAGAGTTTCTTCAAATTCTATTTTGTGATCATGAGATTCTAAAAGATAATTATAGCATTGGAGAACTATTCATTCAAGCTTTCATATGTACATATTTATAAGAAACTAATAGAATTATGATTGATTATGGTTCATGTATAGATGTGCAAAAGCAAAAGTTTTTCACTAATATTAGATATAATTAAAGATAATTTTGAACATGTACTATTATAGTTAAAATAGGATATTATGGGATTATAAAGAAACTTACTGAAATGTATTACTTTCCATATCACAATAAATCTTAATACAGATTTTATTTCATTTTATGTACTATAAAATAATAAAATATATGATGTTTTCTTTGAAAAGTTGTGGATTAACCAAATGAGATAAATATTGTCAGCATTGCAAAATCTCTTGAAATTTATTCATAATAATCAACTAACTACATTTTTATAATTTATTTCCTACAAGATTTAAGAGTCATGCTCTTATTTAGTTCTAATCATTACCTTGTAGATATATACATATTCTTTTAATGCTTTAGTTTAACATTTTTGATCTCATTTTTTTTTATAAACATTGGCATGAAAGTCATATTTACACAAAGTATCAACTTAAATAAGAAACTAATAAAAATTATAGTAATTATGTGATTAGATTCAATACAATAATTGTACAAAGAAAACTCACCAATTACATGATAGTGAATTATAATTTATATTTTATCAAAGATTAATTTTAATTATTAAACACAATTAGCTAGTCTTTAATAGTAACCTATCATTTGATGATCTTTGTCATATAGTTAGAAACTATGAAATAAATATTTTAGAATACAACATGCTTAAATTTGGTACGAATGTCACTACCTCTATTGAAGCCAACTTTCATGGTAAAACAAACTTTAAAGCTAAGGGAAATAATATATTGTTTACCTTAAGAATGAGGCCAAAAACATATTGGACATGGCGATCAACCACTTAAGAGGCTATTATTATCACACCAAAGAGAATGAAGGCAAATCAAAATATTAAGTGAAAATCCTCAAAATATGTATAAACAATTATTTGAATATGATATGATTACTTTACCTCCTATCAGAGAATTGAATCTATCTACACTTTTTTTTAAGGGATATAATGCTAGTGAATTTTGTGTTTATCATAGACTTACATGGCATTATTGAAATATGCGCATTACTTTGCAACATAAGCTCTAAGTAGTCATAAATAACAATCAAATTTAATTAGAGGGTACCCACAATAATTTCAAATGAATGTTTCAACCAAATTAATATTTTAAAATATTTACAAAACCTCTTTTAAATCATGCCACTCATTATAATGAAGAAGGTAATATTTATATGGTGAATACAATAGAACCACCACAACTTTTTAAGCCTCATCCAATTGATGCAATTAAGAAGAGCTTCTTCAAATTCTATTTTGTGATCATGATATTCTAAAAGATAATTATAGCATTGGATAAATATTCATGCGAGCTTTCATATGTACATATTTATAAGAAACTAATAGACTTATGATTGATTATGGTTCAAGTATAGATGTGTGTAAGCAAAAGTTTTTCACTAATATTAAATATAATTAAAAATAATTTTTAGCATGTACTATTATAGTTAAAATAGGATATTATAGGATTATAAAGAAACTTACTTAAATGTATTACCTTCTCTATCATAATAAATCTTAATACAGATTTTATTTCATTTTATGTATTATAAAATAATAAAATATATGATGTTCTCTTTGAAAAGTTGTGGACTAACCAAATGAGATAAATATTGTCAGCATTGCAAAAATTCTTGAAATTTATTCATAATAATCAACTAACTACTATTCGAAATAATATTTATGATCCTTCAATACAAATTTGAAATAAAATTTTACTCAAATAATTATCAAAAAATCATTAATCATAAAACCTTAAATAAACCTAAAGTTCAAGTATCACCATTCCACGTACCTAGTGTATTTATCACACCTTCTTACGCCTATTCACTGTGAAATACCACAAGTTACTCGCTAGGTGCAGTCTGCTCTCCACTGTATTGCGGTTGAAAAAATGAGATTAGGCAACAATGTTTTTTGAAATAACTAATTGACAAGGATACCAAATAGAATGACTTGTTCAAAAGAAAAAATATTAGGACATTCGAGTCCACTAAATCTTCATTTTGGTATATATCAGCAAACCATTGCATAAAACAGTCAGACAAACCCAAACGCTTGTAAATACAATCCTGGCCTCATTCCAGGAAGTTTAGACAAACATAAGTACGAAAGCATAATCATATATCTACCTTCCCACTAGACTTGAGAAGTCGTCGTTGGAAGATATTGAGGTAAGCGGCCTTATTAATAAAGTCTCTGCATATGATGCGACAGGCATTGTAGTCGGAAGATGAGGCGCTGTAACTTCTAAATTCAGTAACCTCAGCACATGCTTCATTTTGGGTCTTGCAGCTGCATCAGGATGAGAACACCATAACCCTACCACTATCAATTGTTCCATTTCTATCTTTTCAAACTCTCCATTTAATCTGACGTCTGCAGCCTCCAAAGCCCTGCCTCGACCATATAGATCCCATGCCCACACAACAAGTCGCATGTCAAACTCTATCAAACTCAAATCTAGGGCTTGTTTGCCCGACGCTAATTCCAAAGCCACAGCCCCAAAGCTGTAAACATCTGATTCTGGACTAGTTTTTCCTGATGCCACACATTCTGGGGCAAGGTACCCCAATGTCCCAGCAGCCCGTGTGGTCTGAGCTAGACGCTCATGATTAAGCATACGCGCTAAACCGAAGTCCCCAAGCTTTGCACTGAAATTGGAATCGAGCATAACATTACTGGATTTTACATCTCGGTGTACAACACATTGATCCCATTCCTCGTGAAGATATAGCAGTGCAATGGCTATTTCACGAGCTATTTTATACCTAAAACTCCACTGCAGCACTGGATGATCTTCTATTTCTTCTTCGCCTACTCCTCTTCTGAAAAGATGTCTGTCCAGGCTTCCATTAGGCATATATTCGTACACCAAAAGCAACTGGTCTCTCTCATGGCACCATCCCAAAAGTTGAACAAGATTGCGATGTCTCAAACGGCTAACTATACTCACTTCTGTGATAAATTCCTTAATCCCTTGTCTTGATCCTTCTGAGATGCGCTTTACTGCAAAAATCTCATTTGTTTGTAGAAGAATGCATTTGTATACTCCTCCGAATCCTCCCTGCCCAAGCTTTCGAGTTTCGCTGAAATTGTTTGTTCCAGCGATGAGATCATCAATATTAAACCTTCGGGGGATATGATGTAAAATCTTGTCAAGTTCCATTTCAGGTAATCTTTGTCCACTGATAATTGCAAGTCTCTTTCCTCTAACAAAAGCAAAGTAGCCCCAGATCACCAGCGCACCTGCAATACAAACCACAACACCAGATCCGACACTGAGAATTATTTTTGTGGAACTGTTTACTTTTTTCTGCCCTTTTTCTTCAGAAGGACTGTTTTTGGAATACAAGCTGCTGTTGAAGCTCCATGAAAAAATGTCGTGCGTCTCCATTGAATTCACAGCTGCAGACGAAAACCCTATCACAATATATTCAGTTAAATATTCAGACAAATCTACAGATTGTGACAAAATGCAATTTTGGGGGGATTTCCGACTATGGGAGCCATTGGTAATATATACTCTGAGCATTGCTTCTGGGCTATTGTAGTCAATCCATGCATCCCATAAAGATCCGGTATTTAGACCATGAAACTCAGCTTTTCGCAAATAATCATTATAAGTGTTCTTTACAAAAGTTCCCACAACCGAATCCCTACTCGCAAATGCGACAGCAAAGAAATCAGAGCGTCCATCTGCAACAAGACCAAACGAGTCTTTGGTTATGAATTGTGGAACACTGAGAGCGCCATCTTCAGATGACATGAAGAAGACTATTCCGTCGCCCCCCGAATAATTCATGGCAAACTGAAAGTGCGTGCTAAACTGAGCTATAGACGAAAATTGAATAATATTCTTATTATAAACAATTCTCCCTGCTGTTTTATTCTCCAAGCTTGTATACTTTAGACTCGTACTATTTGTAAGATGGACAACATCGTCAGAGACTGTAGCATCGTTCACAAAATGAATTCCAGCTGTTTCGTTTGACCCAAATCCAGTGAAATTGAAGCTTAAAGGTTTTTCTGATAGCCCTGCCAGAATGGGAATACTAGCCGTGTTTGCACAATAGAGCAAACATGCTATAAACTATAATCTGGAAAAAACGATTGTGCCCATATTGGTCACAGGTAACGGTGACATAGGAAGGAGGAGAACAGAATCTCCCTCCCTAAACATCCAACTCATTTCCGTTCCCAAAATCTTTGTGTGGTGTAAATTTTCTCTCGAATCCCAAACAGAAGTCCCGGCAATCATTATCAAGCGTTTAATATGAATCATAAATATGGCGGACAACATTTTGCTGGTTAAAGTTACAATTTAATGAGTGGTCAATGACGAAAAGGAACATCTGTTAAACATGTTTTGTTAAGGCATATAATTGCATTATGAAGATGATAATTATTAATTTTTGTCGGATATTTTTGGTGCGTTTTTAATGAATGGTCATCGTTTTAATAAGAGTCGTGTAACAGTCCGTTCCTTTTTTTAATAAGAAAAAGAATATATATATATATATATATATATATATATCAGAAATATAATTTATTAGGAAACAAAATAAAATAATATAAAGATTCAAAAAAAAAATTATTTAATTAAATTTATTATAATTATTATTTATATTAGTAGAAAAAATAATTAGTTTTTTTTTTTTAATAAGAAAAAGTATTAACACATATATATAATGATGAGAAATATAATTTATTAGAAAATAAAATAAGCTAATGTAAAGATTTAGAAAAAATATATTTAATTAAATTTATTATAATTAATATTTATATTAGTGAAAAAAATAATTAATAAATATGTAATGCTATTGTTTCAAGTGTATAGCACCTTTGAATAATTTATAGAGTTTTAGAGAAATTTACTAAGGTTTACAATTATTATTTTGCGAAGCCTTCAATTTTTATATATTGGTTAAGTAGTTCAAAATAAAATTATGTAGTTATGGAACACGTGTTCATATGATAGCTCTTATCTATTGAAGATAATAAATAGGGCACATTGAACACCATTTCTAAATGTAATAATAATAATAATAATAATAATAATAATAATAATAATAATAATAATAATAATAATAATAATAATAATAATAATAATAATTTTTTAGTTCAAACTTGTGGAAGGTAAAGATGTTTATATAATATTGTTTATAAATTGATATTTTGAAAAGTGAAAAAGACAAAGAAGCAAATATTAATTACGATTTTATACTAAAAGTATAGATAAATTGTCTATTAAAAAAAGTTATCGTAAAAATATCTTTAATTAATTAAGATTTTATATTATATTTTTTCTTTGAAATTTTTTCTTTTAATTCAATTTTAAATCACTATATAAACTTCATACCATGTCAAAGGTTTCTATGTTTCATGTCTCAACTTTGTGCACAACGATAAACTATTAACTAAGCTCTTTCTTATAAGTCTTGATTACTATGTCTTGGATTGGTTTTATGCCCACCATTAGGATCCATACACTCCTTAAATTATTTGTCATATAATTTCTTAGCTAAATTTTTCAATCAACATTATCCAAAATTTCATGTTTTGGTAATGAGCCCAACTTAAACAAGGACATAATGAAACTTTTAGTTAGTATGTGCTTAAATTTTAAAAAGATGCTTATATATATGACTTGCCAATTAATTGACACATAATTTCAATCTATATTCTCTCAAATTTTATTTCAACCTATTAAATAAAATTTAGTTTTCAATTCATATCAATATTTTAATGTAATTTGTCATTCAATTAGAAACTATCATATCAATCTTACAAAGTCAACATGCTTAAATATGGGACTAATGCCCCTACCTCTAGTGCAGATATATTTAAGGGTAAATTAACATTTAAATATAAAGATAATTATTCTACATTTAAACCTAACAATAAGGCAAAGAATGTATTTTATGTGATAACTCAACCACCTAAAATGTTTGTCCTCTTGTAACAGATAATACATAGACAATTTACAAAATTATTTAATAATATTCAAAGTGTGTTTAAACAATTACTTCAATGAAATACAATATATATATCTGCACATTGGAATTTGATCCATATTATCCCTCACTTAGAGGTTTTGATTTTAATGCATATTTTGAATATCATAGAACATATAACCATACTAAAATATATGTTTCACTCTGAGACATAACATGAAAGACTTGATTGATAAAAATAAAATTTAAATGGAAGTTCACAAAAATAATTTAAATTAATCATTTGATCAACCAAATAAACATTTTAAAGTCTATATAAACCTTCTATAGACACTTAATGTTTGTAAAAAAACCTTTTTCCATTACAATTTTGTTGTGTCATGTTCATAAAGATGGGAAATTTAAAATCCTTATATAAAAAGGCAACCTCACTTAGTCTTAAAATTAGGATAAGGAAGGATTTCATGACATTGATACTTTATGACCTCAACACGTAGGTATGTAACTAATGGTATTTACACGATATGGCCTTTTTTAGGTTGTTTTCACTACCTCTTAATACATGGGACACTTCAGTCCCCATTAGTAAATTCCTTAGTGTATTATGTTAGGATTACTTTCTATCACTTATACAAGGCTGAGGAAACAAATATGATGTACGAACAAATAAGTGTTAAAAATTGTATGAAAACTAATGATATTGATGGTTTGATGAGAGATTGGGCTAAAGATTATAAAGGATGGATAAATTAACAAGAAAATAGTACCTACATCATTAAAACATTTAGATATGGTATTCATTTTGGGATATTGTATTTGAATAAGTGGTATGGGTAATCTATAATTGACCATTTTAATTCATTTTAGGTTCCTCTTTTATCAATGATTATTTCACACAATGCAGTTCTTAATTTGTTGGAGATCTTAACTTTCAATTTTAAAAACTAATTTGAAAAAGTAGAGAAAAGCCATAGTTTTTACATGCTGTTATATTTGTTTGATGATATTTTCACATAAGTGGCATTCCATCACAGTGATTTTATTGAATATCCTTATAGAAACCCTAATATTTCAATTATTTTTATACACTCATATGAATTATTACAAGTATTAAGATCATATTTTTGACATCTATAATGTATTTTTCTTTTTTTACAAGTATTAGGATCATAATTTTTACATTTAAAATGTATTCTACCATGTTGTGTATATATCCCTAAATGAGGAGGATATGCCTCACTTATCAGTGGCCACTAGAGTAAGTCTAAGATAAATTAGTGTATATTGGTATTACCCTAGACACACCACCTTGCACATAAATGGAATCATGAGTGCACCAAAAAAAAATATTACTGCATGCTAGACAAAATTTTAGACTGAGAATTGGATTCAAAATAAGGTAGGGGATTTGGAGGTGTTCTCAAGGTCAAATAATTAGCACCTTATCCACCAATGCCACT